>JAUBOD010000294.1:338606-360866 GCA_032353885.1 Nothura maculosa
AGCCTGTTCCACTGCTCTGTCACCCTCACTGTAAAGAAGATCCCCCTCACCTGCAGGTGGAACCTCCTGTGCTTAAGACATTGATTACTGAAATTTCTAAAGTTCAAATCATCATAGAACTTTTCATTTTGCAGTTCTTCATACTATTGTAACTCTGAGTATTAGTGAAGGAACAGTGCTGAGAGAAGTAAATAATAAAATTCCCTAAGTCTTGCCCAGTATTCAAACAACCTGAAATTAAATTTATCCTTAATTGAAATTGTTTCCAAGGTTTCTAGCTGCAAGTGTTTCTTTCTATACCTGGTGATCTTGTTCTACGCCTTGTGGTCTTTTTCTTTATTTGACTGTAAGGTAGGTGATTCTGACCCATTTTAAAATACTTGGAACATATATATTTCTTATATCTACCTGATCGTTCAAACTGCAGTTAAATCTATCAAGGTAGGGAGATAGGAAAATACAGCATTGAAATCAAAATTATGCCATTCTCAAGCTCTTTAACTACAGAGTGCAGCGGGAGCTGTGAGTCACTATGCACTCACAGGGTCACAGGGTCAAATAAATGAACTTTCATAAAAATGAATTTAATAGAGCAAAAGAAATGAACTTTGTTGCTTTGAAAATTTATCTTCATAAAAGATGGATTGACAGTGAGAGTTTACTGACACTTCTATAAGGAGATATTAGGAAAAAAAAAAAAACTATTTTCAAAACTGCAGGGTTTTTTTTGTGTGAAAATAAGCCAGTTAGGACATGCTTACAAAAGAGATAGTCAGTGCATGTATTATAAAAATAACATGAATGTATTATAAAAATAAAACATTAAAAGAACCTTATTTATCATCATATTTAGTTCTTTATTGCTGAAGTTAATAATATTTTTCTTAACCTACTTATACCAATCTCTATTTCATTGTCTCTCTAATTTATTTACTGTTAATCTTGTAGTCCTCTGTTTTCCATCAAAGATTCTAGTATGTTCTTTCAAGGTAAATTTTAAAAATTTCAAAAGACTTATAGGCAAACTGGAAAAGAAATCTATACATGTGATTTTTGTTTACTGCCTTTCCAGCTTCCTGCCTTATAGAACTGTGTTAGGCAAGGAAGTTGAATCCAGTCTTTCCATAGCGTAAGGCTGCTGCAGCTGCTTCTCCAGGTCCAATCAGTAGCAAGGCTGGTCTCGGATATTTCACATTATGGTAACTGATTCTGGATCCCTGCTCTTCCAGGTGCTTCAGCCTTAGAAACATTTACAAACATACACTGGAGAGTGCTAAAAAAGAGGTTTCAGTTGACCCTCTGACCCCATGATCTCTCAAGTATTCGACTCACCTGGACTCTCCTGTAGTGGACTCCACTGTGATCTTGCCCTTAGAGACCTAAACTCCACCTTGCTGGCACAACTGCCTTAATGTCTTCTTGAGATCAGTCTCCCTAACAGCCCCTTCCTTATCTCAGCTAGAGTATCACAAGCATATAGGCTCATTTGTCCATGGTGTCAGCCACCTACTAGCCCTCAGACATATGCACTTAGGAGAGGGAATTCCTCACCCAGGAAGATACTCAAAAGAGAATTTGAAAACAAGATAGGACAGACTATGTAATCCAAAAATGTTGTACAACTGCAAATTGCTTTTCTCTAGGCAGCATCCTGCAATATGTGTCCTGCACCTTCTGACAATGACCCCTTTCTTCCTCCACAGCACAAAAGGTACTTTGAGGAACTGTTCCCATTGCCTCACTGTGCTGGATGTCCTCACTGGCTGCAAGTCTGGTGTTTCAGGATGACCCTGGGAAGAATCAAGTGGTGTGACCCTTCTCTTAGGCAGTCATTTGGGTTCCCTTCCATTATTGTGCCTCTGCAGTTTTCTGTGCTTGCAGAAAAGAGTCCTTGATGGGCTGAGCCTTCTTTTGAGGGATTTGAGATCAGCCAGGCCAGGATATCATTTGAGTTGCCTTGTATGCTAATGCCTCTCCATACTCCTTGCGCATGTGGAGGTGAATACTTTACCACACAACTTCACGGATAGTAGTTTCAGTAAATATAATCTTATGATCTAATATACCCAGTCCAGAGTGCAAAATATAGAGAAATATTTTACTTTTGCTGCCTAGTAGTCAGTTTGGTGTAGGATATGTTAGCACTGCTGATGTGACATGGACAACCAATTAATAAAGGGTGATCTTTTTCTTTCTTTCTACAGCTGTCATTCAGCAATGTATCTGTAATAAGTGTCTGGAGCACCTGAGAGCCTCGACATAAAAAAGTATCAATTTAGATGAACATGTTGATGCCTGAAGTAGGCCTTTTGATAAATGAATATGTTTTATCAACCTTGCTCTCTGGGACCCATTAGGGAAGGTTTTACATTGTATATAATTTAGAGGGCTTGTACTGTAGAAATGCTTAGGAATAAAGATAACACTGAACTCAGCTGAATTATAGGATGAAACCTTTGCATATAAAGGTAATTTAATATAAAGAGGACACAATCAGATAAATAATGCAGCTCTCTGTAGTGCTCAGTATGGATTAAGTGTTCCTGAAATGTAGAGAACTGACAAAGGAACTCAAGCAGGTCACTCTGCAAGAGGAAGTTCATTATGGATTTGGATAAGATAGCACTAATTCTCTAAAACTACTTTATCTTGACCACAAAAAGGAAAAAAAAGAGAAATATATTCTTGGAGTGTGGAAGTGATTTACACATGCAAAAGTATCATTATTACAGCACCTCCTGAACATTTAGGAGAGCTTGAAGCAATCTTGTAACTTGATAAATCACATAGTTTCATACATTTTAGATAAGGTACATGAGAACCAGACATATGGATGTTTTGGTTTAGTATCTATCTACAAGATTCATTTGACTATGATAGGAAGGGCTGTAGATAATTTGTAAAGGATTCACACGGAAGGAATTTTGTCACTGATTCTATTTGTAAGCAGTTTACAAGAAGGCTGAATATAACCTGTCAGGGATAGAGATCCATTTAGAATGAGACTGATGCTCAAATTACAAAGGAACCTGAGTAGTCAAAACTAAAAATTCTTTATCAATGGGGAAGTCATGTGTACATTACAAATGCAAAGTTAAATATTGTGTGCAAGTATTGTGTCTGAGGAGTTCTTGTGAAATAGGAGAAAGATATCTACTGGATGAACATAGAATAGAAGATTTAGCTGAGCTATAATCAACTTGAGAAGGCAGGTGGCTGAAGAGAAGGATGGTAGGGAATATAGGTTGGGTAACAAAAGAGTGAGGTACTTACGTTGTCTCTAATCTTCAAGCTGTGGTTTGGGGAAGAAGAAAAAGAAAGAAAATGTGTGGGGCAGAAAAATGATGAAAGATAACTGACACAGATCGTTTTTTTAAAAGCTTGGAGTTATTGACCATATAATGGACTTAGCATACATTTTGCTGACATAAGTAAAGTTAAGTAGTTATGTTAGTAAGAAATAGAGTAGCAGGATAGATTAAAAATTTAAAAAAAAAGGAGTAAAATATAGGACTCTGCATTGCTTTTCAGTTAATGCAGTTTGACCACAAAACAGGTATATTCCAAGACAATGATTTCTTGATATTGTCATTGATATTAATTCTGAAAAACAACACTAGCCTAATTGTAATCTAACATTACATATTTTACACATACATGCACATAGTATTGTTTATATATGAACACACACACAATTACAGAAGATTGAAAGGAACCTCTACATATCATCTATTTCAACCTCTCTGCTCAAGCAGGGACACCTAGAGCACATGGCACAAGGTCACAACCAGATGGGTTTTGAAGATCTTCACAGAAGGAGACTGCACAACATCCCTGGTTAGCATGTTCCAGGGCTCTATCATCCTCATACTGAAGAAGGTCTTCCTCATATGGATATGAAACTTCCTATGTTTCAACTTGTGCTCATTAGTACTTGTTCTGTTGCTGACCACCACCAAGAAGCATTTAGCCCAATTGTCATTACATTCTCCCCTCAGATATTTGTATATGTTCATAAGAACCCCTCTCAAACTTCTGCAGGCTAAACAAGCCCAGCACACTTAGTCTTTCTTAATAAGATAGGTTCCCTAGTCCCTTAATCATCTTAATCACTTTACACCAAAACAAATTAATTTAAAACTTCTTAGGAAAAGCAGATGCTAAATAGTCAATGCTATACTACCACAAAGCTACCATGAAGTACATGAAGTACAAATGTATTTTTCTGTTTCTTCTATGGTTAAAATTAAGAACTTAACCATGAGCCATCAGTGTGCCCTTGTCTTTGAGAAGCCCAACAGGATCTTGACTTGCACCAATCAGGTGTTGCCAGCAGGTCAGGGAGGGGATCCTGACCCTCTACTCAGTTCTGGTGAGGCCACCCTGGAGCACTGTGTGCAGTTTTGGACTTCCCAGTATAAAAGTGATATGGAGCTTCTAGAGAGGATCCTGTGTAAAGTGATAAAAATGATTTATAAGTGCACATGAAACATTTTTATTGGCAGTAGTAACTTAGAAAGGGTTTTCTCTTTATACTCTTTTTAAAAAGAAGGGAAGCATGGAAGTATGAACTCAATAATCTCTTTGATGTAAATCATAATACAGACATCACCAAATAAATAGATAATCTCTGTAGTTGGAAGAGGGCTTGAGAATTTCTTTTCCACTCTCACAAATCTATTTGTCTGTCAGGAGTCTCATGTTTTCACAGAATCACAGAATGGTTGAGGTTGGAAGGGACCTCTGCAGATCATCTAATCCAACCTTCCTGCTCAAGCAGGGACACCTAAAGCACATCTCACAGGGTGGCATCCAGGTGGGTTTTGAAGACCTTCAGAGAAGGAGACTCCACAAGCTCCCTGGACAGCCTGTTCCAGGGCTGTGTCATCCTCACATGGAGATGGAACTTCCTGTGTTTCAACTTACACCCATTACACCCTCAACTTACACCCTCTTGTCCTGTCACTGGCCACCACTGAGACAACAACAGCAGCAGCAACAAAAACAACAACAACAAATCCTACTCGATTGGTATTTACCAAACCATATTAGCCTATGCAGGTGAAATTTAACTTAAAGTAAGGTAATTGTGATGATGAAGTAGTTAGAAGTAGAGTGGTGTTTATCTTGGCAAGGCTACACTTTAAAAGACTTATCTATAAACTTTTGGGGAGTAACTAGGTTCAGGAGAGTAGTTTGCAGAATTCTTCATTGGCACTTGATGTCCTGCTGCACACCTAGAGACCCAGAGGCCTAAGATCTTGCTTGAAGGAAAGTTTGTGAGAAAGTAGTACTATCTTTACCATCTGTTCCAACTGTGCAATCTTCATCCAGTTGACTTGAAAGCAAACTAAATTAAAAAACGAAAGTTAACAACTGGAGTGTTAACATTGAGTTTTTTTTCTGTGCTTGGGCCCATAATGTCAGCTTTTCAACTCATCATACTTCTCCTTCAGCTTTCTTCTCTCATAGAAAATTTATTTGCAATAATGCATTTGCAAATAAACTCTTCTAATTGTCAAAAGTGGTTTCAATCAGAGTTACTTCTGTTTATTTTTCTCCATCTGTTAAAACAGGAATGTATTTTAGAATTTGTCATTAAGAATGTAGTTTACTGTCACGGCTGCTGTGGAAAAATACAGAAAGTGAGTTGTTTTTTTTTTCTAATTTACTATCAGAAGTAATAAAAAAACTGCCTGAGTTTTTTGTTTTGTTTTGTATTATTTGTTATATTATGTTTTTCTCTGATTTTTTTTTCTGTATTATATTATCTGATATTTTATTTCCTTAACTAAATAAATTAAGAAACAAAAAAAACAAACAAAATCCAGGAAGACTAATATGAGTCTTGTTAAGGCTTGAATGCTTGAAGGCTTGAAAGGTATGCCGCAAATGAATTGGGCTTGCATATCTAGCTAACTGTGAAAACCTCACTAAGTCATATTTCATTCATTTGGAAAGAGAGCTTATTTTTTTGCAGTGTATATTACATTATACTTTTTAAGAGCATTATGAGACATGAACTTCAATAAGGAAAATGTTAGTTATAGCATTTTTTCTAACAGGAAGTAGATTTGATTGCAACATGATAATAACTGATTCAAAAGTTATTAATTAAGCTTTTCACAAGAAAACATCATTTGACTTTTTGGCAATATTTTGCTTTTGAAAATTGTTTTCATTTTGTTAATTAATTCCTTTGACATAATTAATTCGTTATGGACAGAATAAATTTCATTTGAAGTATTTTTAGTTTATCTGGAATATGTTTTCCTTTTTGTATTACTATAATGAAAGCTTATCTTTGAAAGATTTGATGACCTTGTAACAAGTCCTATATCATACCTGTTCATGTGTAGTTTTTAGTGATTAAGTCTGACTTTTCAGAGGTCTCAATCATTTTTATTATAATTGTAATAATAAACAAAAAAGGCAACTGAGAGCTGTATAAGCTGCAAAGAGCAATGTCAGTACTGCAGACGTGGATATAAGGAGGATATCAGAAGGTCTAAAAGGAGTAAAATGTTTGATGAATAAGGATGTCTTTCTTTTGTTTCCAACTTTTTTATGCTAACCTCTCTGGAAAAAAAAACATTAATGCCATTTTTAGAGGTTACTGTAAGTTTTCTTTTTTTTCTGATCAATCTTTAAAATTTGTGATCTTTACCATTTTATTGCTAAGGTAATTTTCATGAATTTTGTCTTGCTGTTTAAAAACAGGAGTTCTGTCTGTTTTTGCAAATTGGCTGCAAAATAAGATGTTAGTCATATTGTGTATGTGAATGTTGATCTGATTTATTCATAAAATTGTTATATAGATATTTTACCACTTTCCTTTTTCATTTAAATTTAATGGAGTAACATAAAAATCATAGATAAAATATACTTAATTCTCAAAACTGTGAAGGACTTTTACCATTCAAGAAGTTTTGCTTTAACAATGAAAGCAAGTATATTTATAGAAACAAATTTGTAACAGAACACATTTATTTACATTTGTTAAATGAATATTGTTAAATGAATATTTAACAAATAGCTTTTAAAATTTTGAATGTGTTTACTGCAGTAGCTTTAGGGTCACTATTAATAATTGTGCCATATGCCTGTATATTTCTGAACCACTCTAAGAAGACTTCTTTATCTGTGAATATACAAATAAGGAGAGTATAGCTCTTTGTTTGATGTATTTTTTATTTTCTTAAGCAGAGAGCAAAAAATGTACACCGTTTAGTGATAAATCAAGTGAAAATTTTAAAATAAATCTGGCAAAGATTTCATGTCAGGTCTGGATCAGGTCTTTAGCTAATACTAGATGTGTTTTTTGAAATGAATGCCAGTTAAAACAGTCACGAATATTTTGCATTAGAGAGGGTAGGGAAATAATACCTATGTAATCAGTCTTTTACATTTAATATGTTATGTAAAATACTTAGTTTTATGCATTAATAAAAATCAAGAGGAATTAAATTAATACCACATATAGCAACATTTTTTTATCATCGAAGAAGTCACTTCTCATTCTTTACATATGTGCAGGTCAGATGCAAAAGAAAGATCATGAATAATTTAAAAATCACCATTTTTGTTTCTGCTGAGAGAATGGGAGGTGTTTTCAGGGGTAGACATATAGAGTGTTTTGTAAGTATTTTTTACTTAAGAAGACTTCTCTCTATTTGTGAGTATGTTTGAAAACACTTCAAACATTCCTCATCTTTGTACATAATCATCTGTTCCTCCTGATAGAAAAGCTCCCTTGATTACGTGAAAAATGTGGAGTCAACTAGGAATCAACTACGATTTTTTTTTTAAAAAATGCATTTTCTAAACTATCACCTCTTATTTATGTAGGATTTTATCAGTTTACTCTGAAACAAACGTGTTTTTTTTTTTAAAAAAAATGCTCTATCAACATTATACACACTCTCCATCTGCTTTTCTTCTTTGGATTAACTTTGCTGTGGCAAAGTTATTATTTATTTTTTATTATTTTATTAAAGTTTTAAAGTATTAAAGTTTTAAAATATTAAAGTTATTATTTATTATTTTATTAATAATAAAATCTTACTTGAACGACCTTTTCCTCTAGCACACGATGGTATTGGAGATATTCTTTACTCTTCTGTTAACTTCTCCTCCAACCTTGGCCTTATACCCTTTCTTATAATCCAAAATAATTTTCTCTATAAAATGTAAGTACTAGCTAAGACTATTTATTTAAAGTTACTACTAATAATAATCAACAGTATTGCAGCCTGTAGTATGCCAAATACAGATTTATGATGTGAAGGACACATGTCTCTATTCTGTACACTTTATTCAAAATCTTTGCTGATCATTAATAGCAGCTCATTCTTCCATGTATGTGATTTCCAAATAATTTCTTAATATTTCTTTAATTAAACTTCTTTCCTCTATAGCTGACTCATTACATCACTCTTAGCAATTAGCTCTTTTGCTGTTATAATGATTTCTAGACCATTGAATTTCTTTTATTCTTGATTTACCATTACTTTGAGTTTTGACATTCCACTTTGTGCATAATAAAACTAATTCCAATTCATGCCCTCTCTAATTACAAGAGTAAATATGACAATATATGTTTAAATTCTCTGTACCCTCATATCACACTGTTTTTCCTAGTCTCAGGCTACACATTTTTTGCTTTATCTGCTGCCATTGTATTGCACCATTGTATTTTGGATAAAATAACATTATTGGATGAGATAAGCAATTCATCTTTTTTTTGAATCCAGGAATTAAATCCATAATAAAATGGATTTGGCATGCAAAAATGTCTTCTAGTACCTATTTTGATAGGATTATATATATAGTTGCTAATAAAATCACTGACAGCTATATCCATTTAATAGTGCATACTCTAGAGAGAAAAATATACAAAGTGAAAATGTGCAACATATTTTGGTTGATTGGCTGTAAAGTCTGTGGTGCATTTCCAGGAGGTGGAAATATTCTGCCATGATGTATTTCAGGAATAAATTCTTTATATCTGATTAAAAGTCAGATGAGTATCATAAACTATTGTAATTTGAAAGGGTTTATCTCCTCATGCAATCTGCTTACATCTGCTTCAGGTGTAAAGCTTGGAGGGAATTTGCTACAATTACTGAATACAATTTGGGTTCATATGCAGTCCTCCAAGCTGAATTTCTTTGTGAATGAAAACTCCTTTTAAATGCTTTTATATATCATAAGGTCCCCAGATTCCACTTTAAAATGAAATGATTGTTAATTATGATATATTGTAGGAAGCACTAGTGAAAACCTGTATGAGAACAAATGGAAAATCTGAATTACTCTAAGGCTAGGATCTCATGTCACATCTCACTTCATAAAATTCTGGAAGTGCTAATTCAATGATTTCTAAACCTTAGGCAGCTTACTTAAAATCCTGAAATTTATCACTTGCTATCTTAGATTATGTACCATGAAGCAACTTTATTTGATTTGTTTGAGGAAGATAGAGGATTAAACTTTGTTTTCTCTCTGAACATTATTCTGCTTGTGTGAACCTCTGAGTGATTTTAAGAGATTTTATCATGTTAGAACACCATTACATGTGAACTTAGGCATACCTATGCTTAAAAATTAGTAGGATGACAAATTTATCGGAGTAATGGTTACTAGTAAAAGGAGACTGAAAGGCGAAAAACATTATTGATTTTACCAGGATCTCACTTAAATTATGTTAGAGAAACAGATGAAGAATTTTAAATAAATTCCCATAATGTTGAAGAAATTTACGGGATGTTAAATAAACAGAATTACAGTTATTTTTATTGTAATTACAGGAAATAAAGCTATTTTACATTTTGCTCTTCCAGTAAAATATTGAGTACACTATCTGCAAAACAGGTAGTCTGCTTTGAAAGCTGGCTTGGGATACAGCGATTGTCAGAGTACTTTTGTCATTGAGAAATTAAATTCAGTTATATAGTGGCAGGAAACTGCTGCCAATGAAGAGAGAAATACATAAATATAACTCAACTTGCAAAGGAAAGCATTACTTTCTAAAATGGTTTCCTTTCAACAATATATTTCTTTATAAATTTTATTATTGAAAAAAGTTATTGGATATTGCATTCACCTTCTTTCCGATAATGTTTTGATAGCCTTACTGTCACTGCACTGTGGATTCTTTTCTCAAAACTGTGTATGTGTGGAGGTGTGTTTTTTTTATTTTGCTTTAAGAATATCTGATAATCCATATCTGTCATATAATATTTCATTTTGTTCTATAATTCTGGAGTTACTCAGTTTGGATTATGTCTTGAAAAAGAACATTGTTAATAGAGCAAGAGAAGAGATAATTCTCACCGAAGAACTGAAAGTAGCTGCAGGACAATGAGAGCCATTGTTAAAGATGAAATAGATTAGGGTAAAAGACTAAGTGATTATAGAAACTTAATTTTTCACTGTATTGTTTGTTTGTATACTTCTGATAGCTGCTTTCATAACAGATGAAACTTAAGAGCTAATGCCTTTCCAAGAGCAGAAGGAGGAAACATCTGGAGACATTTTCTCCAGATATATTACTTCAGAATCACATTTCTTTTTTTAGAATAGAATCACATTTTCATTAGAACTCCAAATAATGAAATTTAAAATTAAATAAATAAACAAATAAAAATGTCTTGCACAAAAGTTATGCCAATATTCTGTTGACTTGAAAATTTACTGAAATTTGATAATTTTTTTATAATTAGTTTTTCCACAGTCCTTCCATTAGCTTCATGATCATTCCTGTCTATTCTTATCTCTCTGCTTTGCTGACAAATCTATAAAGTTATGGTAATGTTGTTTGTGAAATAAACTATGCAAGCGAAAAAGATGGTCAGATATTATCATATATTGGGTCTTTTTTTTTTTTTTTTATGTTTATTCAAGTTCCTTGAATTCTTTCTCAGTTTGTAACTGGTTCTGAAATCTCAAATATTTTCATGTTTAACTCTACATAGGACAGAGTGATTTTTATGGAAGAAATAAATAATTGAAAACTGACTTCTTAATACTTGATAAAACTGAATACTACTTATTAGTTCCAGTTAGTAAAACGTGTTCTAGTCATGCTATCTGCCAATAGAGAAAGCTGTAACAGAAAACAAGCAAACAAACAACAAATACGGACTGTCCCCATATTTATAGGATAAGATGATTGACTTATAGTCATTCTTTCACATCAAAGGACCTTTGGCTAGTGTATTATCCTTATCTCCACATCAGGATGCAGCCATCAAGACTGTTATGTTGATGTCTGAGTGGGAGAAAAAATCAGGAAGGCACTTACCAGGATTAGATAAATCACTTATAGTTAACAACTGAATATGGCTATGTGTGGAAGGTCAGGTTAAGCTGTGAAAGGAGCATATCTGTCACAGTAAAGTAACATGAAAATGGGGCTTCAAGTGATCTGACCTCTTAGTTTGCAGGCATTTATTTTTAATCAGAGTGTGGATACAACCTTGTAAAATAAGAATAAAAAAAATTAAAATAAATTAATTTTTTAAAAAGCTATACTTCTATACTAACAGCAGAATTTAATGAGTTGTGACTGATAGGTTGTCTTAAACACAAATACAATACTATATTGTAATGGTTGCTGCCATCTATGCCACAAGTATATTCCAGTGTACTTATGAGAAGCTAGCTAGTAACTATGTTTAAACCAGGTTTAAAATAAGGCTTACTCCTATACAGTTAGGCTATGATTTCACAAGTGCTTTTAATAGTATAAGAAGATTTTATTTGGCTCAGCTCTGTAGAGTTCTGTAGTAATTTTAAAGTAATAAGCTACTTGCAGTGTTTCTTCCTGAGATAGGAGCAATTTCAGTTTCACCTCAAAGTCAGAACTTTAAAGCTCAAAGATGAAATATAATCCATTTCCAATCTAAAAGCAGGATTTTAGATAAAAGCAGGATATACATTTATCAAGTGTATCACAGATTTATCTAATCTCTTCTTGGGAACTAGCTCCAGCATCCTTAATACTTTTCTCACGTTCCACATCTTTTCCATTGCAAATCAAGTCCATTAGCGTTTGTTGTGAAGGTAGTCCCTGAAATAGGGATCAACATTCCATTGGTTCTATGCAGTCATAGACAGAGTTAATCAATGGCCTTACATGTCTTCCTAATTACGCTTCTTTTCATAAAGCTCTGTCAACTGTTCAGAAATCCTGAGAAATCCTGTATTTGTTAATTTTATTATTCCTGCACTTAGTATAGTAATACATTTTTATAATTACTGAATAAATGTGTCTATTTCTAATTAATAGCATTCTAGTTTTTGGAGTCTGTTTTGAGATTTGTCAAGGTCATTTTAATTTCTGTTTTTGTTTTGTGTAGAGTGTGTATATAGGCCAAAGCTCTGTGTTGTCTGTAAATTGACTATTTGTACTCCTTACTGTGTTATACAAGTGATTTATGAAAATATTGGACAGAACTATATTCAGTGACAAGGCACTGTAGAAAGCAGTCATTTCAACAGACCTGTTTTATATATGTTATTGTCATCAAATTCTACTTGACACAAGCACCAAAAACACATGAGACTTTAGCTTAAGTCTGCTCTTCCACCACTTTGTCCTTAATAAGAGTTCCTGTAAAGAGGCATTGAATTTACAGAATTAGAGCCCTGAAACCTGCAGTGCTTTCATGTGTCTTTTCAGGGAACAGAGTGTAAAGCATCTTACCCGTTCTTAAGTCTGGTCTTATAAAAGTATGTGTTTAAAATTTGCTGTCAATTTAAAGTGTGCTCAGTCAATTCAGATTATAGTGTAAGCAAGACATTTAACAGTTGTCTACTGTTAGCTAATGATGAGGCTCAGCAGCATTTGGAAGGAAAGCTTAAACTATTTTTTAATGTTATTTTGAATTCTCTGAAGCATCTAATGCAAGTTGGTGGGTTATATAGTTAATGAAATTTGATTAGTTATTGCTTCTTCTGAAATAATCTGAGTTCCTGGTTATAAAATAAACAACAACAACAAAAATGACTAGGCTGATGATTGTGTTAAGAAAAGAAAGGAAATATTTGGTGAGAGGAGAAAGAGTAATACTTTCAGATACTGAATAATGATTTTATAGAATTACTCAGAGCTTTTAGATCTAAATTTTATTCTAATTTTCCAATGACATGTTTTTATTCTATTGATTCAAAATTAAATTATATTCACACACACATACGCATACACATATACATGGTATACACACACACACACACACACACATATATATATATATATGCTTATATGTGTATATATACATATACACCATATACACCAGTCCTTAACTGTATTTTTGTGTATTTAGAAAGAGATTGTTGATATCCAGTATGCTGAAGCAATTTTATTAAGAGAAAGCACTATCATATATTTCAGGTTTTTATAAATGAAAGCTTATTTTTTAAAACCTCTTTTAGAAAGCAGTGTAGATAATTTGGTTTATATGAAGTTTCAGAATAATACAAAAACTAGTGATTTCTGGTGATGCTAAGGCTTTTAACACTCAAACAGATTTAGATAATGAAAATTTAAGCTCCATTAGTTTACAATTTAGAGCTCTCTTTCCTTCTTCATTTCTCTCCACTTGAAAGGATGCCGTTTATTAAAGTTCAAAATAAAGCCAGCTTTGATACAGAATGCAACTAAATGTTTTTTAACACATTTAATATAGTGCTTTAAATGAAGTAACCTTTTAAGAAAATGTTAAAATTATCTGACTCTAGAGGAAAATACTGTTAAAATGGTAGGATTGTAGAGATCAAAAGGAGAATATAAGAAGTTTATTTCATGTTCTTACATCTTCAGAAATAAGGTCAACTTCAATTCATTGGATTAGCTACATAGTTTTGGAATTGCCACATAAATTAATATTACATCCTGATTTATATGTGTGTAAGTTATCTTCCAGATAATAGAAGAAAATATATATTTTTTTATTCCTATTTTATGTTGCATATTTAAAATAAATTCAATTTATAGTTCATGAAATATACTGGTTTCAAAGACCAGGTAGCAAAATCTTGACATTAAATCCCAGAATAAGATATCTATAGATATAATTCTTTATCTTTTCCCCTCAATATGTGTAAGTCAGAAATATATGGGTAACTCATATACTACATAACAATAGGTTTTATTGTGTATACTTGCTTAGTCATTATTTTTTTCTGACTGATCTGAAAGCCATGCTTTCACCATGACTTTGAAGTGTTACCGTGTACTTGAAGTCAGCTAACATCTATATGAGTGAACTGTTGGCCGTTAATTGAAAAAAAACAGATAATTCACGATGCGTACATAGAAGGGAGGTGATTGTCCCCCTCTACTCAGCTCTGGTGAGGTCACATCTGGAGCAGTGTGTCCAGTTCTGGGCTCCCCAGTACAAGAGGATGTGGAGCTGCTGGAGAAGGTGGGGATGTGGAGCTGCTGTAGAGTCCAGGCTACCAGGATGATCAGAGGCCTGGTAAGGAAAGGCTGAGAGAGCTGGACCTGTTCAGCCTGAAGAAGAGAAGGCTATTTACACAAACCTGATCAGTGTTTGTAAATACCTCAAGTGAGGGAGTGAGGAGAAGAGGGCTGGCCTCTTTTCAGTGGTGGACAGCAATAGGACTAGAGGAAATGACTACAAACTGAAGTATCAGAAGTTCCACAGGAAATCAAGAAAAAATTATTGACAGTGAGGATGACAGAACCTTGGAACAGACTATCCAGAGGGATTCTGGAGTCTCCTTCTTTGGACCTCTTTAAAACCCTCTTTGATGCTGCGTCATGTGCTCTAGGTGACCCTAAGTGTTTAGGGAGGTTGGACTAGGTGACCTCTGAGGTCCCTTCCAACCTTAAGCATTCTATGATTCTATGATGGTGAAAATGATATTTCATTACCTAAGTAAAGTCAATGGTGTGTTATATTCAAGTTACATATAAGACAGCCCTAAGATGGTAGAGCTCTTGGGGAAAAAAAGGTGAAATTAGCTTATAAAATTCAGTTTTTAAGATATGAAAATCCAAACAAACAAACAAAAAGATGACATTACAGTCGGGAGAGTTTCTGAAATAAATATTGTAAAGCAAAATCTTGACATAAACTGAGTGTCTCACAGAATTACAGCATAGCTCAGGTTGTCAGAATGCTTTGGAGATCATCTGCCTCAACCTCTCTGCTTAAATAGCATCACCTAGAACATGTTGCATAGGACCTGTGCTTCTGAAAATATCCAAGAATGGAGACTCCACAATCTCTCTGAGCAGTATCTTCCACTATTCTCTCACTTTCACAGTAAAGAACTTTTTCCTTATGTTCAGATGGAGCTTCCTGTGTTAGTGCCCATTATCTTTTGTCCTGTCACTGGGAAACACTGAAAATAGTCTGGTCCCATCCTCTTTACTCCCTCCCTTTAGATACTTATATATATTGATAAGATCCCCCTTAATCTTCTCTACTTCAGGCTGAACAATGTCACTTCTCCCAGCCTTTTCTCATATGAAGAATACTCCTGTAGCCCTTTACTGAACTCACATCAATAGCCACATGTCTCTCTTGTATTAGAAATACCAGAACCGAATGCAGTACTCCAGATGTGGCCTTCCCAGGTCTGAGTAGAGGGGCAGAATCATCTCCATCAATCTGCTGGCAACAGTCTTCCTAATGCACCCCTGGATACTACTGATGTTCTTATGCACAAGGACACATTACTGCCTCATGGTCAAGATTGCCCATCAAGATTCCCAGGTCCTTCTCTGCAGAGCTACTCTCAGCAGGTCAACAGCCATCCTATATTAGTGTGTGGGATTACATCTCCCTAAGTGCAGGACCCTGTCCTTGCCTTTGTTCAACTTTGTGAGGTTTCTTCCTCTCTATCTTTCCAAACTATCATGGTCAGTCTAGTAGTGTACTACACTTTCCTTCCAGGTTTTTATCATCAGATTTGCTGAGAGTGTACTCTCTCCCTTCATTGAAGTCATTGATAACAAACAGGATTAGATCCAATATTGACCTCTGGGGTATACCACTAATTACAGGCATCCCCCTGAACTCTGTGCCTCAACCCTCTAAGCTGTGCCATTCAGCTAGTTTTCAGTACATCTCACTGTCCATCTGGTTCATGCATTCTAAGCTTATCTTTGAGAATGTTATGGGAGACAGTATCTAAAGACTTTCTGCAATTATGATAGACAGTATTCACTCTTCCTCCCTCAACCACCAACCATAACGATGATTGTAGAAGACTACATCTTTGGTTGGTTAAGCATGATTTTCCCTTTGTATATCTATTCTTACTACTGCTGTCCACCTCGATGGTCTTATGCTTGGAAATGATGTCCAGCATGAGCTACTCTGTCCCTATTCTGGTGAGGAAGGTGTCACTGACTAGCCTCTAGTTACCTGGGTCCTTCCTCTTGTCCTGCTTTGTAGGTTTTTGTGTTCATGATGCTCTATTAGCCATAAAAAATTAAGTCTATTTTGAATGTACTGATTATAATACTGCTTTTCAGATTCTGATTACATTACAAAATTTCGTAGCTGAATTGTAAATAATGATTTTATAGATAAACTCCTGTACTCACTTCTTACTTTCACTACATTTTTTCCTCTTTATCACTGGACAACCAGGCAACCTCTTTTTTTTTTCTCTCCTTTAATTTGCTAGAGACAGTTTCTCTGCCTGCTGATAATATTTGTGGTATCAAATTCATATTTTAGATTCTCGCATCTAGTTCTACAACTCAAAAAGAAAAAGAGTAAAAATTATTTTTAAAAAATCCTTAATCTTTTTTTTCATAAAAAAAGCATAAAAGACACAAGGACTTGAAAAATCTATGCAATTTTTGAGTTTTCCTTTTAGCATTACCTGGTGAAGCAGATACTGCTATTGGACTGTATGGTCACAAGTGTTATTGTGAAATGCACTACTTGAGGCTTTTTGTAAACTCTTATGTGAGAATTAGTGTTTTCTGGAATTGCTAAGTATGTAGTGAACAGCTAGACTTGGAAAGGGAAAGACAATAGTTGTAGAATATCTGTACTGCATACTTGCAGTGCAAATTTGTTAATGCACTTTTAATTATCTGAGTGGTTAATGAAACCAGTTCCTAATGCCTTTGTCCTTACTAAGTGAGAAATCTTCCTGACATTTCTTTTACAGAGGGTGATACATGCAAAATTGAACTGCTAATATAGGAAGCTTGTAAATAAAGTTAAACCATTTTAACTAGGAAATTGCAGTGTAGTGCTTTAATCTCCCTTCATACATTAAGAGTTAATTTGCATGCAAGTTAAATAGAATCAAAGCAAAACAGACACCTCACTAGGTTTATACATAAAGAGTCAGAAGTACAAAATCAGAACATCTGCAGAATCTGCACTGAAAAAATATACCATTCAATGTCAATGTGGACAGAAAGCTGTGAGGAAAAGGAAAGAAACATAAAAAATGTTTTTGCTGTGATGCTAAACTCAGTAAATCGGGATTCCTAGTATGAGGAGATTGAGAGTGGCTCTTATTAAAAAAAGGAGGGAGTATGTTTATGATCTAATGCACAATATTTCCATCCATTATTCATCTGAGAAATACAGAAATCTCTTGGTACTTTGGGAGAATTAGACTGGATAAGAGTGAGTGCTTAAGTATAGGAAAGTACATTTGTATAAAAGACAATTTTAACCATTATTATCATGTAATTTCTTTTTTCAGTTTTCCATAGTGTAGTAGCAGAATTATTTGGAATATATTCTTTCTCAGTACTGGTGTTGATAGCTCATAGACAGAGTGACAGATGTATTCTGCCAGGTACCATGGCCGAAGAAAAGAACATTCACTCTGAAAAGTTTTAGCTTCAATAGGAATTGATTTAGAGTGATCATTTTTCAAATTTTTGTTTTATTTCTAAGATAACCTGTCATGTTGGGCTGTTGTGATGAATTCTGTATTTGTATCTCAAGAAAGCTACATGCATACAATTGTTTTTGTATATCAGAAGTAACCTAGAGGGGCTGATTGATTTTGGCAGATATGATCTGTTGGAGATTGCAACAGAAATTCAATCTACCAAAAAGGAACAAGAGATGTGATATACATTATAGACCACATGTTACAACATTTATCACTTGGAATAAAATAACAGAAAAGTGTTAATATGGGTGCTGTACATCCTCAGTCTCTATACTATAAACTCTGAAAGTGATGCCTTTCTTTGTCCACGTTAGTCTTGTCTTCTATGTCAGCAGATTTAGGTTACAAAATCTCTTCCAAAAGATTTTGCACTTAACATTCTTAAGCTCTTAAAAGGAGATTGAAGGTCTTGACCTCAAATGATTATTCTTACTTCACTTTTTCTTTCAGAGAAATTCAGATCTGGTAATTTTAAACCTGTTTTTTTAAGGCAATTCTTTAAGGTATAGTAAATTTTACAAATATCATTCATATATGTGGTAATACTTGCAACTTATCACTCTAAGGCCTTGTAAATGTAGATTAACTCACTCCTTGTGTTGTTCATTTTGATGATAATTACATACGCATGACATCATAAGGTATGTTTATTATATATTCACTATCGCTTTATGCAATAATATGAAAATAAAATTAAACCATTAATATCATAATAACTATATATTTTTTAAAAAAATTGAGACTATAAATGTCATTCATGGAATTATTAAAATAAAATTAATAATAGTTAAAATATGTATTAAATCATTGTGTTTATAACAGATCTTTACTTTTAAATTATTGCGCCCTTCTAAGCTGTAAAATATCTTGCTGCTAAACTGTTATGGAGAGAATAGCACATACTTTAATTCAAAGGAATTAAGAGATTAATCTTCATTTCAGTCAATTACTTTTTTGAGAGATATACTAAGATAGAGGAAACCGTAAAAGATGAATTCTTCTGTATGTTCTGATATTATACATAATATATACTTCTTCCTTTATTTGCAATAGCTTTTCAAGTAATGCAACTACACAGACGCGAAGTTGTCTAAAACTTAAACTGAGTTCCATAACATGGATATTAGTAGGAGAATATTTGTAAATGGCATTTAATCATTCACTTATTTTTTATTAATGACTTTTTATAGTTTCAAGAGTCAAAAAAATTGATAAGACTAGTACATCTGTGCAGTGTTCATTTTAATACGATCTCTTGGAAAAAAAAAAATGTTGATATTGTGGTAAGACCTCAGTAAAATACAGTTGAATAGCAGACATGTTTTCTGCTTGTGCAGTCATGAGTTTCCTGTTTTTCTGCCTCCAAGCCCTCAATCCTTGTTTGCTTCCAATTCAGCACCTTTGTGACCTGATCTCATTTTCTTGTGGAACAACTTTATCATAGTCATTCAAAGGGTAGATAGAAACTATTCCTAATCACACTGACATTTTCTACTTTCTGCACAGCACTGGGGAAATATTTTAGTATTTGATTCTTTGGACCTTTGATCAAAGTCATGCATAGAGCATTTACAGGTAACTGTTTTTAATCTGCAAATCAATGCTTTCTTTAAGCAAATTATATATATAAGCACAGATAACAGCATACATGCTATGCATATACCTAGATCAAAGTATATAGATATTATTCTAATGTATAATGTATATATTGTTATAGTAATAATTCATTTTGATCGTATTCTATTTGAGCAGACAGTTGTTCCCTTTTTTCTCTACATAATTTTTCTATTAAGTTTGTGGTCTCTTTTCATTGCAGCTCTTTTCTTTTTAAGTATTTCTCTGAGTGCATGACTCCCCTTAATTTTTGTGAGCTTCATCCTAACATGCAACCATTTCATTTTCATTATGATACATAAATATGAGGACAAGTTTATATTTTATTATACTATGCAGCTCCAGAAAATCTGTGGTTGATGTTGCATTATCTTTCAGTTCTACATCTTACTGAAGAATATGTTTCATAATTCATCAATTTTAACCTTATTTATGCGCCAAAGAGGAAGTGTTAGCCATGTTAGAAGACTTCTCTACAAATTAAGTTACAAAAAACAATGATTTTCTGAGAATAAATTGGCTGGGAATTCACCTACTTTTTTTTTAAGCAATCAAACTTGATAGGGAGCAAGAGGATAAAAATGTATGAAAAACAATGAATTGAAAAGGAATTGTAGGGAATCATAGAATAGTGGAGGCTGAAGGGATTTCTGGAGATTGTCTAGCCTGTCCCACCTGCTCAAGTAGGGTCACCTAGAGCACATTGCGTAGAGTCAGAAGATCACTCTGTGTCAAACCTCTTGACATAGCTGATACAGCAACTCTAACAGCTACTGGGGAATGTGATTTGTGGCATGTCATGATATTATCTGAGGAAGCGTACCCTGCTAGAATTGGATGCTCCTTCTTGTATCCTTCTTAAGTAATTGAAATGTAAAAATGTACAAATATGAGACTAAGAGAATAAGTGAGATTATATTTTAAAATACTCTTCAATTTGAGCAAGGTTCTCCTGAAAAAGTCTGAAGGTAAATAATACTCATCTTTCCGATTTGTATTTTTTTACTTGATCAACTTTACTTGATCAGTGCTTCTTTTCTTTCCCTGAACTTGATCCAGAGCTTTCAAATTACAGTACAACTAACACAAAAGACAATATGTTTTGCACTGAATTGATATGTGGAGAGCTCTTCATACCGACTATACAGTGGATATCAGGAAAGTGATAACATGACCTGTATATCTGAAGCCTGCCTTCTTATTTTTCTAGTAAATTGTCTCTGAAGCTACTATTTAATATACAGAAGTCTTTTTAGAGGAAACAAGTCTCTCAGAATTAACTTTTTTCCATTTCACAAAAAAATGTATCAATTAACATGTAGTACTTAAAAGGAAGACAGTCTTTTCTTTCGTTGTTTAAATTTTTGAGTATAATCAGATCCATCTTTTTTTTCAGCATTTTTTTCCCTTTTCCTAAAGATAATGAAGTTTTCCTTTGAAATTGCTTATACATTTTTTTTCCAATATATATTTAACCACAGCCCTAGCATTTCTATGAAACTACTTTCATGATAATGTCCCTTCCCAGTTATGGGAAGTGACAATAAAAAATATGCTATCCTGTCTGGTAGTAAGTCTGTATTTGGGCATATTCAGTCTTAATGTCAAGAGGCAAGAAAATGGGAAGAGAACGAAAGGCAAAGGCAAAGGGAAAAGGAAAGGGAAAGGGAAAGGGAAAGAGAAAGAAAAAGGGAAAGGGAAAGGGAAGGGAAGGGAAGAGGAAATAGATGTGTTTAAGGTAAATTCACAGATACTTCAGGCACTACTTCCATTTACTGTCAAAAGTTACTTTGATGAAAATATATACATATACCCTGATTAAATGTATATACATACATATGAATACATGTCCCTATATACATGTCCCTATATAGATATACTTAGATTCTTTAACCATATTATTTGCAAACTGGAGAAAAGTTTGCAAATAATATGGTTAAAGAATCTAAGTATATAGGTGGTGTGTGTTTGTGTCTATGTGTGTGTATATATGCTGTTTCAGGTCTGTGGAATTCTTTTCAGAGTAGTTAATGAGTCAAGAACATGTTGGTGCATTTGCAAAGAATCCAGATGTACTATAAATATCTTTATCAAGCTCTGATTTACTTTTGTTAAACAAGGGGGAAAGCTGAAAAGTGTAGAAAGAATATGAAAGCTTATAACTTTAGGGCTTAATTATCAAGTAAAAATAGCAGCTTATGAGAAATTGTATTAATTTCCTTGGTGACAAAAGCAGTATATGTAGGTAAGGAGCCTGTGCCAAGGATCTGAATAATATAAACAACTCTTCAGTACTTAGGGAAACTCATTAGTTTGTCTGAAAGATTTCACTTGGAAAAAAAAAAAAAGAATTCACTGATAAGAACAGTATGTTGCACTAGCTAAAAATAAGGAGACTTTATCTGGACCAAAAGAGAATATCTCTAAAACACAGTTCCTACATTACACTATGTTTATCTTTTTGAGTTCCCATCTATACTAGATGAAGTGTGTGATGTCTCAGCTTTACTCTTTCTTCACATTAATTTCTTTTAGAGAATGAAAATTTTATGAGTTATAATAGATTAGTTGTAGACCTGTGCTTCTGGAGAGGCTCCAGCGGAGGGCAACGAAGATGATTAACGGACTGGAGCATCTCTCGTACGAGGAGAGACTGCGAGAGCTGGGCCTGTTCAGCTTAGAGAAGAGGAGACTAAGAGGGGACCTTATTAACATGTACAAATACATGAAGGGGGA
>JAUBOD010000294.1:361768-373979 GCA_032353885.1 Nothura maculosa
GAGGGGAGGGGAGGGGAGGGGAGGGGAGGGGAGAGGACCGCATCAAAAATTATCCTTGAACAAATTTCTAATCTAGAATGTCTAAATAAGGATTCATAACTTTTTACTTTTCCTGAATCTGTATACAGTGGCTCAATTGCAAAATTTTGATTTTGTTCTATTCTTCAGTAATAAATTTTAAAATTCTTGTTTATATTATATTATTATGATGTAGATTAACTGATATTTTCACTTAGCTTTTGTTTCTTTTTTAAAGTAATTTCCAAGTTAGTCAAAATACCATAATTCCTTTCCCCTAAGCCTGAATAACATTTTTGGTTATATCAAAGATTGCATTTGTATATATATATGACAATCTGAATTTGTCAAGGAAAAATATCATATTGTACTCTTAAATCTAGAACAAATCTTGCGCACATCTGGTGACTGCAGAAACAGCATCTGGTACTATAACAGCAGGTTATTATAGCTAGGTATTTTATCAGTTGAAAAGCTGTCATTTGATGTAGTAATTATACGTCGTATTGACACTTGCTACCTTTAAAAATGTTTATTTTCTATTGTTTATGAATGTTCTATTGGTATGAATGTGAAAAATAAACATTTTACATTGAATAATATATTATATTTTTACATAGAATTTGTATATTTCAAGTTTGTGCTAAGCATAGTATGAGGCTGCTCTTAGCCTCAGGTAAAATTTAGATATTAAGGAAATATATTATGCTGTGAATGAATTATGTGAGAAATTTTGTCTGAATTAATATATTTTTGTGCAGTGTTATCATGAAAAATCCTCTTTTCTAGCATGACCCTATCCTGTTAACTTTAAAGTTAGGAATAAAATAATATAAAACAGTTTTAATAACAATTTAAATTTAAATTTAAAAAGTGTTTAAATAACAATTTTAAACTTATTGATATAGCATTCATTATTAAAAGCAAGCTTAGCTAGATTTAAAATGTACATAAAATGGAAGAGATACTGGCTTGTGAGAAATATTTATGTAATGAGACTGTGTAAAGGAAAGAAAATTCTTGTAACATATGTTATGGAAGGCAAAAAAAAACCTCACCCTGCTGATTCCTCCTTATATTTAAATTTTCCTACAAAACAAAGCTAATTTATCTTTTGAAAAAGAAAAATTATTATTTGTTAGGAAAAGTGTTGAATTATTCTTAGTTTCTGTCTTTCTCTCTTCTTTTCTTTTGGAGAAGAAAAAAAAAAGCTTCAAGCATGTAACTGAATTTCAATGAATTTCACAGTCTGTCTTGGCCTGGATGTCATTTCTTGATTTAATAAAGTATTTTTCTATAGCCTTAAAAACAATTAAACTAGCAAAATTTAATTCAATCAGCTTGGTTTTTAGGCAATTGTACTAAGGAGGCAAGATTTTGTAAACCTCTGATTTTTAGAAAGCTATAATGCTGTGCTAACAATAAATATATTGATCTATAAATCACCTTTACCTTTAATTAGATGATTTTATTGTCTTAATTATTCATGATTGTTCTTCAAAGACTATTTTATTGAGCACAAATTGAACATTTTTTCTTGGTTATTTTCTGTCTTGGAATTTTGAAAATCTGTACTTATACAGAATATATATATAATGAATATTACAGAATTATCTGGGCTATAGATAAATCTTTCTGTCATACTTGGAAGGCATCTGGAAAGAAAGCTGAGATTAAAAGGAAGAAAAAGCATAGAAAAAAGCTTAAAAGAAAAATATAAATTAAAATTAATCTATACATTTCATTGATCCTTATATTATTATGTAGATGACACCTTTTCTGAGTGGCTTGCAAATTATACTGTGTTTACAGATCATTTGCTTTAAAAGAAATGAATAAAAATATAAGCAATAGATCTTTTCACAGAAATGTTCTCCATCTCTAATTTTTTTATTATTATTATTCTGTGATATTTTGTCTGTAATTTATCAATATTCTCAAAAAACTCATGCAGCAATATGTCAACCTACCTTAGTTTTAATGACTGTTATCTAGTTTTTCATGCTGCATAGTATACTGTTATTACAAAATATTTCAGGACAGTTTGATGATTTCAGCATTTCTTTTCTGACTATTCTTCTACACAGTTACGTGCTCTGCTGAGGACTTCAGTTCAGGACTTAATGCTCACATTGTCCTTTATTGGTCTTTCTTTACAAGTAAATAGAAAAGTGTTCATTACCAATGCTCTCTTCCTTAATCTGTTTTCCCATTATATTTCAGCCTATTCTTGCTGTGAAATGATAAACTGATTAATATTGCCCACTATGTCCTTCCCGTCCTTTAAAATTGTCCAGGCAATTTGAGATGCAGTTTGATTTTGGTCTACTCATTACAAAAGAATTCCATGCCTTGTTGTGATGTGTACTATGTTTTAGTTATCCTTTATATTTTACATGATCTATGCTGTAAGAATTTGCATAAAAGATTTCCTTCTCTTTTCTAAAAAGTAGCATATGAACTGATTTGTGTTTATAAATCATAATAATTAAAAAAGGGCTATTTTTTCTGTGCTTCCAGCCACGACTTATAATGTAAGTGAATAGTGATTTGGAGGACCAATGGAAAACCAAGTAGAAATGAAAACTGCAATGTATTCCATTCTTTAATGTACAGAAGACAATGATCTGCTTAGCTGCCTCAGAAAATGCTTGAGAAACTGCTTTACAAGATTATAATTTGAAATAGTATGTACTCGCTGGAAATTTTATATAATCTTTTACATTTCACATTTTTACAAGCTGCAACATAGATTTTTGCTTACATTTCCAATGTTTTATTAATACCAGAATATTTCAATCATCTACTATGTCCCTGTAATACAAGCAAAAAATATTGTGTTTTCATAAGCCAATAAATTAATATCTAGCCCCTGGAAATAAAATGTATTATCTCTGAATATTAACAGCAACAAAAAGTCAAATAATACGATATATCTTTCCTTAACTGAGGCTGGCCAGTATGAAGTTAACTGCAGATGGGTTTAGAGGAAAATGCACTAACCTAAAGTGGAATATTCACAGAGAATTCTTCTTTAATTTATGTATTTGCATTTCTTGATGCCTAAATAGTACCTTCAGTGGGAAACTGAAATTTGACTTTTGACTCAAACCACTTTGAGTTCAGCAGCAGCTCAAAGTGGTTTGTATGTGTGTGTGTGTGTGTGTGTGCGTGTGCTGTAATATATCATTTACTTAAAATCTCTTTCTGACAAAATGACAAAAGGAGTATGTTAGTTGGGATGCTGTCTAATTACCTGCTTGATTTTGGCAATTATTTCCAATTTGTTGGTCTCAAGACATAGGAAGAGAAAAGAGCAAAATATTGTAAATCAAATTGTACAGCTCTCTCCAACAGAGCTATATCTAAGATAGAACAAAATGATAAAATGCTTGATAGCATGTATTTAGCAGAAAAAATTGTGCTGAACAAAACTAAGCTAATGGAGAAGTTTTGTAGGCTCTTTTGAGTGAGGAAGAAATCACAAAGAAAGAGAATATATTAAAAAATGTTTGCTGTTATTAGTGTAGTACCATGTCATAAGTTGTAATCGTGTTTAATTTAAAATTG
Organism: Nothura maculosa; assembly: GCA_032353885.1. Lineage (NCBI taxonomy): Eukaryota > Metazoa > Chordata > Aves > Tinamiformes > Tinamidae > Nothura > Nothura maculosa. Next base: position 365,357 of record JAUBOD010000294.1, read on the forward strand.
TGGTACAATCATAAATTGAGATGGCTTAAAGTAGATTATTATATTTAAATTATATCCTCTAAGACAGTATAATTATGACCTATTTTTTGATATGATTTTAATGGAAATGGTAATGAAAATGCATTTTGTATAAGGTAATTAGAAGGAGAGATTAATATACATTAATAGGCAAAATATCCATATATGGAATTTTTGTTTATAAAACATTAAAGATGATGGCAGATACATTTCTTCTCAAAATGGTGAAAATATTAATACATTAAATTTTTATCATGATAAGGCTCATAAAAATATAAATTTATAAATCTGAATGTTGAAATATATTGAAAATACTGCCATTTGTCATATTTTGAGGATATTATAAGAAAAAAACTAATTTTCGTTTTCAGTATATATTTTCTACAGAGGTACCAATTACTCCAGAAAAAAAATCTGACTACTATTTTTTCTCATTGGAGAGATAGCAAGAAAATTATTACATAGCAAATAATTGAAATAAACTGTAAACTGCAATTATACTATTTTCACTTTGTAATTTTGTGATTTTTGAGCTAAAAACAAATAAGTATGTGAAAAAGGTATATTTTCTGAAGCATTTACTATTTAAACAGAATGTACTGAAGAATATATTTTAGGAGAATTAATGTTTGTTTAAACAACAGAAAGTAGCTGTCTAGAATTTCTCTATATTGAATTATTAGGATTTACTTTTTTGCATTTGCATAAGTATTTTAGGTACAATAATATGGCTTATTTTCTTACTTGTGAGTATGCTAGCTCATGTTCTCAAGCTTCTGAGCACTTTAGTGCCTCAAAATCATGTGTTTATGTGCTTTTTATGCAGGCACATCTAAATGGTGTTTGAACAAACAGAATTTTCATCTAGAGAAATACTACCCATTCTCTATTGCAAACAATTCTATACTGCAATACTTATGCTTCCGTGTTCTGTGTCACACAGAATACGAAATGTAAATGTGTGCTTTAATCCTCTGGATGTTTTTTTTCAGTTTGGACACATCTTGTAGTTCCCTAATTGTTGCTCTAAAGTTTTGGCAGGAAAAAATGTATAATAAAAGATTTAACTTCTAATTCAAAACATACTTCAATGATATTTCTCATAATCTTTTCTTTTACTACTCTACTCGCTACATATAAAAGATATACTGCAGCTCCAGTCTTCCCCTCATGTATGCCACAAACCACCTCTTTATAAATTATCAATGGCAGAGAATTTTCCTCCACTGATACATTTCATATCACTTTAGGCTTTGGATACAGACCTCTCCACACTCTGAAGGATCTGTATGAACTCTACTATCATATAAAGTGCTTGAGGTAGGATGTACAAAATTCTGCATAAAGAACACTACTTCTCTTAACTGCAGTTCACTTTTAAATCAAATTTTGATTAAAGCAAGTAAGAGTATTTATGACATCAAAATATGCAACAAGTCACCACATTACAAAAGGTACATATGAAAAAGCAGACAAAAGAACACTTGTTCTGTTACATCAGATTTAAATGTGAAAATTCTATATTCTTGAAACCAGTAAAGTTATAATAAATGCTTTTCTGGTATAAATCTTGTGAAGGACCTTGTCTCTCTATAGATCCCATGTCAGAGATGACATCAGAAATACTGTTCTTTGAGAGGAGCCAGTAAGTTTTCATAGTTGAAAAGCTATCTATCTATCAGCTATCTCTCAAAAAAGTGCACATAGTATAACTTCATTCTTTGTCCCAAAACTGTTGAACTTCTTTTCTCTCCAAAAAGAATTCTTTCAACTAATTTAAGAGTGAGGCCAGTGTCAAGATCCAATTAAATATTGTTTCATGCTTTTGAAACAAAAAAAATAAAATTTCTTTTATCAGAAGAAATGTAATTTATGATTAACAGTCAATTGACTCCACAAGAAATAGTTTCTTCTTGCTTACAAAGCAATTCAGGATGCACCTTTCCATTTAAAACATCTACATTGGCTGCATTTTTTGTCACTCAGTACACTTCTGTAACAGTCTTCTAAATGAGTTTAATATATGTAGCTTATTACATTCTCTCATTGAAGAACAGAATTATATCAGCTCTTGGGCTTTTGACTGTTCTGAGCCATGCTTGGGATCTCGAAGCACTAACATAGAAAGCTCAGGAACTCAAGAAAAATGTTTGAAGATGACTAGAATTTGTTTTTTATGTAATTTTTTTGCTTTGTCTTTCCTTCATCCCTATCTTTTATAAATATGACTTTTATAAATACGATATAGAAATAGCCATATTCTCTGGATATATTGGAATGAAAAACTACACATCTAGTTATTTAAATTATTTAAGTTTAAAATTACACATCATGTTATTTAAGAAAAGAAATTATGCTAGACTTCTAAATATGCAATTATGTCTTTGTAAAATAACGATTTTAAATAAAAATGCAATTTTTCTTTATTTAAGTAAACATCTAAAAGTGCACTTCAGACTTGTATTTCCCTAGACATCCACCTATGCATATAGAGTTTGTGCCATTAATTTCATTTATTTTTGTTTTAATGTGAATCCCTGCTGGAAAATGGAATTTCTACTTATTTTCCTTAGGTCAACTCTCTGAAAGTTTAATTGAAGGCCTTTCTCTTTGAATATATGAAAAGGTCATTCAACTTCCTATTTTGAAATTTCTATTTTCTGGTGAAAGTGAGTTCACATTCCGTTTTTTTAATTATTCTACCATGTGCAATAACTAGTGGATATTCCCTGTACAAAATACAAGCAGAGTCTTGCAGTCCTTTTATGCACTCTATTATATTTATAGTTTCTGCAAATGACTCACACCTGTTTCACATCAGTATTGTTTCAACAAGGATTTAATATATGCAAAGCCTTATTGGATAAAGCAGAGCCTTAGGTAAATTATCACGGCAGAAAACATGCAACTCTCATATGCAATTGAAAATCTGCTACTTTTACTGCAGAATGTTGTACTATATTCTCATCAGGAATAATTGTATTCCAAACAGAATACTTCATGTCCTTGCTGCACTGTATATGGTTTCCTCTAAACTTTCAATAAACTTTCATTTTTCTTTCTCTGAGATTTTGTAGACAAAATATGAAATCATCCATTACAGGTGTCTGCAAACCTATATACTAAATGTTATACTCAAGAGGTTTTTTTTTCCTTTTTTTTTCCATGAAAGCTTGAATCATGTTATCGTTATAGTTCTTTGAAAAGGAATTAAAAGATAGGTGAACTATTTTCTTCTAGAAGTTCAGACAGAAATACCTTTGGAAAACAATATATTTAATAAAATTGTAAAGAAATTATCCCCGTGCTTCTAAAATGCATGTTGAAAATTCTTCTCATAGATACCATAATGGAGGAACAAAAGATGTCTGAAAATCAAAGCCATAATTTTGGTTAAACCATTACTTGTTCTTTTATTCCAAAAGATATTTAAAATTCAAAAGGTATTTAAAAGATATTAAGGGTTGTTTTAGAAACTCAAAATGTCCTAGTTTATTCTCTTGTGCTCTTCTCATTTGTTTTGAGATACGCAGAATATTATTGTATGCTGCAACAGTCAATTTTTTAGGTAGCTACATAAGAGTAAAGCTCTTGTGTATAAATCAGCCTATCTTGAGCATGCCTCAAGAATATATCAGTGTTCTGTCAACTCCATTGCTATTCCCAGACCCTCAAAGATAAGATCTGGACAGCAACATAAGCAACATCCAAGCATACAAGCGAAAAATTTTGCAAGACTTTACTCAGAAAAAAGATTTTGCAAGACATTGCATGGTGTGTTAGTTTATTTTTCTTACTACTAATCTAATTCCCTTAGTCTTAATGTGACCAATTTATCAAAGAGGAATGTATCATTTTCTTAGGTCAACACTGTACATGATCTACATGAACATTCATTAACATATTGTGTACAGACACAGCTGAACAGCTCCCACAATATAAACTTCTAACTGGGTAAACATTTGTGATTTAAAAGGTACACAACTTCATTTAAAACAAAATAGCAAAATACAGCTACCATAAAATATAAAAGGTCATATAAAAGCTTTTTAAGGCTATTACTATTTCAATTGCAAGAATGGGTAATAGCCAGGAGTTGTAGAAGAGCACAAAGTTGGGCTCCTCTGGGAGTGACCATTTCACAGACCGCAAGCTGGATGCGAAATGAGCTCTGAAGGCACATCAGCTCCACAAACTTGAGCTCCATGGATGGAAAAGAAGCAAGTATGGAGGAGAGTGGTTCTGTAATGCCATGTGGATAGGAAAGGGGAGTGGTAGTTGGTGTGGTTGAGTGTAGGACTCTTTTGTTCTTGAGGTTATGTCAGGCTACAAGGAAGAGACAGTAGGAGCATTTTCACTGCAAAGTAAAACTATTATGTAAAATGTCTTTAAAATGCTTCCTTTGAAATCTTGATACATTTTTTTAAAGTTATACAGAGTTAGTGATTGTGATAAACTAGATTTTGGAAAAGTACATTGAATAATTGTATACTATATGGAGCTTAGCTTAATCAGTGTTTCTAAGCTCAATAATCTTTAAGTAGTACTTTTAAATGTTTCTCATCTAGCGCTTTGTTATCAGACTATTCAGGGGTCTCTTTAGATCTAAAAGGTCAATAAACCTGCATCAGTTGGAAGAAAGTTATAGATTAGATTAATTTTAGGCCATCTTAATTATTTGTGTATTGGAGAGCAAATTTGCAGTGGCTTGTTTCTTCATGCAATTTTAAAAGATCAACTACTTTAATGTTACATGTATAACAAAAGTGCCATTTAGCGTGCTCTGTTTTTAGAGAACTTGTCCATGTATTGTAAACTTTTACATAAATTTCTGTGATGAAGAACCTTTTTATCACTTATTTGGTCCTTTTGCATCAGTGTCAAGAGTGTTCTTCTGAAGTGCACACATTTTTATCACCACTTAACGGTGGTGTTTAGGAAGGATGGCCTTGGTACAGGTGAATAGATTCTTTCTGAACGAAACAAGAGTGGAAGACTGGTCAGGAGTGTGAAAAATCTTCCAGAATGTACATGTATACACATTTTAACATAAGATTTTGAAAAGATAGGATGTGATGTCACATTAAGGGAAACTTCTTTTGCCTTATAAGATATTACCTACAGCTTCATATTTGCTATTCACTTTATCCTCTCTACGACTCCTGTTGCTCCCTCCTCATTTCTCTAGTCTCAGCCCTCTCAGCTCCTCAAATGAGTCAGACACTGTCAGCTAAGCATATATGCTCTTATTATGGACAAAAAAATGTTAGGAGATTGTAGTCGAGTAAGACAGACTTTCCTTTTCTGCAGGTTCCTCTGACAGAAAACAAACAAAAGAACAACAATGACAAAACATGAATACAGAGCCAGAAGCTCTCTCTCCCTTCTTTGCCATCTCTCCTTTTTTCTTGCTGCAACAATAAGCAACGTGTACTTGAGGACACTAACCTAGATAGATATTGCAGAATTTACTCTCTAGTGGTGCTATGCAGAAAGGATTGGGATTCTGGCTATTTTTATTGAGATTCATCCAGGATTTTGTCTCAGTTCCAGGGTGGTCTAAGAGCAGATCTTCATTAGCTAGGTGGCAAGCAGAGGATCTGGAGTGGAATCAGGATCAGCAGATGTTTGGTATTGGTCTCCAGAGTGTCTGTTTTATGGACTTTGTATATTGAAATATGAAGGTCAACTGCAGGAAGAGCTGAGAGGAGGATAAGAGGAGGATAAGAAGAAATATGGATGATATGTTGATCCCAAGGTAGGATTTCTGTTCCTCTTTGTGACTGTCACAAATCACTGAGTCATGAAGATCTTTTGAAGAAGACGTCACAGTTGCAGTTTCCACATAGAGTGATTATCATAAGAACTATTTCTCTTCATCTTGCAATTACAGGCTTTATGCTTGCTGCTCTTTTTGGACCAAATTTTCCAGGTTTAGCATTGTTAGTTCCCAGTGGGCCATTTGTAACCTATTGTTGGCAAAGCCTGTTTTGTTGTCTTACCTGTATCCTTCTTGCCCATCCCAGATCTGGACATACATACTGCTTCTAATATATCAACTTAGAAGTTACCGATAATATAAATTGATAAGCTTATAAGTTTCAGGGAGTAAAGCTTTGTTGATGTTTGAACAGTGTTGTTGATCCTCTTGTTTAGCTTCAGTTGTATTTTCCACTTAGATACTTGGGCTCTGACTAGATATATATCCTTTGCTGACATGCATTTTCTGGGGTGTAGGCAGTGAGTGGGCTGAGGCAATGAGCCAGAGCCATGGAAACCATCAGGAGAATGGAAGATGGAGAACTTGGGGAGGTGGAGAGCTTAAATGAAATTTTAGGCATGTAAGAGTTTTTTATTTTTTATATATTTTTTTTTAAAGAACATTTGGAAATGAAGTAGGCCATATCTCTTGTTTTATAAGAGCTGAGGACAAAAGAGAAAATTCATTTGGTGAGAAGATATCTTGCTGTCTTTTGGAATCTCAGAGTACCTCCCTAGTCCTTTCTGAGTTCCCTGTATGTGATACACAGTATTGCCCACCATAGGCCTTCCTCATGGCACCTTTTTCCTCTCTAGTGAAGCGCAAGATGCCACTACTCTGAATAACATGAAACTGCCTCTCATGAGCTGCATTTTTCCATAGCAATTCAGTCAGACTGAAGGGGATTTTCAAGTGGGTTCTAAGATATTTAGTCACAGATTAATAAGTGAGGAAGGTAACAGGTCAAGGGAAATATATCTGAGTAGAAGAGTTGGTAAACTGAGAGAAAGAGAAGGGGAAATGACACAGACAGATATTGACATTCTCTTGCTTTTTAATTTTTTCACTGTATGACATTTACCACAGTGTTAAAGGCATTGATGAGCAACCACATTTCCCATGTCCCATTTAATCTGGTTATGGACACTCAGAGCACTTTTTACAAAATGTAGTTTAAATGTCCTGACTGTAGTCCTGAGTGTAGTTTAAAATGTCCTGACTGATTGAGGATTATGTGGAATACACATCTGGGCAAATAGCTCCTGAGAAAAGTGGTTCTTGCTGTTGAAGTCTAGATAAAGAGGCTCACCATGTCCTCACAGAGACTACGCAAGGCAGATTTGGCAATCATAATTAAGAAAGTATCAAGGATATTGGTGTCTACTCTGCTTTGTGAAGTCTACCATTTTGAATTCAGGGAAAACAAAATCATATTTTACAGGTATGTGGCATGCAATGGTGTAATGACATGAGCTCTATCATTATCTGAGTAGAGTCACAGGTGCTGGTGTATGGGGTACCAAGTATTTCAAGTTGACTTCTGCTCTGGTATTTTTTGAATGTTCCTGTTTTGCTTAAAAAGATTCTTAGCATCCCTCAGTCTGGGCCAGAGTGGCAGAACTCAGATGTTAGACATCATTTCGAGGATACCTCCTAAATTCCGGTTTATGTAAGTGTGAATACCCTGGATGGAGACAACTGGGAAATGTGGAGTGTGTCATTAGGTGTCCCTATACACTCTAGTATCTTATAGAGAACAAAGATTCATGCTTCGTATACCTAGATGGCCTCATCAGTCTTTCTTATGTGTGCTAACATATATGAGGAATAAGATATGCTTCAAAGAGATAAACTGATATTTTTAGAAATGTTTAGACATTCAGATTTTTTTTTTTTTGCTGAGTTTGCTTTTGACTTAGCAGTGTAAGAGAAAGAATAAAGGAGAAAATGCATATATATTTTTTTCTTTCAGATCCTTTCCAGAAGTAAACTTTGAAAGGAATTTGAAGGGCAATTGGCCTGTACTTGGCAGTAGTTCAGGATCTGCATCCTGCTCTGAGGTGAAAAAAGTTAAGCATTTGTTAGAGCAAGTGACATCAGCAAGACATAGTAATGTAATGAAAGACAAAAGTGAACAGTTTGCTAGATATGGTTCAGGCCTTAGAAGTGACTTCCAGTATATGTACAAAAACATGAAAGCAATTTTTGAACTGAGTGCTCATATCTAGCTCTACCATCACTCATATGCTTTATAAATAACTGAGGAACATAATGAGGAAAGGACTGAAAAGAATGTGTATTCAGAGGACATTTGTGCTGCTTCTATTCCTCTAGTTTCTTTGGTTCTAATTCCTTCAAATAGCTCTCTCCTTTTCATTTATACTGTGTCCAGCTCTCTTTGTGCTGTTCAATGGATTACAATCTTTATAACACAGAAGGCTGCACTGGCAACTGTCCAGGAACCAGAGGGCTACAACTAATTTACATACCTTTTTTTTTTCATGAAATTACTTGGAATTTGCATCAGAATCACAGAATCTTCAAGGTTGGAAGGGATCTCTAGAGATCATCTGGTCCAACCTTCCTGCTCCAGCAGGCAGGTGGCACAGAGCAGGTGGCACAGAGTGGCATCCATGTGAGTTTTGAAGACCTCCAGAGATGGAGACTCCACAACCTCCCTGGGCAGCCTGTTCCACTGCGCTGTCACCCTCACAGTAAAGAAGTTCCCCCTCAGCTGCAGGTGGAACCTCCTGTGCTTAAGCTTACACTCATTACCCCTTGTCCTATCACTGGCCACCACTGAAAAAAGCTTGGCCCCCTCTTCCTTACAATCTCCCTTCATGT
>JAUBOD010000294.1:385693-409188 GCA_032353885.1 Nothura maculosa
GGGTAATGAGTGTAAGCTTAAGCACAGGAGGTTCCACCTGCAGCTGAGGGGGAACTTCTTTACTGTGAGGGTGACAGTGCAGTGGAACAGGCTACCCAGGGAGGTTGTGGAATCTCCTTCTCTAGAGGTCTTCAAAACCTGTCTGGATGTCATCCTGTGCCACCTGCTCTAGGTGTGCCCGCTGGAGCAGGAAGGTTGGACCAGATGATCTCTAGAGGTCCCTTCCAACTTTGTAAATTCTGTGATTCTGTGATTCTGTGAAAAGAAAGTACAGAACAGTATTAAAAAAAAAAAAAAAATCCTCAATGCTAATAGGCTTGAAACTGTTGCACATGCTCTTCCTACCAGCCTACTTCATTTTTTGATGTTCTGCTCATTCCATCACTATTCTTCGGCCTCCTGAGGTCAACGATTACTTGTGAAAGTCTGCAAAGCATTTGAGCCCTTTTCTTAAAATGGAGTAAAAAGATTTGTGTGTAATTGTCTTTGTTACATGGTTGTCTATCCCAGGATATAGGGATGATAATGTCCCTTACAGTACTTTCAGATTGTATAAATTTATCTGGAGTATTTCCTTCCTTCTGTGGATCGCACCCAAGAACAGCTAAAACAATAATTATTGAGGTAGCTCACAGTTGTCTTTCATAAAAGCTTTGTGGTGACAAAGTCATTAAGAATGTTCATCAGTTTATTAAGGATAATAAATGCTTTTATCAAACTTAGGTTTTCCTTTTGAAGATGAAACCTTCCACACAATCTTTATAAAAATGCAATCTGCAGAGGGCTGGTGAGGTTTTATTACTGTATAAAGTAAGGAAGTATTGCATCTAGTTCTGATCCAGAATGACCTTTTGTTTGCATTCTGTCGCTCTGCAGAAATTAGGGAAACTTTTCCACTTCTTACCATTTCTCTCATTTTGACTCATTTGAATATTTTGAATATTCATTCAAAGAATTCAGAATTATTTTTTTCTTTTCCTTATTTTTTTACTTTTTACTGTTAAATTAGGTGCTAAAGCATAATAAGACAAAATAAGAAACTCAGTATATTAATAACTCACTCCCATAAATGGTATCTCTGATGCCACAGTACTTACAACTTTATTTCTTTTAAGATATGTAGTTGGGGAAAAAAAAAACAACAACCTATTATGACATACTGCAGAATATAATATACAGCCCATTCTGGCATACAGCAGAATAAAGCAAAATCCATAGCCATGTACCTACAAATTGCTTGTTCTAAGATAGTGTATCCTCCTCTTTTCAACAGGAAGGTTTCTTCATCATAAGTCTTTATAACCATATAGTCTGATTCAGATTGTAATGTCTTAGAAGACCACCTGTAAGAGTAAAAAGTAATCTTATTGCCATTAAAAAGTTATTACAGGTTTTGCATTCAGTTTGTCTCTCAAAATTTCCCTAACATAAGACAAAATGAAAAGCTCCAATATTTAATGATTTTCTTCCCTGTTCTTAATCCCTGAATGGAATGAATTCCTAAATGATGCAGTATGCATGACAGAGAGGATATACTGGAATATCCACTTGAATATTCAGCATTAGGGAAGATAGGATTATTCTTTTAAGCCAGAAATATCTCCTGAGCATAGGAATATAGTCCTCTAAAGTACCTCTATTTTCTCTACAGAATATATCCATTTGTATTTTTCTGAACAGTTCTTATCTAGTTAGCAATAGGCTTTCCGACATGAGCTAATGTGAACAACCGCTGTATGCATCCTCTGAAGACAGAGAACTTTTGTCTTTCAAGTGACTTGTAAATCAGTTTAAATCTCCCTTGATAGATATGTGTGAATCTATAACTTGGATACTTAATTATTTCTAATCAAGAGGGAAATGCCTCTATCTCTCTGTCCTATTCTGTTTACCAAAGAAACAGATCTAATTATTTCAGTTTGCCCTACAGTGAACTGGTACGTGTTGGGGGGCTGGCAAGGGCTTCATGAGTTTGTCATGCAAAAACCATTAAGGAAAAAAACATTAACAAAAAAATAAACTAATGTACATCATTAAGTAAGAGGAATGTGCTCTCCTTCCCACATTGATTGTATACGTTTCCTCCAGAAGTTAATGTCTATGGTTTTCATCCTCTCATATCTCAGAAGTACGCAAATTCTTGTTGAAAATGCTGGTGCATTCTCTCTATATGCATTTAGATCTGTCTTTTATTAGGATGACTTTAGTTCATTCACTGTCTTTTGGAAATAAAATGATGTCATGCTGCAATATTGTGACAGAAGTAAGATCAGAAAAAAAAATATATATACTGTATGTGAAATAATATGAAGTACTCTGTGGCTTTCATTAATTTCCCATGACATTAATATATTTCTGTCAGTTTAAACACTAATATAGAAAGGATGGTCTATATTTAGGATTTAGGATAAAAGCTTACAGTTATGACAAGGTAATTTCAAGTCTTCCTGCTGGTTCCTGTCCTTCTATCTTTTTGCCATCACAGCAAGCTTTTTTTTTTTATTAGATCAACTATTTTAACATAAAAACACTCTTAATTTCAGATTTTCACTGTCTACACATGGGCCAGATATTCATATGCCAGAGACATAGATCCATATCGCAGAACAAAGAATCCTGAAATCCTAAGAGAAACAAAAGCAGAGAGAATCTAGGAAATCTGTGAAGAGGACAGCTACAATAAATATTAAAATACTATCTTTCACATTGAAATAATAACTGAAGTTTTCACTGCTTCTAATATGTGTCATCTCTGATCAAAAATTTTAAAAAAAGTTTTTTTGAAGAGATTTTTGAAGTGCAGACTTCTGAATATAAATTATATTGGATCACTAGCTGAGGCTTTGCAAAACAGTTTTGAGATATGAAAGTTCAGGAACTTTTAGTTTCTATTTCTTTTGTAAATTAGAGATACTTTTCTTTCATTTACCTATTTCTGTGTGCACTGTTGACTTCTACTGAATATAACATGCAGGCTGCTAAACTGAATGAGAAAATCAGAGATTCCATATTAACTCTGAAATATTAGCAGAAAATGTTTAAATTAGTTGCTTCATATTATTTCTTATGTATAGAGAGAACTTTTTGTTAATAGTTTAACTGGCATTTTTTAAATTTATTTTCAACCATCAGTGACATTATTTAAAAAAAAATCAAGTAGCTCTTTCAGGTATTTCTAGAAGTCAAAATGTGAATTCTACAAAATTTAATAATATTTCATAATGTGAATTTCTTTTTGTTTCTAACATTAAATTTCTAGACCCTTTAAAAGTTCAAATTTGTGTTTTTAATACTTATTGTTATGCTCTGTCCTTGTTTTCATGAATTTGTTAAATTTTGTTAATATTTGCATTCTTTTTTTCAGCAATTTCACTATTTAAAGTTGTTCACTATTCACTGCACAATTATTGTACACAATTTCACTATTTAAAGTAGTGGTATTGTTGGACAATATTTCAGTCTATGATGGTCTTATTATTTTTGATGGACTGATTATGTTCTTACACCTTTCAAAGGTTTGTTTTATGCATTTTGGGTAACTTATTTTACCCACTTGACTTATTTCAGCTCATTCTGAAGAATATCCAAGCTTTCTCACTTCAAGAGAAGTACCAGTGACCTATATTTTAAAGTCCCTATTTTTTCACTAATCAATTTTCACTTTCTTTCTATTATTTTGGGGAGCTTAATAAATATTCAAATAAATAATTGCATACCTCTTCACAAAGAATGACAAGGCGGAAAAAAAAGAAGTATTTTTGCTTTCTTTGCAAGGTTTTTGCATAAGAAATGTGTTTTGATTTTATCAGAGAAATCAGCATTCCGTTAGGGGTGGAGAAACTGTAGCAAGTTTTTGACGGCTTCATCACAAGCAAGAGCCTCTAGAGTCTGAAACCTCTGTCCAGATTGTCTGTTACAGAATAAATTAATATATGATTGTCTTTCTTTTTGAAGTTATGACAATATTTTACGTAAATATGATTGAAAAGAACTTAAATGTTACAAAATAAGAAGATATTCATATTCTCTTGAGCATGACCCAAGAATTTTGGGGCAGCAATTAACCAGGAAGAGTTTTCTTTTCCTGTCAAGGGCATTTTTTCAGATTCAATTTATAAAAACAATATGTAAGTAACAAAAAACTGTGACAATCAGTGATCTCTTGTGGCTGAAATTGTTTCTTCCATTTTATGAGTAGTACTTATAAGGAATGGTAATAAACGTATTCAGTACTGTGTCTGGTAACATCTAACTTCATGTAAGACTGCTGGAAGATGGTTTCCCATGCAGCTACCAACAATCCGCCAGATATGTCTGTGGAATTTTTTAATGTTACTCCGGTGAGTACAGTTTCTCTGTATTGGATAGAGGTCTGTAAATACTTAGTTTCAGAAAAATATCTCAGTCGTGGAACTGGGTATCTCAATCTGCATTAATTCTGGATGAAGGATACTGACTTCTCACTGACTCTGTCCTTCTCAGGTACTAAAACACCTTACCTAAGATTCTTGCTTGTTATTCATAATCACTTGTCAAGGATCCACTTATATCTAAATGGCATCTTGTTTCAAGTTCTGATGCTGGAATCATGTTCTGCTGCTAGTACTTTATGTATCTAAAGTAGACATTTAGTTAAATTTAGATAAGAATACATTATATAATTGAAGAAATATCATTTTTAAAGTATTTAGAAGTATTCTGAGAAGACTGTGTTAACGTCTCAGAATAAATGAAGGCTTCAAGATTTATTCTGAAAGAGGCTGAGAGAACTGGGCCTTTTCAGGGGCAAAGAAGGAGATCTAATCAGTATGTATAAATACTTCAAGGGAAGCAGTGAGGAGGAAGGGCCCAGCTTTTCAGTGATGGCCAATGATAGGGCTAGAGGAAATGGCCACAAACTGAAACACCAAAACTTCCACAGGAACTTAAGGAAAAAATTCTTAACAGTGAGAGTGACAGAGCACTGGAACAGGCTGCCCAGAGAGGTTGTGGAGTCTCCTTTTCTGGACACCTTCAAAACTCACTTGGGCACAGCCCTGTGCCATGTGCTCTAGGTAACCCTGTGTTTGGACTAGATGATCTCTGAGGTCCCTTCCAACCTTAAGCATTCTATGATTTTATAATTCAGAGTATGCAAGTCTAAATAAAACTAAATTTTTAATTTAACTAATAAAAATGTAATTTATGGTAGTACCTTATGGTAGTATTTTATCAATACAGACTTTAAAAGGGGTGGTTACTTTTAAACACCAGCAGTATGATTATATTTGAACGATGAAAGGCCATCACCAAAACAGTTTCCTTGTATATGGAAAATACTGTACATTTGTAGATTCTTGACACACAGATTTTTTTTTTTTTTAATTTATGTTCCAGTCAAGTCCAGTCAATTTTACAAAACTTTTATATTTTGACAACAATAAAAGGGAGAGTAGATAATTAGATAATTAAATAGTTAAGTATAAATTCTGAACCACAGACCTTACACACACCCTCCAAAAAAGGAAAAAAAATGCAAACAGAAAAAGGTTTTATTGCACAAAATGTTTTACTATTGGAAGCACTCATACAACAGTTTTTAGGAAGTCATCTCAGTGAAAGAAGATGTACTTGAAAAAGAAAAGTCCACTCTTACAAGATGTCATTGCAGGAAATTATTGGTGCACTTATAGACATGCGCAGTTGATGTTAAAAGCCTCTCAGAGATAAATGTCGGACGATGAGTAATTCTGTAGATTTCCCACATCCATTCTGTAGGAGTCTGCTCCATCTGCCTCTGAACAATGCTGGCTAATCTCAAAAAGACTAGTTAATAAATAATGATGTTGATTGTTTTAAGTAAGATAGTTACCTTTACTGTAAATTAAAAAGTCTTTATGATAAGTTAAAAACCTGTAATTTAATCAGTGACTGTTTCTAGTTCTTTTGACCTGCATTACAAGGGCTGATCAACTTCATAAATTTTCCATGTTGTGATTAAAAATTTATAAATAATAATAAGAAAATGACATCCCACATCTTCCAGAGTATTAACACAATGCGCTTTCATTTGGAGAATCCAGAACACTAATCAAGGAACTAAGGATTTAGTTTAATTGCACTTACAATATACATGTTGGATATGAAAATGTAATGTGTGGCTATTTCTCTAATTCCTTGCTAGGATTTTTTGTGAACAAAGTACTACCCACAGGGGAAAGTCTTCATACTGCCCATTACAGTATTGCATATATGTTGATACATACACACACACACACACACATATATATAAATTATGTCTCTAGGTGTGATTGCAAAATTACATTACTGGATTTTTTTAAAGAAATTTTGTAAAAAAATCTAGATGAAGAGAAAAACAGATTTTCATTGAAAATATTCACCTAAAGTAATCTTCAATGACATTTATTGATTCTTCCAAGAGAACTGCATATAACCGGGCAATTTCCTTCTTTCTATAAATAGGAGGTGCAAAGTAGATTAAAAAAGGATCTATAGACTGAATAGATTTTCCCCATTTCATGTATTTTGTGATAATATTGTATAAAATGGTGCTAGTATTCTTCCTGTTATTCCATGATTCATCCTTGGAAAACAGCATAGAAATGCACTCTGAGATGCAGGGATGCTTAGTCACATGGAGAAAGGGCCACTACTATTTTCAGATTACTTTAGTCTTGAACTCTAATGTGGTACACTAGTATCCTAATAGCAATATCTTTGATACAAGATCAATACCATAAAACATATGTACAGCAAACCTTGAACTTAGAGCCTTGTTAGATGGTGCTCTGTCAGAGAAATGTCTGCTTGATGCTTCACTTCGTAAACAAACTAAAATTCTGATGTCTGATGATTTCTTTGTTTTTTATTTCTTGCTAGTGAGGATGACATTGTAACTAGACTAAAACTTGGACGTAATATTTTGCAGTTTTAACCTATATGTCTTTAAAAACCATATTTGAAATGTGCCTGAAATGTGTTTGAAAGACACATTATTTTCTGCTAATGATTATCTAATTTCACATTCCCTTACTGACTCTTTGGATTCATATGACATAGATAATAATCTCATGTTTTATTTAACTGAAAAGTTTGTAGATGTCTATATGTATATTATATAAAAATACGTTTCTTTAAGAAAAAAAGATATTTGTTCACAACAATTCACAACAGTGAATTTTATATTATTTTGCAAAATATATAAGAAATGTAACATGGTGTGATTGCTTACATGCAAATTGAAAACTTTGCTGTACATTTTTATACTAAAAAAAACTTCCCTAATTCAATTTCTCTTTCATCTTAATTCCGCTTTAATATCAGTTTCAAATTCAGCTCTTTATCTAATTTTGCATATTTTTGTCCCATTTGTATAGTTAAATCTTTGCAGGAAAAACTTCGAATTTTAACCCTCAAATACCAAATTGTCATTCAACTTCAAGTCTCAATACATTTTTATGGGTATATTTTTATGGCTAAATGTATATTTTTATGGCTAAATATTTTATGGGTAATAATACTCCCATCCCTCTCCTTTCTGACGCTCAGAAGATTGATTTAGACGGGTTCTGTTCTCAGAGCAATTATAGGCAAACCAGGCTTGACTTTTTCATACAGCAGAAATTCATAAAGTTGAATTCAATCCCCTGGGACTACTTTTTATGGTTTTCAAGGTGTTATTTTTCCAAGATGCTTTTATAAAAGCATTTTACAAAGTAAGTAGGAGCTTGAATGCTACAGATGTTTTCTACATTAACAAAATTGGAAGTTTTATCTCTTCCTGCTAGCCTATTTTCATTAAAAATGGGAGTTTAGGCTGCTGCCTGCTCATCTCCACATTCCTTTCCTTTAAAAATTCTTTACCTGCAGCCAGTTAAAATCAAATTTGACTAAGTATAAAGGCCAAAAAGAGTAAGTCCTCTAGATTTCATAAAGCTTATAAAAAAAAAAAAAGAAAAGAAAATGAAATGAAAGGTGAAAAACCACAAAGAATTGACTGTAACTGCATGGATCAGAAGTGACATCTCTAATTTCTGCCCCTGACATCCATCAAATTCCAACTGAGCTACTGTACATGCTTCTCCCCACTCAGATCCAGATGACAACCAGGAGAAGAGTATGGAAGGAAGAAAAAAAATCATGAAGGGACAGAAAGGTGACATAGGTTAAGGACGTGTTGTGTAGGACAATAATGCAGAAGAAGAATACAGGTCTTTGGGAAATAAGTGTAGTTAAAGCATATTCATTAAAGAAAGTATCCTAGAGGGAAGTTGTTTTTCTTTATTTGCTCACTCTTTTGTAAACATTTCTGTGGAATGATTGTCCAAATGTGATCCCTACAAAGGCTTACAATAGATAAGTTCAGTGCAGATAAGTTCAGTGCAGATAAGTTCAGTGGTAATATGTTTATATAAGGCATTCAGTAAACTGCTAAAAGTAAGACTTTTAAATGTAATCAAAATTAATGCATAGTAGTACATAAAAGAACCACATAGCTGAAATTTCTATCTCCGTTTCAGCACTGCATTGAAAATGCTAAATCACATTAATTTTTTTTAAATTACAATTTTAAGTCACATAGGAATTATTGTAAACATGTACAAGTATGTGGATTTCCTTTTTAATAGGAAATTCTGTGCCACCCTTTGCAGCTCAAAGAACAGGTCTGCTTCTGAAGGCAGAAAAAATGAATGATGAATATAGATGTATGTATTCCATTTCTTTTTACACAATCATTTATTGAAGTATAACTCTTGTCTCCTATGTTCATGTATCAGTCTGTCTATAGCTATATCTCCAACATTCACTGTGGTGTTGAGGGCTGTGACCGAAATTCCAGAACTACAAAAGTTGCTAGCACAACATGATGTTGCATAGCAATAAAGATGATCTAGAAGTCAAAGTATGTCTGATGTGCAATTCCACTTACCTATGATGCAATGTAGACAGAAGTGAATGCATTTAGGAAGAATTTAGCATATTGTCAAAGTAAAATACACATGGAGTTAATTATTTTGAACATCATAAAACTTTTTGAAGTTCATAGAATTTTAATAAGCATTTCCTCCCTTTTGAGAATATAGTGTTCTCATTGTGCTTGTTTGCTCATGTGAACACACGATTGTGGTTCAAATCGCTGATCTCTTAACAGCATTCCTAAAATATTGTTATAGTTAGACAAATAATCTTGCCATCCTTTCTGACAAGGAAATGATCTTCTGACAAGATCATTACTTTTGACTTTTAGGTGGTTTAGGTATCATGTAATTATTTTTTTTTTCTAAAATAGTATCTTAGAAAAAAAAAAAAAAAAGGTATTGCCATATTAGGATTTGTACTCATAGAAAAAAAAAATAGAATAGACCCATAAAAAACCCTGGTTGACTAGTTGTCATGTTTAGAACTTTTAGCATAAACCAACTTCCTGCTCAAAGTAGGGCTAACCTAAAAGCACAGTTAGGTTTCCCTGTGCCTTTCCAAGCTGAGTTCTTAATACCTTTAAGAATAGGGATTCTGCTGTATCCCTAGACAACTTGTTTCTGAACTTAATCTTTCAGAGTGAAGAAGCCTTTGTTTATATCTAATCAGAAATTCTCTTCTGATAACATGTGCCTGCTGGATCTTGTCCTTGTGCACTTCAGAAAAAAGTGATATTTGAAAGCAAGATGCCTAGTTTTAGGTAGTCAACTTCCTCTGCTTAGTGAACAGAAATAGATATATGCAATCAGTAATACAAGCCAGCTATCTCAGAAACTCATTCAGAGAGTGAATCATATCCTAAGATGCCTATTTCTCTAATCACAGTTGAAATCTAGTTTAACTTTAGGTAGGTATCTCTCTGGTTGTAGAATTTTAAATTAAACTGAATACTAATAGCTGTAAAGAAGAGATAATTTCCCCTTGCCTGCCCCCCACTCCTCTCATTATACCTTTATACATTTCAATATCTTTATGCCTTTTCTACCTATTAGAGAAGGATGATGAGTTACAGACTTTCTTTTTTGCTTGTTTGTTTGCAAATTGCATAAGTATACATTTAGCTTAGCATTTATTTTCACTTTTTTACTATAAATGTTTTGAGCATAGGCAGACAACTCTGGTCTGGCAATAACTTCTGAGAAGTAATTGTCAAATTCTGATTTGTGCAAAACGTGAAAAATCTTACAAAATAAACAAGAAATTGGGATGTTTTTTCAGGTGACAAATGAGATTCAGATTTAAAATTAAAAATTATTTTCATTACATTTTTCAATATAATTTACCTCAGATTGACCGGTGATGAATGATGTAGACTATCATACAGGGATATTTTTAAAAAAAGAATTTTAAAAGAAAATGTACTGTATTGGTTTGAATTTTTTTTTTAATTCCATCTTACAGACTTTTCTAAAAAGCTCTGAAAATAAAAGGTATTTTGAAAAGCAGAAGATTAAAAATATTTGATTAAGAATAAAGTAAAAAATAAAAAATGTTGTTTCTTGATAGACTGTAGATTTCCAAAGACACTCACAGACAATCTTTCAACAATATCATATTTATGTCCAAAATATTTCAGTCAGACAATTTTCTTCCTTTTTTTTTGTTTTACTATTTTCTATTTTTTCTGGTATACTGATGAAGATGAGACTAAAATACAGAATAGAAAAGCACCTTTGAAATCATGCTGGCTATGTTGTTAAACTGAAGTTGTTTTTTCCTTTGTCCCATTGCTTTACATTTTCTCATTTCTCCTTTGACCATTTGGTCTCTCAACACTTACTATGTTTTCAGGAAACAAAAATAACTCTACTTTATCCACTTTCACTTGAATATGAATTTGTTTATGGAGATAGATCTCGGCATCATTATATATACTAAAAAGATCTGCTTCTGTTATCCTTTTTTAAAGATATTTGATAGTCTTACTACATAACACAAATGTACTTTTATGGAAGGATATGTACAATGGAAAATTTTTCATGACCATGGGATCTGCTACCTGATCTAGATAAACTTTGGAATTAAATACTTTTACTATTATTTTTCTACTGAAAAATATGAGACCCTATATGAGAGAAGTTCTATGTTTATAGAATATGAGGTATGCTTCAGCCTATTAATTTCAGTTGCAGTTTTAATATTTGTGTTTTATTATATTTTTTTTAATTTTTTTTTTTGCTTACTGTGCCTACGTAGTGAAAATTAAGGGAAAAGTTTGCTTCAGACTAAAACAATAAAATAAACTTTTCTTCATGTCTTCCATTTCCTCATCTTCCTTTTGAAGATCAGTAGAAAATCTGAACTAAAACCTTGAAACAAAAGCAAAAACAAAAGAACATCTAGTACCACAGTCATTGCTGATAGAGCTTTTGCCATCATATCTCAGTTCTATGAGTAAACCTGGATTCATTATTCTTTTCTGCCTCAGAAAATGTAGATCTTCTGCGTGTATTTTATATATATTTTTTTCAAGTCTAATCCACATATTCCTTCTCTTCTTATCATTTCATGGCTGTAGTTGCCCCTTCACACAAACAAAATTCATTCCAAAAGTACAATCTGGAGAATTAGGACTTTATTTTTCTAGTAATTTGAGATTAACTACAATGTTAAAGAACATATTCAAAACATTTGTTTTTCTTTTTATGTATGCATTCTGTAAAGGAGGAAGGCAGCCATGAAAACTTGTAGAAATTTACAGTGAATAAAAACTTAATTTGGTAATCCTTATGAGCTGACTTGAAAGAGTGCCTGCTCAGCTGGAAAGATCCAGTCCATTACAGCAAATACCTTGCAGCGTTAGAGAGGCTGGTCAGGTTAAAATCCCCCAGTGATGCAGCAAAGCCCAATGAACTTAGAAATCGCAATGTTTCCAGATTCCACTGACAGCATGATATTCTATTCCACAATCTTGCATTCTGTCTATATATTGCTTCAGGCTCAGTAACTGTTAGATAGAACTAGGAAAACACTACATTACTTTTCCAATTGTGACCGTGGGCTTTGAAATACGCTTTCATATCTTCCCTTACTGTATGCTTACTTTCAACTTTATTTAAAAGAAAATATAGCAGAAAAGCATTAACCATTCAAAAGGAAATTAATATGAGCTAGAGTAGCAGACTGGAAGAGACGAGAGAAGCAATTAATTCTATTCATCTAATCCAGGGAGAGATTTTTTTTTTTATTTAATATAACTGTGATATATGCCACTTCATTTCTTTTTACCACTTCAGTACAATAGTTATGTTTAATAAAAACATTATGCTTCTGCAATTTATTTCGCTGTTGCTGAGAAGTTACCAATAGTAATCTGTGAATTTTTTATCAAACTACTTTTGAAGTAAATGCAATGTTTCTGGACCAGTTTGTAATAAATGGAATTCATCAATATTTCCCCAACTGAACCACATAGACTGGCTCCCATTGGTTTTGTTTGAGAAGGAACAGCCTTTTGGAATTCATTCTTTCAATCAGAAAAATGTTAGCTGCAGGAATTTAAGGTGCAGTTAGAGCTGATCATCATACATGAAAGGAGTTGAAAAGAATAAGGCAAATCATGAAAAACAGAGAAGTTACTGAGATCGTATTTTGAATTATATTGTCTTCACTCTGTTGTGTCAATGTCATGTGGAATATTCAGTAATTCTTTTACATGGTAAGCATACTAACATATACAAAAAGGTATAAGATGGAACTTTTCAGGAGAAAGAACAGAAAAATAAAGCTATACTCAAGGATTTTCAGAGCACAGCTGGTTTACTGAAATACATTTTCTTTAGTGTCTTTAGTCTCTAGCGAGGTCATTAAATATGGCTAAAATTACTTAATTTTTAATTGATTCTAAAGCAAATTTATTTAGATATATTTTACTTAGAACAGCAAAGCTTTCTGTTTGCATTGCCATGTGATTAAAAATTTTCTATAGCTGTCAGATTAAGATAAAATTAACACAAAGTAGTTTTAAAAACCCTAATATTTTATGCTTCTTCTAGTCAAATTGCAACTGAATATATTTAAGTTAAAAAATAGTCATAAAAACAGAAGAAAAACTGCTGAAAGTAAATTTAGACTATTGCACATCAACAGACTAGAAACAATAGGAAAAAAAGTTATAAAAAATTGAATTTTATACCATTTTTTGAAATAATTTTAAAATATATTCAAGTCTTTTTTTTTCTTTTTTTGAGATTGATCCAATAATTAATGTTGGCAGAAGTCTTTTTTTTCTGGTTCACATTAGCATCACAAAACAGTGAGACGAACTTTGCAGCTCTTGCAAAACCATCAGTCAAACTCACATTACACTGACAAGCCAGTAGAGCGATTTTTGAGTTGTTAATGTCTTATCAGGTGTCAGTATGATGAATTATCTTTTGAAAAATGTGGCAATGTCATCTTTAGGCAGACACAAGGTTGTAATGTGTGTTGCACAACAATTTGCATAATGTTCAGCTATCAAGCAGTACTTTAAGCACAGAAAATACAGACAATGAAAAGGTTAAGGTTTAATAAATCTGAATATTATGTGTGGTCATATGAAATATTGTAATTACTGTATATAATGCTTAAAACTATATGCTCTGTGTTATTCTTGAGATTGCTCCTGTAGCTGGCAAGATTCAGCATTAATTACCAGCCAGTTTGTTAATAGTGTAGGGACATGTTAGTAAAGTAGAGACAGGCAGCTTCATGCTCATTATCCTTTAACAGTAATAAACGCGGCAGCGGTGAAAGAGGTGAGAGTGTCATCAGCAGAACAGTGTGTGTGGCTATGGTGAAAGTAAGAAGACACTTTTTTTCCTGCCCTTAGAGTTCTGTGAAGACTAGGCAGGTGGAACTATTCCAACATTTCCAATCCTCTTACTGCACTGACAGTCTGTCTCACAACGCAGATTTCCAGTTCCTCATCAAGAAATACAAAATCCTAACCCTGGCAGCAGTTTAAAGGAAAATATGAATAATCATATGGATTCAGTGGCAGTTGGTAATTTCATTGTATTATGCAATATCCAGATATATATTAGAGCCAGCTTATCTATAGATTTATGCCTCATAATTTGCGATGAGGGACAACCAAATTATTCTCATACATGCAGGGAATTCTCTGAATAAGCCAGAAGAACATTGGGTCACTGCATATTGCTGTGATATCACAAAAGAGGGGTTTCTGGACTCTTAGATTTCAGAATTAGCTGCACTGAACTCTGATAATCATTTGTCAAGCAGGAGAACCTATTAGAGAAAAAAGCTTATATCAAAGCTAAAGGTATGCTAAAATTTTAAATATGACAGAACTGAAAATATGTTTATATATCAGACCTCTACAATTACGAGTACATGGTACAAATGACTCTTTGCCCTTTATGGACCCCCCACTCTGGTTTACATTTCCACAGCTTCTGCTCATATCTATTAACATGAGCTAAAGTATGGGTTTTTGAGTCTGCAAGCCAGCTGACCAAGTGGCCTGGCATGGTCCAGTCCATGTTTATTGTCCCTTATATCCAGTCAAAACAAAGCCAGTCCACAGTGCCAGGAAGGTTCTATGGCTCTAACCTAAAACAGTGTGCACACCAACGGATGACCCAGCCCATAACACTGTTTCTGGGTTGGTAACAACGTGCCCACTAAGAGGTTCTTCTGAGGGGAAGGGCTTAACAATGTCTAGATGACTGTGTGGATCTTCAGTTTCACTTCTCCTTTGTCTGGGCTCGTCAATACGAGGTCATTAAAGAGTAGGTCTCCAGGCTACAGCAACCTCACATGGTTGGGTCAAATCCCAAAACTCATGTTGCGGCATTGTGCTCTGCAATGCAGATTATCCAACCAAGCCTCCTGCTGAAGGTCATCCAGCTTGTTGTTATTCAGTGGTTGTTAGTGAGGAATGCTCCTTGTGCTCTTGATAAGATCTTTGAATTCTTCTACTGCAATTTATCTAATACCAAGGTTGTGTAGCCCCTATTAGGAAATGACAAATTAACAATTTTCTAGTTTCATCTAAAAAAGAGAGAGTCTGATTATTTTTCAATTATGGTGATTGCAAAGAGTCTATGATTAACCATCTGCTTATAACAATAAAACTACTACTATTTCTTAGGTATAAAAATTATATTTAAGAAAATTAATGTACTCCTGAACATGGACTAAGAAAATGTATATGGATGATTTCTCCACATCTTTGAAACTATCACATGTAAGAATTCTCTTCTTTGAATCATTAAATCTTTAGATGATTTAAGGGACTTTTTATAGTGTGATATTTGCAAAATATTGAAAAAAAATGCAACTGACACCCACATGTATATTTTGTGGTAATGGATCAGCAATTATTTTTTTTACTAGTGGACTGCAGTTCCTATTTGGGTCAAATACAGAGAATAATGTATTTACTTTTAGATTCTAATTTGCTCATGATGTGTCTGTTTCTAGAGTTTCCCTAGCACAGAGATAGTTATTAGAAGACACACAGAAATGGTAAGCATTTAATTGCTCCAATTATACAACTGGGAACTATGTTGGAAAGGGAAGCATGGGGATCTTTAAGTGGAGAAGAAAAAGGGAAATAAAATTGATTTATAATTTCAGCTATCAGCAAGAGAAAAATACAATGATTTTCTCATAGGAAAATTACAGACAGCAAAGTCTGTAAATTTCAGTGCCTAAGCGTCTGCTAAAACTTTGCGTATATGCAAAAGCGTCTGCTAAAACTTTGCGTATATGCAAAATAGTAACAAAATAATGAAAATAATTGTAAAAAACTTCCAAGTTATAATAATTGGAGCTCTTCATGATAGCAATAGGCTACTGCTTGCTTGACAAACTTGATAAATGCTTGACAAATCGTGATAAACAGCTGATATTTTTAATCTTTTTTATGATATAGGTCCACTGATAGCCAAATGAAGTGTGGAATTTCTGTATATTGTCTATCTTTTATAGTATAACTTGCTCAAATAAATTTTTCTTTTGGAGATGATCATAACGTCCAAAAGAATAAACTGGAAATAATGATAATGCAGCAAGGCTAATGACTCAGTTTTTCTGGAAATTGATTTATATAGCACTTGTCTTTCTATAGAGCACTGTAGATAGATAGAGTTCTGGAGGGAAATGTTGCAGTAGACAGTTTACAGTGAATCTCTTCAGCAAAGGCTTAATATATATGATTTGTCATAGTCAGCACTGCTGCTAAATTGTCCAGCCAGTGTCAAAATACAGATTCAATCATCTATTTTTTTTTTTTTCAGGGAAGTTAAAGTAGTAAGATATACAGGATGAGGAAAGTAATCTGCAAACCAGATTATTATAGTTTTTCTGGACACATCTACAGATTGAGGAGAGGAAGATAATATAAGAAAAATAATTGATATTCTCCCAAGAATTGTTTGGTAAACTATTTTTTTTAATGAATTCAACATGATATTTTGAATACTGGTTCAATTTTTAACAGAATGTATATAGAAATATATGTAGTGTAATGGTTCATATGGACTTCTTTTAAAGGCATTCATATACAGTAGCACTAAATCACAGAATCACAGAATAGTTGAAGTTGGAAGGGACCTCTAGAGATTATCTAGTCCAAACTCCCTTCCACAGTCACCTAGAGCACAAGCACAGACACCTAGAGCACAAGGCACAGCGTGGCATCCAGCCGGGTTTTGAAGGTCTTCAGAGAAGGAGATTCCACAAGCTCTCTGGCCAGCTGTTCCAGGGCTTTGTTACCCTCATAGGAAAGAAGTTCTTCCTCATATGCAGATGGGTGCACTCTTTGGTGTATCCCATCTGGGCCTATAGATTTATGGCTGTTCAGTTTGCCTAAATAATCCCTAATGCAGTCCTCCCCAACCAGTGGGAAGTCTTCCTCTCCCCTGTTCTCTCTCTTACATCCGAGCTCTGTAATGCATGGGAACTAGCCTTAGTAGTATATCCTACCATAATAATTATAGTTAGAACTCTGTCTTTAGATTCTATGAAATCATTCCTATTATCCTATTATAAGAATATTTGGATTTGAACACTGCGGGTCCTATCATCTAAGTTAAGCATTGCCTTTAAAAGAAATTCAGAAGTTTTAATTAATATGAGATAAACTATCATTATGAGTTAAAATACCACATTTGAATCCTCAGTCGCTTCATGGCCACCTGTGATTTATTTCTTAATGCAGGTGAAGGTCATCCATAGAAATTTGTGTGAGTTTATGCACATAATTAAACATTAGTGCTTTCTGCTAATGACAAAAATATGTAAGGAAGATGTCATGCTTCTTGTTAAATTACATATTTTATGAAAAACAGATCTGAAAATGATATAAGTCCAGTAATTCAGTAAGGACCAGAAGAAAATTCAGTAAGGACCAGTTTGGAGGGAAGAGCTATCTGTTAGGGATGGAAATGCCTTGGTTTTGTGCATTGTGTAGGACTACTGCTTAAACACAAACATTTTCTGTTCATTGACAATTATATTAGCAAATAAATTAAATTGCATTTTTTATTATTTTTACTTTCATGCTTATTTTAAGTGCATTTTGTATGTGTTTGTGTGTGTGTGTCTACCTATTTGTGTTTAATAGACCTAATTATATCTTACAAAAGAAACTCAGAGCTAAAATTGTCACATAATGACACCTGTAAGGCCTTGGAAATTGTCACAGCTATTGTATTTTGCATTTATTATTAATGCAGTGGGGATTTTTTAATAAATATCTCAAAGATTATGAAAATGACAACAGTTTAATACACAGCATCTATATATATATTTCATAAAACAGTACAAAAAATGAAAAAAACCTGTGTAGATAACTAGTTGCAAGCAAAAACTCCTGAAAATATGTAGATTCACTAGTAGCTCGCCTAATCCACCAACTATCAGCTTTCATCAGTATAAAAATGTCAAAGTTGCTTTGTTACTTTTCCTTTTCAACTCATTTTAGTAATAAGAAGTACGTGATGAAATTAATTTCCTAAGGAATTAAGTTGTTACACAGTAAACTACTGAATTGAAAAGAAAGATAAATAAATTAAATATGTTCAAATTAATTAAATTCTTCCTTTCTACCTGTACAAGAAAGATGCTCAGTCAGGTACTCATCTCCTTTATTAATGATAACAATCGAAAAAAATTGTGTGAATAAGGAATCTCTTTGGATATTCTTATTATAAATTATATATCATTATCAAATTTTTTTTTCAGTGAAAAATTGGTCGAATTTCATTCACTGTCATGACAGCACCATACTTGTTTACTCAGATGATTCTGTAGCAAATGAATTAATCACTAGAACTATTTAGTATATAGGGTAGTATTCTATACATACTAAACATTTCATTTATGTAGAACAGTGTGCTTGGTAAACAAATTTACTCTTTTTAACCTCTTTTCTTGATAATTACTCAATGTATGCATGTCTACCAACTTTAAGATGATGCATATCTTATGCAAAGAAAATTATTCTGTTTATACCTACTAGATAGCAGAAATCCTCCTCCTCTTCCTCCTCATTACCCCTTGTCCTATCACTGGCCACCACCGAAAAAAACTTGGCCCCCTCTTCCTTACAATCTCCCTTCATGTATTTATACATGTTAATAACATCCTCTCTCAGCCTTCTCTTCTCTAAGCTGAATAGGCCCAACTCACGCAGTCTCTCCCCGTATGAGAGATGCTCCAGTCTCTTAATCATCTTTGTTGCCCTCCGCTGGACCCTCTCTAGAAGCTCCACATCCCTCTTACACTGGGGAGCCCAGAACTGCACACAGTACTCTAGGTGCGGCCTCACCAGAGCTGAGTAGAGGGGCAGAATCACCTCCCTCCACCTGCTTCGACTTGTTTGTATTAAATACTTTACAGCTCACATTTCCCTTGATTCATGAATTTCATGAAGAATAATGAAATAAAATAAAGTTTAGATGAATTACTTTGCTGTATTACTGATACATATCCATTAAATAAATCGTGCCTTTGAGAAAATATTTTATATATTGAATATATTATTGAATTTGATTCTTTTCTGCCTTTGTCCTGTTAAAATGCCAAATCTCCTGTTGCCACTAAGCTTGTCATCTCCAGAGGGCTTTTACTGTAGCTACTAACTGAAATAAAGCAGTTCTTTTACAGAATCTTTTCTCAATAAATAGAAAAGCTATAGCTCTGCTGTATGGCTGAACATTTTATATCTGTGTAACCTGGTTGCCTCAGCTGTGCATCTGCTAAAAGTAAATTAATTGCACATAATCCTTTTTAACAACTCTTATTAAAGAGAATATAATTTTATCTGATGTAAAAAGCAATTCAAAACCATTAATTTAATCCTAAATTTAAACACAGAAAGTGTCAATTTCTACCTTTTTTGTTTTTTTATTACTGAATCTGTAAATATGGTTACACAATCTACTATAGTGCATATTAATATTGAAAACTTTGGTGTGTGGGAATATTCCTTATTAATATATTTTAAACAGTATCTCTAGTATCAGAATAGTATTAAAATATTTAAATGAACATGAAAATTTTTAAATGACCTAATTTTTAAATGACCTAAATTTTTTTAATGACTCTAATCACCTCATTTCTAAGTATATCTTCCTAATTCCTGTTTGACTGCTAAGTTGACTGATGAAAGAAAGGAGGTTCAGAAAAAAAGAAAAATGTTTTTGAATTAGATCCCAGCACTTCTACAAAAATACAAGTTTTTCTCAATTGGAATCCTGCTGAGAATCAGTTATTTACATCTTTTTGAGTTTGCTTTATTTTGGCTTAAATCTAACAGTATTAGTAAAGAGTTCATCCTTCTAGACAGCAGCTGTGTTACTGCAGCTATTCCACAAGGCAGAATTTTATTAGTTTTGTGTTTAAATAATCTCAGGAATCCTTGAATTCAGTGAATGCTGAGTGAATATACTGTTCTCATGGCCAACAGCCCTAGAGCACTGCACCATTATTTTTGTTTTCAAAATACGCTTATTTTCTCCTTTCAGCTACCCATGTGTCTGTTTCTTCTCTCCATAGTCTGGCTATGTGGAAAATGTTGGGTTTATTGAAAGTTGTAGATAGATTAAAAAAATAGCAGACAGTATTTTCTCGTAATCTAGCTTTAGCCTACTTTCTTCTCTTCCTCTTTTACAAACATACTGTTAATATTTTTTTTATTTTTTTTCCTTTCTAACCCATATCAAGCTAAAATGATTTTTACTCTTCTAATAAGCCACCAGACCTGTCCCAGAGCATCCTCAAGCCTAGTAGGGCCTCTTGCATAACACCCAGGTTACCACGCTGAAGGTCAATTCACCATTTAAAAGCTATAGGTTAAAAAAAATAAAAGAACAAAAGAAATATTTTGGAGTACAGATTCATATGGAAACAAACACAAGTTTGATTTTGGGGCTTTGGTTGTATTTTTTGGTTTTGAGCAGGGCAGATCTACTTCTTGAGTGGTTCTGCCCTTACTTATTTAGTTCTACAATTCTAAAAGTTGAATTGTTTATATGCAGTTAGTCTCAGTGGCAACAACTGAGTCTATGATTTACCATCTTTTAGTTCATAGATAGACTTTCCTCCGTCTTTTCCACTGTCTTTCAACCATAGATCTGTTTGTAGTTTGCAAATGTTTTAATATATAGCAATATGTGATAATACAAAGAAATGAGTCTTTTACTCATCTCTTCCAAAATTCAGTTTCCTAGAGTTCTAAAGTTACACAACACAGACAGAAAAGATTTGTGATGAAACTTCAAAATATGTAAGACTCATAAGGGAGATATTATTTACACAAAATGGAGATACTGTGATATACAATAACATAACATTGTAAGAAAGACTCAGACTGACCTGACTTCTTCTTTTAGATTGCCTTTCTGTATTTGAATATTTCATATTTCATTAAACATAAAATTAAGCTTCTAGCCTTTAGGGATCCAAAGAGAAATAAAAGTCTTTTAGAACTTGAACAAATCATAACCAAAACTAATTTTGGGGGGGAGATTCAGAAATGTTTTTTAATAAATTATAATGTACAAAGCCTTTCATCTCAATGTTGGCCATTTATGTTTCAGTAATAATAGTGTGAATTTTAACATTTCTTATATCCCTGATGATCAGAGCATATTAGAAAGAAAAGATTAAAATATGATGAAGTCTGTGATGAAACCTAAACCTTATTGCCTGCAATTGCATTTTATCTTGAGAAATCATCAATGTATTTTACTGCTAGAAAATTATAAGATTATGGAAAGATGGTACAAATTAGCTCTGGTTGTGTCTGATAAAATTTGATGACTTTTAGAACATTTCGTTTGTATTTTATCTAATGACTATTTAACACAAAATACTTAACATTTAACCAAACATCCATGGAGGCAGGACTGGAAATCCTAACACCTGTTTCCAGGTGAAAATAATTATCACTCTCTTATCATTGCTAAGTAGTGCAGCAATTATTCTATTTAACAGTTGTGGAGCAAGGAAGGAAATAAATTAGTATGCACCTTGTTTTCCTGTTCTTTTCTTCAGTTGTGATGCTGAAGTTAAGGTCCTAATGGATAGACAACTTATCATGGAGTTTCAATATGTCAATATCCTCAAAGCAAAGTGTTCATGTCTGGCTGCCTCCTCCATATCAGTTTGAAAAAGCTTTCCAATAAATGATTAGATACGTTCAACTTATTAGGGAGCGCCACAGCATCATCTCATTGGAGGAGAGTCAGCATTTTTAGCATGATAGGTTGTTTCATTTGAGAACTCATTTGTTTACAATACACTTGGGAACAAAATTCAGAAATCTTGAAGTATTTTACTTATTTCTAGAAATAGAATTTTTTTCCTTCCATTGAGCTAAATAGTTATTTCTATTAAAGAGATTAAGATATGACTGTGTTTTATGTGGCTTGCAATACTTCTAACATATTCTTTGTTATTTCTTTCAAATAAAGGAATTTAAATCCAAGTCAACTGGTTAGGGCTGAAGCTTCAAAGAACATTTTGACCTCATTATTCTTCATACTTATGATTTTTGGCACTAGCGGAGATTACAGTTAATGTAGTACCTACCAAATAAATGGAACTGATTGTGGCTGTTTTATGAAAATGTACACTCTGTATTTATACAAGAACATATATCTCATGTTTTCATATGTTGTATTAGGAATTAAGAGTCTAGAATCACATTAGAGTAAGTGTAGCAGAGTATATTTGTATTACTAAATGCAGTTTCAGGTCTGATGTAAAAAGAAAAAAAATACAGCATAAAACACTTAGCGAAGAATCCGTATTTCATATTGGATATGGAAACATTTACTATCACCTCATTTAGAGAGCCCTGTCAGAAAGTATATAGCCCTGGAACTTAAATCTACAAGAAGTTATATGTATTCTCCTGGTCAATATTGGTTACAGAACCAACAATTGCCTCCAGCATTCAGTTATTAAAGTGCTCTGAAATTTCTGTAAAGTGATAACACTATTGTTTGGTAGCCTACATGACCTCAAACTGTGATTGTGACTAAGAGTCAAAAAAAATAATTCTCCAAATTCTTGATCTCAGTTTTACTTTTAGATTTCTTGGAAATGTAAATGTTAAGTAATATCATTGTTTAATTAGTAGGCTACTAAATTAGAATTTTCCAGTTATTTATCGCAGTCTTAACAACAAGTCTGCATCTTAGTTGAATAATTGAGAAACAAGTCCCTAGCATCTTAAGCTTGCTGAATACTTACTGTGGTTGTCATCTAGAAAACAGAGAGGCAGAACCATTTTCAGTTATATTTCTGAATGGAGTACACTACTAAACTAACAAGTTCGCTGTATGTTTTACATTACAGTATATGTATAGATGCCTTTATTTAGGTTTACTTTTCTCACCAAATAAGCATGTGAGATTGCATGAAAAACTGCATTTAAGTCGTTTGTATAACAAAGGATCAAATAGTAGAATCAAATATGATAATAAATCTGCCTGTGTGGTAAACACTCTTCAAACTTCTTGGAGTATAAAATAATTAGGGATGTTGTAGCATGACTAAGAATCAAGGAGAGAGCAGCATCTTGGAGAAATGATTGCTACAGGATGAGTCTCTGAGCTTTATGAGAATATCATTAAGCCCTGTGCACTTCTCTTAATGGTAATTCAATTTTGTCTTGTTAGAAATAAATCTTTATAATGATGCTTACATAGTACTTTTATAGCACTTATGAAAACTATGTAAAAAGAACAATCACAAAACTGTTCTATAATCAGGGAAAGAGAATAAAAATGGAAAATAAAAATCTGTCATAAATTGAATATACAGTGGAAATGGTGATAGAGCTGCTTCCTTTATTCTTACTATTTGAACTGAGAGAGAGAAAATGTGATTTCATCCACTTACAGCCAATGATTGGCACTGCATCAAGAAAATTGCCCAGATATCAATATAAATTCACAAAGAAAGCAATATTCTTTGTGGGAATTTATCATGCTTTTTAGGGGCTTAATAAGGTAGAGAGCTTAGCTAAAGTAGATAATGTAGTACAGCAT
>JAUBOD010000294.1:409288-426926 GCA_032353885.1 Nothura maculosa
TATGGCCCTGGGGCAAGTAGAAGCCCAGGCCAGTCCAGCTAGCGAACGAGGCTTGTCGACCCCCATTTCGGCAACAATTCTTCTTTGAAAATGTACAATTTAGCCTTTTAAAATCTACCGTGAGGAAGTAATTTAAAGATGGCGTTTTCTTTTTATTTTTTTTAATATACAAATTCCATAAAAACAGAATGAGGATTTAATTTTTAAGAGTATAATAAAACGATGTTAGTGCAGACATCTCTCTTCCCTCTGATGCATTACTAAAAAAGTAAATTGCAGTGAGAGAGTTGCAGTCCTATTCCTCTAGATCACCCCCTAAGTCTTTTTTGTTTTTTTTTTCTGGATACATATATTGTAAAATCATATAGTGTATGTTTTATATGGAGAGATAAGTTGCCTGGCAACACCATCAGTGTCAATTTCTCTTCAGAGTGTAATATGTGTCCAGGTCTAGAGTGCTATTTATCTTCATTAGAACTAAGTAATTTAAGTTGTCAAGTCTTTCGTTACCATTGGGTATCTCATAACCATGCATTTTGTGCTTGACTAGACTGCACTTACAAGCAAAATAAAAATAGCATAAACGGTCTACCCTACACTTTGAGCTTAAGACATCATTAATACCAGAGAGCTGCCACTCTATTTTTGTGTCCTGATCGGTGTCCATTAAGAAAACTTTCGCAATGGAAAGTGGACACCAAGCCTCAATTACTAAGCCATCTTTAAGCATAAGCTTTAAGCATTATTTTTTTTTAATAATAGTGCTATTGTAATTGTTTATTGTTTAAAATCATATTATAGCCTTCTCTCTTATATTTAAACTCAGGCTCAGGGGATGTTTTGCATACTATTACGCAAACTGATCCAAATCACCAAAAGCCGATCTGAATTACTCTGTTCCTGGTTTCCTTGTATTTATATATATATATATAGACAACTGTGTATAAATTACAATTATATATATATGTATATAACAATCAGATTTTATATGTGCACTATATACACACACACGTATATACATACCATATATGTAAGTGTATAAGCATGTATATTTATATATACATATGAATACATATGTGCATACACAATTAGAACATGTATGTGTGTATATGTATATATATGCATATGTATATATACACATATAAAAATGTATATGCTCCAATTGCAATATAGAAATTACTGTTGCAATATAATAGTTACTAAATGTGGCAGAATCATCTTGTAATGGTATATATTTCATCAAAGGGGAAAAAAAACAGAAAGGAATCTTGTAGATTGGAGGATTATGACGTGACACAGAAAACTATAGCCCTCATTCAGGCTATGACAAACTTAAGGTTACTTTGTAACATTTGAAGGGGAGGGGGAAACACATTTTATTCTTACTTAATCTAATCCTTTTACTCTTGCTGAATATGCCTCTGAAAAAAGATAAATTTGTATAAGAAAAACAATGCTAGCCATATAAATGTTATTAACATATATGTGGAAATGAGTCTTCTCCCTTATGCTATGCAATGTATATTGAGAACTGTGACAGATGAAACAATTAGTAATATTCCTTCTTTTAAATAATCACATTTCACTGTGACTACACTTTGAAATGAACAACATGGCTGGGGAGAGTTGAAAGTGAAATATGATAAATATTTATTGAAAATTTAGATTAATTTTTTGAGATTTATTTAAATTTATTCATTTATTAATTATTTATTTTATATCTACATGTGAAGTCAAACTTTAAAGTTCAGCATTCTGAGGGAAGAACATGAGCAGCAGACTTTAGGATCCTGGATTTCAGATGAGACTTCAGGCTTTTTCAGAGTAGGAAGATCCCATGGCAGGTACCTAAGAAGGGCAAAGGAACTCAAACAAGCTGGCAGATCTTCTTAGAGAAAAATTTCCTCTAACTGCAAGAACAGTCCATCTTGGCACACAAGAAAGCAAGTAGATATATCAGGAATTTGGCATGGCTAAGATCCTGTCAGACCTAAAGTACAAAAAGACATTACACACAAGGTGGAAGCAGCTGTACTTCTTCAGCATAGGCAACAGAAAATGCTATGGATGGGACTTCAGGTCCAAGCATAGATGTTTAAGATTCTTTGAAATGTTGTAATAGGACTACAAATTTGAATTGAATTCAATACAAAATTCTATATATATTTTAAGAACAAAGGAAAATCTGTCTTTGGAAATGAAACACTGCACTTATGATTAGGATAAGAATGTAGAATTGTTAATAACAGTAGTAACAATAGTAATGAAAAAAATAAACTTTTTGATAAAAATTCATGTGCTTATCTAAATCATTTTACTATGATTATAATAAAACAATTTTATGATAAACTGTGAAAAGATTAATTAACCATAATTAGCCATATCTAATAAATGACATTTAACATTATACTGATAAATACTAGCTCTGAAAATGTCTTCATGAATCTCATGGTGTCAGTCAAGAAACTCACTCTAAATGGTGTGGCAGAAAGAAGAGGGTGTAAGTAAGTAGATTGCAGTCTGCAAACATGTACATGAGCACAGGAAGCTGATAAGAAGCTTATACGTTGAAATAAGGTTGTAAATAAGAGAAAATGCTTTGAGAATGAAACTAGATAGACTCTAAGTAGAGATAAGTTTAAAACATGAGTATTAATAACAGATATATCAGTTAATCGAGTCCTTTGAGAAATCTTAAACACTTGTAACATTCATAAGAAGGCATCAGTGTGCTTTTCTATAGAGATATACTTTCAGTTAGATTAGAATTAAGTAAAACCCACTAGATTGGGATTTAGATATGTGAGGATGTTCATAATTTATACCTCGTGGTTTTGTAATTCATAGATCAAGAAATACATACTCCTTTTGCACTGGTGACAAATTATAAAAATAAACACAGATTTTTTTTTTCACAGAATCCCAGAATGCTTAAGGTTGGAAGGGACCTCTAGACATCATCTAGTCCAACCCCCCTGCTCCAGCAGGGACACCTACAGAATGTGGCACGAGGTGGCATCCAGGCGGGTTTTGAAAACCTCCAGAGAAGGACACTCCACAGCCTCCCTGGGTAGCCTGTTACAGGGCACTGTCACCCTCACAGTGAGGAAGTTCTTCCTCACATGGAAATGGAACTTCCTGTATTTCCACATATAACCCTTATCCTATCACTGGCCACCACTGAAAAGAGCTTGGCACTTCCTCCCTACATTCCCCTTCAGGTACTTATATTAATCATAATTATATTAATCAGTTAAGGTACATATTGATCATATCACCTCTCAGCCTTCTCTTCTCCAGAGAAAACAGGCCCAATTCACTTAGCCTCTCCTCATAGGAGAGATGTTCCAGTCCCTTAATCATCTTTGTTGCCCTCTGCTGGACCCTCTCTAGAAGCTTCCCTCTTATACTAGGGAGCCCAGAATTGCACCCAATACTCCAGGTGCGGCCTCACCAGAGCTGAGTAAAGGGGCAGGATCACCTCCCTTGACCTGCTGGCAACACTCCTCCTGATGCAGGCCAGGATCCCATTGGCCTTGGCCATGAGGGCACACTGCTGACTCACGGCTAACATGGTGTCAGCCAGGACTCCCAGGTCCCTCTCTGGAGCTGCTCTCCAGCAGATTGAGCCCTGATCTGTACTGGTGCCTGGGGTTATTCCTCCCCAGGTGCAGGACCCTGCACTTATCCTTACTGAACCCCATGAGGTTCCTCCAGCCTGTCCAGGTCCCTCTGGATGGCAGCACAGCCCTTTGTGTTGACCACTCCACTCAGCTTGGTATCATCCGCATGCTTGCTCAGGGTGCCCTCTGTCCCCTCGTCCTAGTAATTGATGAACAAGTTGAACAGCATGGGACCCAGTACTGGTCCTTGGGGGACACCACTGACCACAAGCCTCTAACTGGACTCGGCACCATTTATAACCACCCTCTGAGCTCTGCCTAATCCAATCCTTCTTTACCAATGGGAGATCTTCTCTCCTCTCTATCTGTCTTACCTGGGCTCTGTAGTTCTTGAGGACTAGCCTTAGCAGTGAAGGAAGAAGCAAAGAAGGGATTTAGTAACTCTCCCTTCTCTGCACTCTCTGTCACCAAGGCATCCTTGTCATTCAGCAGTGGGCTGACATTTTTTCTAGTCTTCCTCTTGCTGCTAATATAGCCCTTCCTGTTGTCTCTGACATCCCTTGCTATCTCTAATTCCAAACAGGCCTTGGCCTTCCTCATTGCATCCTCACATTCTCTGACAGGTCGCCTATATACTTCCCATGTGACCTGGCCCTTCATCCTCATGATGTATGTGCTCTTTTTTCATTAAGTTTGCCGAACAACTCCTTGCCCATCTGTACAGGTCGCCTACTCACCTTACTTTACATCTTTCTTGTAGGAATGCGTCAACACTGAGCTTGGAGAAAGTGGTTCTTGAA
The DNA here is from genome assembly GCA_032353885.1 of Nothura maculosa. Classification (NCBI taxonomy): domain Eukaryota; kingdom Metazoa; phylum Chordata; class Aves; order Tinamiformes; family Tinamidae; genus Nothura; species Nothura maculosa. Next base: position 413,712 of record JAUBOD010000294.1, read on the forward strand.
TATTAGCCAGATTTTAGCCACATATTTGGGGTAGATGCTGTTGAAAAAAATATAATATGCTTGCTTGGCCCTTCTGGTCAATGCTTATTTTCACATGCTGGGGCTGCTACTAAGTGTTCTACCAGTCAGTGACTCCTTGACAGTTCATCTGCAGATGCTCTCACTGCAATTGGGTACTAAAAAATAATGGGCTGCTTTTTTCATTAATTTTAACTATTTCCATAACTATTTCCATTAATTATAAGCAATGTGTACAAACAACCCAGATCCAAAGCTGGATTATCTCACCTTTATTTATTTGCTTAAGCTATTTCCTTAAACATTTGACATATTGCATTGTAAATATTTTTTAAAGTCACAGTCCTTTTTCTTATAGAACAAAACAGGAGGTTTTCAATATACATAGTTTTGCTAGATCTTTATGAGTGGACCAAGGCTCTGAATTAATCAGACAGGGACATTCATTGTTCTATTTTACATAGTATAATGCATGATCACACTTGATTTGGAATAGGCCAATACTCTAGTACTTCTACAATATTTTCAGAATTATGTTGAAACAGTAAAGAGGCTACTTTCCTTCTAATTTTGCTGGCTACATTATACAGTTATTCTTACGTGGTTTTCTTTTTTCTTTTTTCAACTGAGCTGTGCATAAGAACTTAAGAACTTTTAGTATTGCAGTATTGCTATATATGAAGAGATGCAGTTTTAGAATTTGAGGAGGAAAGATTCTTCAGTATGGCAACTACAATAACTAGCGTTTTTTGAGCTATTCAGGGTAGAAATCATATACTTCTTTGGTTGGACATGTACCTTACACTATCTTTCTCTTCTTGAGGTAATATCATGTTTCCGTCGGTCAGATTTCTTTCTGTAAGATGTGTGTCAGATTAGATTTGTTATTGTAGATAACAGCCCTGCGGCTGATCTGTGTATCTTGGGCTTTTCTTGTCCTTGCACAAGGAATTTCATAGAATAGAAGCACTCTTGGTGTTGGCTCCTGTCCTTTTTGCAAGTCAGCAGCTGCACTGCAGAGAATCATGATACAAATCTGTGTAAACACTATTGTTATATATGTGCAATATTTTTTGTACAAAGCTTTTCAACTTAACAGCTGTTATTTTTATATAGTTCCTTTTTCTATAGCTTGCTTTCTGAGAAGAAAGTATCCTTAATAAGAGTAAAAAGCCATGGTACAATGTTGTTCAGATGTATTGCACCATATATATTAGTAAGGAATAATTCTTCATTTATGTTCTGTTATAGTTAGCTTATCAAAGGGTGAGTGACTAACAAAATCTTAGCAATTTTTTTTCTTATTTATCTTTTTTTTTCTTATGCAGAAAAGTCAACATTTAATGCATTTTTTACCATGTAACATTGGTTATTTAAAAATATTTTAGTAAAAATTAAACAGTTCATGTGACTGATGAACTTACTATTGTGTTCATTTTAGAAACTTTCACAAATAAATTTGAATGAATTTTTTGTACATAGATCTTCCTGATTCTCCTGAGATAATGTAATGCTCTTCTCATAGTTGACCTGTTTACTCTGTCAGTTATATCCTAAAATAAAATTTTTCATTGGAGGTGATGACGTCTCCTATATATGGTCTTCCATATCGTTATAGGTCATAGCCCTAAAATATAGTATTTTTTTCTTCCTTATGCTATCTATTCACACATATGAGCTGAGTAATTTTTGTGCTGTATTGCAATATGAGCTGAGTAATTTTTGTGCTGTATTGTAAAGGGCAACAGTATAGACTAACTGGATGGGAAATTTTTGCAGCCAGAAAAAAAGGACAGAGCCCTAGGTTTGACCATGGATTCCTGTGAAGGCAAAGCATGAAATCCAGTTCTCTCAGATGTAAATGATTTAGCAGAGGTTGTAATAACACTCCAAAAAATGAATATAGAAAATACATGAAACATACATTTGATCTTAGTATGTGGTTCTTCAAGCTTTTAAAGAAGATATCTTCAAAAAGTAAATTACTTCAACTTTCTATGGGTAAAATAATACCTTTATTTCTTTTTAAATGTCCATGAATAAAACATACAGAGCTTGATACTTTTTTTTCCAAAAGCTTGAGAAGTCATTACCATATCACTTATTCAACATTAGGGCAACTGCTGTAAAACTCAGTGACATCAGACAGACAAACTGGAATTTGGTAGAAAAGAAGAATATTACTTGTAGTGGCTGACTCATGTTTCCTATCAAACAATCACAGCAGCAGCATCCAGGAGCTCTATACAGCTTTGCTTTCAGAGTTTTATGTATTGCAATGTTGTGTAGCACTATTGAATAAAAAGAAAACTATAGGTTATGACAGAATAGAAATATTTTTATTTAAAATCCAATATTAAATTCAATCTCTAGGTCATCTCTTAAAGGATTTCCTCTTAGATAGGCCTAGATAATTTTAATCTAGAGATGAAGACCTTTTATTTTTCTTACATGATATTTGTTTAATTAATATGGCCTCACAGAATCATAGAATCACAGAGTGTTTGAGGTTGGAAGGAATCTCTAGAGATCATGTAGTCCAACCTCCCTGCTCTAGCAGGGACACCTCGAGCACGTGGCACAGGGTCGCATCCAGATGTGGAGTCTCCAAGAAGACTCCACAGCCTCCCTGGGTAGTCTGTTCAGTGCTCTGTCACCCTCACAGTGAAGAAGTTCCTCCTCATATGGAGATGAAATCTCCTGGTTTAATTTATACCTGTTACCACTGGCCACCACTGGGAAGATTTTGGCCGCATCCTTTTTACATTCTCCTGTGAGGTATCTTTAATATTGGTAGGATACCTTCTCAATCTCCTCTTCTCCAGGTAAACAGGCCTAGATCATTTAGCCTTCCCTCATACAATAGATGCTCCATTTTAGTAAACTCATTTTTTAACTCATTTTAGTAAAAAGTGCACCTGGAACAATGTATCAGGCAGCATATGAATGGAATTGCATATAATCTTGTGTCTGCATGTATTAACTAGAAATAATGTTTCTGTCATAACACATAATCACCTAAAATATTGACTGAACTATGAATCTTAAATTATCATAATAGATCCTTGAAAATAACTAAAGTGATTACAACATAATTTGACTCCACTTGTCTCAATTGTGGAGAAACCTCATTTAAAATTAGAGTATATTTCAAGAGCAAAAAAAAATAGTGAACTTTTTAATAGTGTGATTATATATGTTGTGCTCTGAAAAATCAAAAAGTCCAGGGCATTATTCAAATGCTAAAATATCAAAACTATGCATGTTAATTCTGCTTCAAGTCCTGTGCAATGTCATATATTCTTAGCACTTTACAGCAGATGCGAAGATTTCCCTTTCCCTTTAGAGGAGAGAATTTGTCCAGAGTCCTAAATATAAATCATCAAAAACGATATTCTCCTGTTAAGTATGGCTTTCTTACAACGTGATCAAGAATAACTCAGTTCAAGGTGAGGTCTTGCAAATCTTGGCACTTGTGTGCCTTTTGTTTTGCTGCAGTCTTAGAAACAGGGTAGCAAAAGCCCCTGCAACTAAGCCAGTCCTTAGGTTTAAATGATGACTGTACATTTCCTATATGAATTGTCTTTCTAACAGATTACAGAATTTCAAAAGTTTCCTTCTCATCTTCTGCACAGAGTTTCCAATTTTCCTGTGTTTTTGATCAATAAACAAATAGGGACATAAAAGTTCTTTCAGCTAGCCTCCATACCAATATTTGCTTTTTCATTAAGTAGTATTAAAGAGACCCTGCAACAATCAGGACAATAAAATTTTAACTCTTCTTTAATGCCATCTTGCTGTTAAATGTTCTTCTCTGCATTGAAAATTTTAGCCAAGCATTGTAAAGATTTTCTTTTGTATTGGACTCCAGAAAACTCTTTATTACTACCTCCTTTAATTATTAATACATATTTTCAAAATGCTCTGTTTGGAGATTTTTATATGAGTGGGGAATTACTTTCACTTTTTTATCTTTTTTTTATTTTCAATTTGCAGGTACTTCAAATATTTAAGTTATTAAAATACTAGTAGAATTTTAAAACTATACATTTAAGGACATTTTATTTCGAAGCCAAATTTTTGTTGGTTTACTTGAATATTGCATCCAGTATTTTTCAGATTTTTTTTCAATATTACTATTTCTTTTACACTACTGATACTAAACAAACTATGTTTTATAAATCCGTATAAATTTCTGATAGAACTCAAAGAATACATTTCTCTTTCATTAAAGAATGCAAGATTTAAACAAGCATCTTTACCCTTCTCTATTTTTAATGTTAAATTGGATAAACAGAAAAAGGTATGTTATATTTGCCTAGTACAAAATACCACCTCAAGCATATACATGTTTTATTAACTGGAGACAAATAAGAAAAAAAAAAAGCAGTTGTAATTAGAGTTATAATTGCTGTGAATGCATTTGTTTAAAACTGTTACACACATTCAAGAAATAATTTTGCATTTGTTTAAAACTGTTACATACATTCAAGAAATAATTTTCATGCTCTGCTTTCTGGCAGATAATGGAGTTTCTACATGCAGAGACAGTCTGTGAGAGCTCAATGGCTTCCACAAGTCAGTAATCAGTCCATACACAGTAAACCACAACTTTGGAATGGGTGTTTGTAGCACTTGATGAACTTGTATGGAATTATTAACTCTATTCATCTCCATGACATAGGTGGTTCTCCTTTATTTTAGCAATTTCTCTTCTCTTTCATTGCTATACAGAATTGTAGTGCTGATCTAGTAATAGAGTATTGTTACTGAGTGCTGAACTTTTTATTATTAAACTGGCATTTTAGATAAGCAACTGATGATTTACCAATGCCAGAATTGTGGAAGGATTAGCTAAATACATTTTTTCCTGCATTTCTCATCACTATGGATTAATTATTCATGGCTTATTTATTTAAAAAAATCTTAAACTGTAAACAAAAAATAACAGCAGTTACTTAGATTATACAGACACTATTTTTCCTGCAAAATTTATAATTCAAATCTCTGATTGCATGTTATAACAAAATATAGAATTTTAGTTTTGATGACTTTGTATTGACATAAATAATAGAAGATTACATTAAAAGCTGTAGTCTTTTGAAGATTGATATTGACACACTTTTTCTGTGAATTGATATATGTGACAAGGCTACTTCTTTATTATAGTTATTCAATTAATCTCCCTTCCCTTCTCTACCAAATTCTAAACCAAGGTCTCTTTTTTTTTTTCAACTTGAATACTAATTTTAACCAAAACACTTCTGCTTTTCCCCTGTGAATAGGTAGCCTCTAAAACTATTCACGAATTCTTACAAGTGCAGATGTTTAGTGCATAATTATGTCTACAGTATCTAAAATCATATTTGTGTCTAGCTCTTTCATATTTGTGTCATATTTGTCATACTTGTGTCTAGCTCCTTCAATTTCATCTTACATAAATGTCCCACAATCATTATGTATCAAAAAAGAAGTCGTGTTACAAAAGGAAATACTATTCATGCCATTTTTTCAAGGTAATAGAAAATTTAAAATGACCTACAGATTTCAGGATCTATGCTTATTTTCAACTTTTAGCTAATGTGAGCAGCAATGATTTTATAGGCCAGTTGATATTCTCACTCTGAACTGAGGGAGCTGCATTCCAAACCCTCTTACTTCTTAGAAGGAAGTACGCATCCTCTAGAAAGCGTACTTGGAAATATTGTCTACATAGATGTAGTACCCTGCTAACAGAATCTTCATGCTATGGATAAGATCAGAAACCTAGGGAATCCTTGTAGCTATTAATAAGTTGATATCTTCAAGATTACAAAAGAGGGCCTATGGCAGATTCACACTCTGACTCACCCTTTGATTAGGTGTGTTCATTGCATGACATCTGTTATAACAAAGTAATGATTCACGACCTCCTTGGAAAAGATTATGGCAAGAAGCAGGTTGGCTTAAAAGAAAAAAAAATCTTATTCTTTCTCTTTCAATCCATTTGGGAATTATCTGTGGAGTAAAAGAGAAGGCCTATGAGCAAATTGAATAAATTATTTATCAGTAATGCCCTACTTCCATTTACTCGTGAGCAACTTTAGAGTTTGTAAGGAACTGCATCCATAACATGTAGCACTTCAGATCAAGCCTGATACTCGCAGGAAGATCAAGTGTTCTGTACTTATACATTAACCTGGCACATTCAGCAAGTTCAGATTAAGACTGAAGATGATGATAATTATGATAATTATTGTTATATTCTCTATTCTTTTAGTGAGACTTGATTTTGGAATGAAGTCCATGAGTTCAATTCTTCTGTCTAGGAAGAATCATTCAAAAAGAAATGGATTATATTCATTATTATTTACTCGCCAGATTTTCTACTACTTGTATATGATATGATATAAAATATATTTTAACATAATTAATGGATGTGACTGTTATTTAATAAAATATCTAGTTATCATCAATTGGTTCCTAGAGATACTCAGGTGGAAAATAAATATGACTTTATGAAGAAAAGATTTGTATATTTTCATAGGATTCTTAGTTTCATTTTCTTAAATAGCTGCCTTTGATAAGGAACAAAATTAGATTTACAAACAACTTATCATCTTTCAGTATTCTACAGCACTACAGTTGTCTGAACTTCTTGTTCAGTATGTTCATAACGATTGTTAACTAACAACATTTCCAAATGACAGTGAGATACTTCTTTAACTAATTGCTACCCTTGAAGAGGTGAAATGTTGCAACACTCATGGTAATCTAGAAAATGCTTTTTTGTTTGTTTGTTGTTGTTGTTTTTTATGGTGAAGACTTCCAATTCATCCTTACTCAAATATTCCCATTTTAGTTATTCAGATTGGTTTAGGGATATAGCTTGACTACAAAGTAAATCAAGATAAGTGAACGAATTATAAACTGCATTCCTTCCTCCAATATAACAGATTTTTATCCACCTCAGCCAGCCAAGAATGGGATATTTGGGGTATTACCCATTGTAATAGCAGGTTTACAGGTATTTTGTCTCTGCCAGACACAATCTATCCAGAATATATCAACAAAAATTAAAACTGTACCATGGCACAGAATATGCTTGGGTTCCCCACTCACAGCGTGAGCCAAGACCTAATTTATCTCTTGCATTTTACAGACAGTTTATATATTCCCAAATGACCAAAGTTATTTTTCCCTCCTCTTTATTCAGCAAATTCAAGGTGAAAATGAATACAAAGAACTTTGAGAGCTGCCTTCTCCATGAGCTAACAATGAGTTAACATGACTTTTCCACTGAGGTAACATTCATACAGCAGCTAGATTGATGTTTAAAATAAAACAAATCAAAAAATAGAAAACAATTATTAAGACATAAAAATACAGTATTTCAACATGAGAAATTAGAAGGCAAAGATAATTTGAGAAAGCATAGAATAAAAAGTAGAGCCAACATAGTGAAGGTAACTTCTATCAAAAATGTCAGATGCAAAAAGGAGATGAAAATACCAGACGAGATAAGGCAGTGAGGGGTTTGGTAAGCAAATCTGTGGATGATGAATGAAGAAGAAATGCACAAAGGAACTGTATGCAGAAACAGGGTTGTTTGAAACTTTGATGTCAAAAACAGAGGTCTTGAATATGAAATTTTCATTCTTTGGTACCGCATAGGTATTACCTAGTTAATGATATCTAAGAAATCTCCTCTTGAAGTAGAGAAAAATGTGACTCAGAGAAAGTAGCCAGTGATTAATAGTTTTTTATTACAGATTGAAATCAAACACTGTATGGTTGTATGACATGAGAATGGAGACGTAATATTAAAGTATAGGGAGACTGTAAAATGGGAATAATAAAAAGAAAAAACAAACAAACAAAAAAAAAACAAAGCCAACACTATGCTAATTAGTCATTCAAAATGGCAAATGACTAATCCGGAGTGAAGGGAATTAAACCTGTACCATCGCTATAGGAACACCAGGAAGTGGCAACTGCAGGTAAATCGAAGAGTTTCTGTAAGGTCTGACCACAGATAGTCTGTGTTAACTCAGTCAAACCATTTTTTTCTATTACTGTGTGCTAATTTGTATATTACTATGCACTACTTAATTCTTTAGGAACTCTTTCATCATAGTAGCAAACACATTTCATCTTAATTTGGGGGTGAGAGTCTATCCTACATCATATGTCTGCAAGTGATATATATATATATCTATATATAGATATAGATATAGATATATTTCACTTTCATGCTGAAATAACAATTGGTAGTAGTTTTCAGAATAAATAAAATGACCATATTTGCAACACACCTACATTTTTACTTTCAGTATCCCAGAAACTCATTATATTTCATGGACATATCATTATAGAACCATGGTACTGAAGGAATATTTAGGTCATTCTTTTCCTTTTTTACCTGAACATTATATTCTGTCACTTGTCATCTTCATCCACTGAGAATTATTTTCTATAATTGGAACATTGTCCTCAGTTTTTATTGTATCCTGTTTTAAAAAATGGATATGTAATAATTGAATGCCATGCTGTAGTAACTATCCACACTATTTTTTTTAATCAGTGATTTCTTCATAAACATCTCATGAGAGTTAAAGTATGCAGAATTTAGCCTTATGCTTCACACCACACTTGACACAGTTGTTAATGAATCAATAAAGCATGCTCTCATGTGTCTTGATTCCAATTAAAATATTGGAAATATGTGAGATGAAGCTGATGGCAAGGTATTTAATTATCATTAATGGTCCATGTGTGGTTGCATAAATAGATCTGCATAACTACAGTTATCTTTAGGTGTGTTGTTTATCTCTGAATGTATAGTAAGTTTTGATATTTAAGAACTTATTTTCTTCCATTCAATTGGGAAAAGTAGGAAAGCTAAAGGACTTTTTGGCAATCATGTATATTCTATACCTTGGGCATTTGATATTTGTAAATTTGAAAGAAAAATATTTTTTTGATTGATACATTTGCAACAAAACAAAACTGGAAACACAACCAAGTAAAATACATTTAGCTATTTCTGTCTTGCATATGGAAAACATGAAATTCTAGATCTCTGATGAGAATGCTTGAGTTAATATCAATCAGCCTTAAACAAATACATTTTTAGCAAACATCCTTTAAAGTATATTAAGAAAGAGAATGATATAATGAAGATGTATATTAAATGCACTCTAAGTAATTGTTTTATTTAAACAATTACTCAAAGGAGATTAGGATCATCTTCATAGCATGATTCTCTTTTTTGAGGAGATTTTTAACAAAATGTTTTTTTTTCAGAATATTTCTATTTTTCCTTTTTTTTTTTTTTTTACTTTCTGAATGAATGATCATAGGAATTAGGGAAATTCTGACACACTTCAACTAAAATATTTGTGATTTGTCTTGAGTGGAAATCACATCAGTCTCCTTCTTAAGCTCCTGTTCTTAAATGCTACCTTCTCAACTTCATGAAAGAATGGTGTATCATTGGACATTATCCACCACTGACCTCTTTCAAGAAGATTGGCTAGATCTTAATCTTTAAGATGAGGAAGTATCTCAGATGGATAAATCATATACGCTGATTAAGAGTTGCCTTTGTAAAGCATAATTTATGTGAATATGTCCAGTTAGCTTTTTCAGACAACCATTTTTTGGTTGCCCACTGAAGCACAAACACGAGAAGCCTTAGGCCACATAATAATCATATGAGGAACTATTTTTTGCAGTATTAAACAAGGTACCCATTTTTAGCATTAAACTCAACATCCTATCTGAGTCTCAGAACCACTGTTTTCTTGTCTAGAATAAGCAATGGTTCTTCCCTGTCCCTGCATGTGGGCTCTGGTAGTGCTATAATGCATAATTCATTTTAATTAAAGAGACTATTTTTATTATGTGAATAGAGTAAGGCAGATACTTCTGCATTTGGAGAGTAGAACAGTTAAGGTCATAATTTCCTCATGTTGAGCATAACTCCAAAACAGTTTGCCTTTTACAAACTATCACCACAACTGGGGCCACAATCCAAATCACCACAAAAACAAATAAACAAAAGTAAAAACTGTAAGATGCATTAAATAACACAAATATTTTTTTCCTAGCTTCATATAACTGTAGCAGGAATTTTGTGTTCAGTTTCAAGAAAGAAAAAGGGCCCCTGGCAAAGGTCCAGAAGAGAGCAATAGGAATGATTAGAGGTCTGAAAAACATGACCTACAAAGAAAGATTAGAAGATTTGGAGGTGCTTTTTCTGGGGAAGAATAATTGCAGGAAGCTAGAACATTTAATTTCCTTCATCTTTTATATTTGATCTTTTCACCAAGCCCATAAAAACTTGCAGCAAGGAGTAATGGATTGAAAAACGCAAGGATGGTGTAGGTTAGTCATTAGGGAATCTATTGCTATATCTGAATAACTTCTGTTATTGCAGTTTGTTAAGAATACCTTTCGAAATGAAATGACAGAACATTAGGCTGTGTAAAAGTTATGGAAAATGTTACCAAAGCCCTTTTTATCACAATTTATTAATTGTTAGATTAATATTTTTGTGCATCAAGAATTGTAAGGACAATATTTCTGGTTTGATACCCCTTAGAGTAAGTAATCAATGATAGTAAGTAGTCAATGAGGTGAATGATTACTGCTGTGCTACTGCTTTTTCTACTTCAGTATGTGTTAGAGAAAGTACCAAGGAAATAATATGTTTGGAGGGGAAAGGAATAGTGGATGAGGAAATGTTTGATTTCACCATTGATTTAATGTGGACAACTATGTTTTCTACTTATCGTATAGCACACATTGATTTGTGAAGCAGACATTGCATGTTTTTGCTCTTAAGAAAATATGACTTTTCTTTTTCTGTTGAGATTATTATGCTTCCAGCAAATTACAGTAGCAAAAGCTTGATTACTTATATTATTTGTTTATAGGAATTTGTAGTAGGCAACTCTACATGAAAATTACTGTGTTTTCAGTTTTTCATTTTTATCATCTAGATCATAATTATTTCTTCATTAATACACCTCAGCTAAAATATATACTTCATATTATTCTTAACTTAAATGATGTGAGAAATTATCTACTATATTGTTTTATGGCCTAGTCCTTTTTGCATATGCTTTGCCCATGCTCTCATGACTTTGAGCCAGGCCCTGTAGCCAGTATTTTACTGTTATTTAGAGGTTCCATATTATTGGAGGATGAACAGACATCCTTGCTTGTCTAGGGACTGAACCGTTACAGAAAGGAAAGGAAAATTCATCCTGATGACAAGGTTTTTCTAGGGGCTTGCCGGGTATTTCTATTTGTTAGCAGATGAATCTTCATTAGCATTTTAGTTTGAAGCAGTAATGCTCTTCTGAAATGAATTGCCTTGTCTTCTCATTTATTGTGATTGGTTTTGATTACAAAGTGTATATGAATGAAATTCCTTCCAAATGAAACTAAAATTGAAAATCCACTCAAGCTGAGTACCCAGTGTTTTCTCCTAGACCAGATAGGAGTCTCCAAAATAGTAAGTGGGCTTGAACCATTTACTTCACTGACAACCAAGTACTCATAAATGAACAGAAGGTTTTCAAATCTTTGGGAGATCTTTTCTTATTTGAAGTACTATACAAAAAGCCAAAAAAAATCTGTGCCTAATATTTGCTGCCAACTACTAGCCCTCATTTTTGGAGTTTTTATCTCCCAGAGAGAATTCTCTTGGTTCTGTATCTTTTTTTTTTTTTTTTCTTTTCTTTGGCTCCTGTTGCTACTGAAGCCCCTTTCTCTTCTTTCTTGCATTTCTTTCTTATTGCTTCCTCCCTTTCCATCTGTCCTCTATTGTACTCCTCAAAGACTCAGTGTGGTTTCATCTGTGGTCCCAAAAAAAGCAATTTTCACATCAGTCAGTTCTGGAGAAAGGCAAAACACCACTCCCCTGGTAGGACAACCAAACTGTGTCTTTCTGTATCTGTTCTGGGGAAATGTGATTCTTATGACACACTGAGAGTACAAAGGGGATGGTACTGCTCCAGGAACTAAGAAGGAGACTTTAACAGAAGATGCCTGTAAAGAAAGATGAACAAGATTTTTTTTTTTCCTGATCTTAACTATGGCTTAAATCAACAATCCCTTGATTCCATCAACCCATCCAATCCAATTCCATCATCCAATCTGTGTAGGAGTACTTTTTTTCCATACATGTAGTTAAAGCTTGTAAGGGCAGGAGTGTTCTGAATCAAGGTAGAACAAAGGCAATGGATTTCTATGATCTGACAACAAAAGCTGAGGTTGCACCAGCTGCCCATGTCTCCCTTGTTGTGCAGTGGGATGGATCCTCACCAAGAATCTGCATTGATACTGGCCCTAGGGAGCCCCTGGCCATCATGGTGCTCTGACAGCAAAAATCTTTAGTTCAGATATCCAGACAAAATCTAGTCTAATTCAAACCTCTCTCTCAAAATCCTCATTTATCATGATTAGGATTCACTATAGGTTTAGTAGATAGTATTCGTATATAATGATGGTCTTTTATATTAAGTAGTCATGATAAAATATTTTTCAATGCTTATTTGGTTATTACAGTACTATCTTGAAGAAACTGATATTTTATTTTTCAGATAAGACCAAGGAAGGAATAGTGCTAACTCCTGTTAAGTCTTTTCAAGATTATAAAGCTTCTTGCTATAGATTTAAACTGATGGAGCTGATTCACCTTAGAAGTATATGATTCTAGGAGAATGAATGATGCATTATTCTGTTTTAAGTCAAATCAAACAATGAAATCAAGAGCCAAAAGTCTCTATTTAATCAAATTTCTTGTGTGAGATGTGTTATTCACTCAGTCTTTCCAATCTTAAATTAAGGGGGGAAGGCTAAAAAAATCATTTCATAACATCCACTATTCTGGCAAACTATAGAGTCCTGTCTGAAGAAGAAATATCTTCCTTGTGAAGATAATATTCCATATTGCTTTAGACAGGAAAGCTTATGTGATATATTTTAGCTAATTTGCCATATTTTACTTATTTGTTTTTTGTTTTGTTTAGAATTGTCTCATCTATTCCAATTAACCCATGAAATGTAGGTTGAATAAATTGAATAAATTTATTTAAAATATCAAATAATGTGGATGAGAAATCTAATTATGTTTCTTCACACTTTCCAGATCTCCTTCTCATCTCTTTTTGCACTTTAAAGATTTTACAGGACAATCAAGAATAT
>JAUBOD010000295.1:15072-28348 GCA_032353885.1 Nothura maculosa
TCTGATGGAGCCTAAGAGAAATTCTTGACTGTCCAGCAGGTATCAGTGCCTCCTATGCCATGTGTGTCCGATATGATGGGGTGGAAGTGGATGAAACATACTGCGATGCCCTGATGCGACCAGAACCTACTCACGAGTTTTGCGCAGGGAGAGATTGCCAGCCCAGGTGAGTAGAAATAACAGCTCCAATTGCACATCCTCATCTGCTGGACAGTGAAGTCCAGAGAGACAAGAAGCAAAGATGAGGCTGACCTGACCCCATCATTCACAGGCCTGTCTTCACTGTGGGTCATCTCAGTGACTCACCCCAGTGCCTGCTAGGCTGAGTAACCTAGTAGAGCTCATCACGGTCTGAACAATTAGCTGTGCATGGGAACAGCATATCTTTGTAATCAGCATTTTCTGCTCAAAACATACTGCCATTTCTGGACTGAAAGATATTTCTAAACCCATGAATCCCCATATAAGCAAAGAGAGGAAAGGAATTTACTACATCTGCATTACTTGCTAATAGCAAAGTTGTCTCTCAGGACTGGACTTAACACAGAGGCGTGCTTGAGGAGCAGACTTGTACCAGCAGTTCCTGGGCAGAGTCCTAGGGCAGCACCCATTCTCCAGTCCCCCTGTGTCCTGCAGCCCCCTTACCTGGGTTTTGCTCTGTTCTCTCTCTCCTGGGGACTGTTTGAGGAGATGGGAGACCAGCCGGTGGAGTGAGTGCTCCAGGACCTGTGGAGAGGGTTACCAGTACCGAACTGTGCGCTGCTGGAAGATGCTGGCTCCAGGCTTTGACAGCTCTGTTTATGATGACCTCTGCGAGTCAGCTGGGCTGGCCCGGCCCATGGAGAGGAAAGCCTGCAAAAACACAGCCTGTGGGCCCCAGTGGGAGCTCTCCGAGTGGTCTGAGGTAGGCAGCAGAGACTCTTTGATCCTGGAGGTAAGCGGGCAGGAAAACTGAACTGAAGATGCATGGGGAAACTGGGGTGTGGAGACAGAGGGAAGCTAAACACCATATGTTCAAAGCCTTCCATTGACTTCTCATGACCTGCTTGGGGTAGGAGAACTGCCCGGGGACCCTGGATAGCAAGTCAGGTCTCAGCATGTCTGTCTCAAAGTAAGCTGCAGAGACAGAGTCAGACCCAGCTTTCTCTTTGCCTGCTCAGGTCCTTCCTCTCTGCTAGCACAGCCAGAGCAAAATGGAAGGAGGCATTTACAGTTTGCGTTTTCTGTCTGTTACTCGTCCCCCTTGCTCAGTTTCTGACACCATGGGGCCTTTGCAGTGCTCAGCCCGGTGCGGCACGCAGGGGATGATGAAGAGGGAGGTGCGCTGCTCCGTGGAAGCACCCAGCTGCGATGAGTCCCAAAAGCCCCGAAGCGAGAAGGTGTGCACAGGCCCGCCCTGTGACCGCCGCTGGATTGCCTCGGAATGGGGCCCGGTGAGTGCCAAGGGGCTGCCCACCCTTTTCCCTAATGCCAGTGACACAAGGCGGGCAGGAGGGAGGCGTCAGCTTGGACAGGGCAGGCATGTTGCTACTCTCCTTTGGCTTCGGTCTCATAGAGGCTGAGCTAGAGGGAGCGCTTTGCTCTGCGGTTTTGCTTCTGCCTGTTCACGAGCTATCAATTTGTCAGCTGTAAGGCGAGTAAATATAAAAACCCATTTAAAATATCTGGGAAGCTCCTGGCACTGGGAGGCAGGGGACTGAAATGGAAGCCCCTGACCCATCGTGCCTCTACAGACTGCTAGCGTCAAGGGCCACAACCCCAGCAGCATAACTAGGCTTCCAACTTGGTATCCCCCAACCCCTCTTTTCCCCCTGCCTGCTTCCTGCTGTGTCTAAATGCCTTTTATTTCTTCAAGTGCTCAGGTTCGTGTGGTGAAGGACGCATGAGCCGCTTCATTGCATGTCGCAGCCACGACGGCAAGGTGATTGCTGACTCGCAGTGCGACCCAGCTGCCAAGCCTCTGGCCATCCATCCGTGTGGGGACAAGAACTGCCCTGCGCACTGGGTGGAGCAGGAGTGGGATCAGGTAAAGCCAGGCAGAGCCCCATGGCCTCAGCCCTCTCTTCCTTTCCGTATCTTCCTCCCTCAACCCAGGGGCAAGACACACAGCCTGTTTTACCTGAGCTCCCAGAGGAAGGGAGCAGGAGGCGTAGCCACTGTGGGCCCTGCTGAACTAGGGAGGAGTCTCTTTCCACTCCACTTCCACGTGGTAGTGGACGCTGCTTCCTTGGCAAAGCAGCCTGTGGGCCACCCTAAGGTTTATGGCACTTGCTGCCTTTCCTAGAACCTCCTTTGGAGGGCAGCAGTGCCCTGAGGAAACCATCCCCTCTCACCCCTGCCTCCCAGAAATGACCTGGCAGTTTCATGTTCTACAGCAGCGCTCTTCAACCAAAACCTACATCGGTGACCCTGAGATTTTAATCTCACCACTACATAGAAACCTCCAACAAAATCAACTTCATCTTTGATAGGTAAGAGCTGGAGATAAACCTGAACTACAGCTCCAGTCCCTGCCCTGGAAAAGGCAAGCAGTCTGTGAGCATTTGTTAGGCTCAGGTCTCACAGTGCAGTGAACAGGACCCAGCTGCTTCCCTGCACATGTGGGTGACTGATGGTTCTCTGCCACTCCACTCTTGCTGAAGGCCTTGCAGGCCTGGGGCAGTTACAAGCTGGTCCACGTCCCCAGAAGGAGTATGTTGGTACATTGGTTAGGTTTGGACTTTGCCTTATAAAATCCTGAGCAAAATAGTGATTTATACATCAGTAAGGAGGAAGGGTACAAGCCTTCTAGGGAACCAGTGAAGCAACCAACACCCATTCCTTCCGTTCATAGGTAAAACCTTTCTTCTCCTTTTGCTGCCCCTTCTTTGGGCATTACCTGTTGACCATATTCAGCTAAGTCTTCCTACAGCATTGGTAACTAGCACAAATGGATGAAATCTTGGGGACCGTGGCAGTCCCATAACCCCTACTTGCCCAGGTCCGTGGTGTGGGTCACTCACCGTTCTGCAGTGCAGTTTTTCCATTACTGCTAAGTTATTAACTCAGCTTGAGGTCTGAAAGGCCAGATGAGCTCCTCAAACTGCTGTGTGCTAGCTGCTTTGTCTGTGCTGTGCTCTCCTAGGCGGGTTATTTGGTTTCCTTCACCCCGAGCAAAGCTTGTTATTGTGTCTACATGTCAACCACAATTGCTGCACAAATACATTGCCATATACTTGACTTACATGGTCTTTGAGGACATGGATATATGTGAAATAAGACAGAAGGAATGCTTGTGGTCTTACTTTGGCTGCTCAGATCTTAGTGGGGAGAGGCTTTCAGGCCAGCCAAACTGAATTTGCTCTAGTGCTGGATAAGATTAATACCAGCTCCTGGTCTCACTCTCAAAAATCCAGCTCCTTTTCAGACACCATTGCTCCTGTGACCTGGGAAGCACTGGCCCCATGGGTTTTAGCACAGGCACAAAGCAACCTGCTTCTGAACAGGCTGCTCCCTCTGCTGCTGAGGAGCATCGTTCATCACCGGGCCATTCATGTTCTTTTTCTCAGTGTGATGCCACCTGTGGACGAGGAATGAAGACTCGGATCGTCCTGTGTGCAGGCCTGGAGAATGGTGTGTACAGGGAATATCCCGAGAAGCACTGTGAGGCCTCTCAGAAGCCTGAGGAGCAAGTTGCCTGTTTCAGGAGGCCCTGTTCAACATGGTTCACCACGTCGTGGTCTCAGGTAGGGCTTGGGAATGCAGAGAGAGGTGGCTTCGTGACCTAGGCTGATGGAGCATGAACTGCATGGAGCACTGAGGATTTGTACTGTCCTCTTGTGTGTTCTGTGTTAGGTCTAAACAGATCCGTGAGTCCTGCTCTGTGTCAGTCCAGGCAGCCAGCAGAGGTACTGACACCTGCTGGCTGAAGAAAACCTTAGAGCTTGTAGATCTG
This sequence comes from Nothura maculosa, assembly GCA_032353885.1. Taxonomy (NCBI): domain Eukaryota; kingdom Metazoa; phylum Chordata; class Aves; order Tinamiformes; family Tinamidae; genus Nothura; species Nothura maculosa. The sequence goes on from JAUBOD010000295.1 coordinate 19,007, forward strand.
ATGCCAGGCCATGACCACACCACAGCCAGTACAGCCCTGTCTCCTCCCTCTGCGAGGAGTCCATGTTCTCTTCCCTGCTTTCTTTTCGTTTTAATTGCCGAGCGTTTAGGGAATCAGGGGACAGAGGAGACTGGGACTGGCTCAGATGAGCTGTTTGGTCCCTCTTAGTGCACAAAGCATTCAGTGTTCAAAGCAAAAACCGTTCTAAATTGCATTAAAGAAGAAAAAAAGAACTACTACATCACCCTGCCTGTCCCCTAGCTCTGACTGGCCCTGCTCCAGCAGTGAGAGAGAAGTCTGGGTTTGAGACCAGTGTGTCCTCCTCAAGAACAGCCACCAAAACAGGAAACTGAGGCCTGACTGAAGGGAAACACATGGGACCCGTAGGAAAAGAAAATGTCTCTCACAATCCCTCTCCTTTCTTGATCCCAACAGTGCAGCACGACGTGCGGGGCTGGTGTGCGACTGCGCGAGGTCAAGTGCTACCAAGGGGAGGTGCTGGCTCAGGGTTGTGACCCCACTTCCAAACCAGAAGCCCGGCAGAGCTGCCAACTCCAGCCATGCCCCACAGAGGCACCAGGTGAGACTGAGAGGGTCAGGAGAGAGGAGCCTTTGGGAGCCCTTTGCTGCCTCCAGCTTTCACCTCGGGGAAGGGTGTCTCTGCTCTAACACCTTCTGTGGGTGCTTCTGTCCTCCAGAAGACGACTGTGAAGACAGAGCGACATCCAACTGCGTGCTAGTGCTGAAGGTGAAGCTGTGCTCTCACTGGTACTACAGGAAGGCTTGCTGCCGGTCGTGTCACACCAAGTCCCCCTGACTGCTGCCAGGCTGTACTGGCCTTCCACGCTCAGGGGTAAGAGCCCCTGGAACCAGACTTTACCACACGAAGCCACCCCGTGCAGCTGGGCCACGGAAGCTGTCCCTGTAAGCCAGCCTGCTTAGCGAGGAAGGATCTTAGGACTTAGTCATCACTGTGTGCTCTCCACTGAGAGGATTTTACTTGAGACAAACTGCCAGTTCCTACACAGCTACTGAGAAGCGAGTTGGGAAAGCCTGTCCCTGCTGTCAGTCCTCTGAAGAGCTCCTCCTCAGTGCTCTGGTCATCCATGTGGCAGCCCCAACCAGGCCCACAGCAGCAGAAGCCCTAGCTGGAGATGGTGAGGCAAAGAGGCTGGCCTGCAGCAGAGCCCACATGGCCAACAGCCACTCTACTGGGCTCATTTTTGTATTACAAGGTCAATATCCAAAACACCAAAAATCTGTGTCACAATAAAGAGCTAAACTGTACAAGTTTTGGGGTTGCATGCACCTAGACCAGAGGTGAAGGAGAAAGAGGGGCAGGAGAAGAAGAAAAGGAAGGTGGGAAGGACAAATCCTTGAGCCAAGGCAGCTTCCAGGGCAACACTGTATAAACCCCATTTTGTGTTGCCTGCCAAAGGACAGAAACCACTCCTGTTTTGTATTTCAAAGTCCTCATTTATTTCTGACATTATATTTGGACTCACAGCTGAGCAACAAAGAGAGAATAATAAGAGGAGAAATGTGAAGTGGAAAAAATCTGAGATCCCTTCCCCCTTCCCACTCCCCCACCTTCCCCAAAAGCTTAGACTTCATACTGGGCTCTCCCATTTCTGCCCTTCCAGACTCACCCATTTGTGGGTAGATATGCCAGGCCCACAGTTTTACACATTGGCTGTGAGGTTAATCCTTATCTTGGCCATCCAGCTACTCTGGAATTGTCCTGCCAGGCTTGGCACCTTGTTGGTTGGCAACAGGTCATGGTCAGTTTGCAGGAGATGAAGATGATGACACGTTTGCCTTCCAAAGGGAAGATTAGCAATGGAAGCCTTTCAGCAGAAGGGTGGCCGCAGAAAGCAGAGCACCACCTGGACAAGGCACAGCGCAGCCCACGGTGCCGCAGCGGCAGGAGGCCGAGCTTGGCACCAAGAGGTAGAACGGGACGCCTGGACGCGCGGTGTCCTTGAGCGGGCTCTGTGCCCGTGGCCGAGGTGCTGCTGCCTGGCAGAGCGGCGCAGGAGCCACCTGCAGCACCGGGGTTGCTGCTCCCGGCGGGAGGAGGCCTAGCCGGGCAGACACCCTGGAAGGAAAGGCCAGGATTTGCCAAGGTAGACAAGAAGAAGGGTCAGATTATGTGACCAGGGCTACTGGTCTGCCCTACTGTCTGCAGGGCAGCAACAGCCATGGACTATGAGCTCGTGCACTTTGCTGCGACACTCTGATTTTTTACTTCATGCCTGCCTGCAACGTGAAAGGACATTTAAAGACCTGCTGTCACTGTCTGGAGGATGTAAAGGATAGAAGAAACTCAGGAGCGAGTCTCAGGAGGATGGGCCACTGTCTTTCTGGCTTGAAGATGGGGTAGATGGTGAATATTGTGAAACAGAGGTGGGGTAAAAGGAGCGCAGGATAAAACTGGCTTTACAAGGACCTTCCTTCTAGTATTTACTTGGCTCCCTCTTTTCTGGTAGCTTGAGCAGAGGTACCCAGGTATGAGCCAGTCTGAAGGTAAGGGAACCTTTCACCTGTTAATGTACATGGCTAAGGCTCTGGTGACATGTGCCTTTATGCAGAGGCCTATCCAGCTGCACACGGATAAGGAAATGAAGACTGGGCAGTCCAAACCCTTCTGGGAGCACCAGGCCAAATTCAAAACTGTAGTAGTGAAAAAAGCCCTACTCGTATTTCTGAGCAGTTCTCCCATATGTTGCAAAAGTGGAGTAGTCATTTTCCTGCTGTTGCTTCTAATAACATCCGTAAGGCTGTGGGAATCTTGGCTGTCTGGGTCCCTCCTCGCTGCCGTGAATGAGAAGTGCTCAGCAGAGCCACTCTGCTTCGGTTGCTATGGAAGTGCCTGTGGATGACGGAGATGCCTTTTCAGTAATTTTTCACCTAATTTGATTTATGGAGGAAGAAGGAACTTTCCCACATTCATTTTTGCAGAAAGACAGAGTCACTGGCTGAGTGGTCATTACCGGCTGCAGAGCCCATGAACCCAGGCTCAGGTCTTGCATCCTCTTCGGAAAGGAAAGGAGTGTCCCACTGGAGGCCATTGAAGGAGGAAGAGTGACCTGGGGAGTCTCCTCTATTGCTGGCAAAAGCAAACACTCTCCTGAACACAATCTTCCTTCCAGCTTGCCAGAAATGTCAGGGTAATCTGAGGGCTTTGAAGGCTGAAGGTGGTGGAGACAGCAGTTCCTCACAGGTGCAATGCTTCCGGCAAGTAAAATCTTGACGTTTTTACTGGCTCAAGTTAAAATGGCTCCTAAGAAAGCTTGTGAGTATTAAAAGGCGCAGGGGCTGTGAAAGCAGAAGGATCAGCCTGTGTCCATCAGCCAACCTGAGTAGCTTCACCAGCTCCTTTGCCTCCCCTTGCAGTTGCCCAGATTCATTTCCTCTTTAGCTTCTTCAGCTCGTGTAAAGACCTATTTTACTTGTAACAGGAAAGCTAGCCATTTATGGAAACTAATGCAGCACAAGGGGAGAACGATCCAAACCTTTGCTCTCCATCCATTGGAGCACTTGGCATTGGGATTTTCCACCTCTCTCCTTCCCTCTGCCTGTTGTTCCCATTGCTGCGGAGGTGGTGGCTCCCAGCATCTGCATGGGCTCGGTTCACCTGCACCAGAGGCTGTGGCTACTGCCTCAGGTAGTGGCAGGTAGGGTTGCTTCATGTAGACACCAAAGACCTTATTAGAGGCTCGGGAAGTCTGGAAGGTCAGGCAAGTCTTGGGTAGTTTCGTTAGTTTGTACTGTACATAGCCCTCATTAGACAAGTCCCTTCAGGAGATAGAGTAGAATAGTAATTACACTTATTATGCGTTCAAGGATAGCTCTTCTAACGCCGCCCTTTGACGTCTCATCTTCTTACCCATAAGCTTAGCAGTGCTGGGCAGCTCCGCAGGAGGACTGTGCTGGTCTTGGCCTGGCCTACGGGGTCCTCCCTGCATGGACGCCCCCGAATACAAGTGAGAAGCCCCTTCCCTCGAGCGGGCGCCTGCTCGGAGCACCCTGTGCGAGTGACCGTGGTGGCTACACGTCCGTGCTGATAGCCCTGGGGTTGGGGAAGCTCTCGTGAAGGACGCCGTGGCGGCTCAGCGCGTAGCCTTGGAGGGCCGCCATGCCAAGGGGCTGCCCCATCTCCTTGTAGCACGCGGGCGCGTAGGGGATGCGCTCGCCCCCGTTGCGCACCATGTCGGCGGTCCGTATGTAGAAGGGGGAGCCGTAGGGCGAGCATGTGGGGCAGTAGCTGTGAGCCCTTCGCTGGCCGAGCTCGTTGGGTGGCGACGTGGGGCTACCCTGGCCATCCGCAGCGCGGGAGTTGCAGGCATTGCACGTGCCCAGATGTACGTGAGCAGGAAGGTCAGGCTCCTCCTCCTGCTCTTCCTCCTCCTCCTCCTCTTCCTCATCAGATTCATCCTTCTTGCAGCAGTAGTACTGGGGGTGAGGGAAAGGCTGTTAGCAGAAAGCGAGAGGCAGGAGCCACCTCCACCCCCAGGAGCCACCCTGGATAGGGAAGGGCAGAGGGCAGTGACACCAGTGGGCAGCCTTATCCATCGCGCTGCGCTGCTGCAGCTTGAGCGGGGACGCCTGGGCTCTGCCTGCCCACAAAGCCAAGTAGCAAAGAAGTAACTGGTGGGAAAAGCCTTGCACTGAAACGGAGCGGGGTTTGACCTCCCCAAGGAGGTAGAGCCGGGTCAGCTCCTCCGCCCCATGGCAGCAAAGGAGGCAGTGGGCGGATTCAGCCCTGCCACTGGCTCATACCTCTGCCAGGGAAACTCCCTGCTGGCCCCTCTGCTCGAGATGGCTGCTCCGCTGTGCCCAAAGGATGGCGGGTGCCACGGAGTGGCTGGCACGGGCTACAACCTGGTCGCTGACCCAAACGTGCTCTGAGATGCTGCTGGTGAGGACACAGCCTCTCCCGTGCACAGCATGGCAGGAAAGCCTGGAATTGCATCGCACCAGCCAGGAACACCCCCGGCTCCCGTGCGATGGAGAGCATGGCAGATAACTGCTGTGTGGCACCGGCACCACATTAACTTTTAAAAAGACAGAGGTTGCAGCCTGCTGCTGACAGCCTCCCTGCTGGAGCTGCAGGGAAAAGTAAAACCCTGCACTTGGTGCCACAGACCACACTGGCAAGGGCAGCAGATCCTCAGAAGCCTGAGGAGAGTTGCCCAGGTCCAGGACGAATGTTATTAGCTCTTGGTGAACACCAAGAGAGGGGGGCAATGTCCCTGAGGTCCCCGCCATGCCAGCGATGGGGCGGGAGGCGTGGGGCTGCTTACCTGAAGCCTACAGTAGCAGAGCACGGCGATGATGCACAGCAGGATCACCGTGGCTAGGATTCCCCCGGTGATAACAACAGTTCCCGCTGTCATCCGACCGGTTCTCCATCAAACTCTGCAGGGCAGGGCAAGGAGATCGGTGTCACCTCCTGGGCACCAACTATGGGCAACCCTCCGGCTGGGGCAGCCTCCAGCCACGCGGCCACCAGCGCGGCGGAGATCTCGCCTCCCTCCGGCAGCATGGGGACCCCCTCTCCCAGACGGAGCTGTTGGCCACACAGGTGGGGGACGCTTGGGGACACCCAAGCCAAAGGCACTGGTTGGGGACACCTGAGCCAAAGGCACTGGTACAAGCGCCCGTCCCTCGCTCTGCTGGGCCATGTCACCCACCTTCCTGCCTCCCCGCAGCTAGGAACCTAGCAGGCTATGGCCCTGGTGGCAGCCGAGGCCCAGCTCGGAGCACCTGCTTGCCGGGTCCGTGACGGGAAGCACTGTCAGCCCAGCTCCCACGCGAAGTTTCTGTGTGGGAGATCCGGAGGACCTGCAATAAACAGGGAGGGAGACGTTCAGCTTCACTGGGTTGCTCTGGGACGAGCGACTGTCACCCAAACTGGGCACGCTGGGTGTGCAGCAGGATCCCAGCTAGCTCTTCCCTGGAAAGGAGCCGAGGCAGCTTCACAGTCACGCTGGCCCCATGGAGACAGCCAGAGTGCATGCAGGTGGCCCTGCAGGGATGGAAGGGAGAGGGAAAGGGAGAAGGGGAGGCAGAGGGAGGTGTCACCCGCCACACTGGGAAGCGCCGCACATCTGGCTGCAGCACATTTCATTAGGGAGCCCCGCGCCCGCCCCGTAACGGCACTAATTGATAGGGCCCCAGCCGGTTGCCAGCTGCCCAGATCTAATCAGGCACTTGCACACAGCCAGTAATTGATCGAGGGAGGTGGCGGCGCTCGGAGCAGAGCTGCCTAATCGGGTGCCCGGCCTGGGCGCTGCGCACGGCGGCACAGTGACGAGGGGTGCCCGCCAGAGCCAAGCCATGGCCACTTACACAGGACAAGCAGCCGGGGACAGGGCCACCCGCCCCGCGTCAATTCGCAGTGCCTGGAAAGTCACCATATGGGGGCACAGAGGACAACTGGGATTTTGTTTCCTCCTCAAGGTTCTCACTCGCGCAAAATTTAAATAAATATCATGAAATCTATACAACCTGGCTTATATCACCACCCATCTGTGGACCCGACACGGTGCTAATAATAGAGACAGATGCGTTGGGCTCCCATGCCATTTAGAGCCCCACTGCGCCCCAAGATGCCAAGGGGAGGGAATGAGGGAGTTATCGCATCCCCCAGCGGCTCCACTAGCAGGGAGAAGAGGCTGGATCCGGCCTTTGCTAACCCCGGCGCGGGAGCGCAGCGAGTCAGGCCGTGACGGATGCTGCAGGCAGCCGCTCGCATCCAGAAAACTTCATTTCATGGGAGCCATGATTTGATTTAGCGCTCCGAGCACAGCAGCCGATTAGCCGGTGACGGGGAGTGCAGTGGCCAGGAGATGTGTCCGGAGCTCCGGCCTCGCAGGGCAACGATGCCCTCCACGCTGCTGGCCCTGCCTCGCATGGCATCAAGATCCTGCCCCTCTCCTGCACCTCTTTCCTGTCTTTCCTGCCCGTTTTACATGAGTTAGGACCCCAAGAAGTACTGCCAAGATCAGCAGCACCTTGGGAAGGGCCCCATGCCCGGAACCCCGGCCCTGCCTCCTCCCAGGGAAGTGGCTCTGCTCTCAGTCCCACCAGGGCCATCTTCAGGAGCATCTGCATTACCGCTGGCCCCACAGGCCTTTCCGCTTGGTGCATTGAGCATGGGGACCTCAGCTCACTCCCCCTGAGCTCCCTTGGCCCTTTGGAGGGACCCGTACCCCAGTCCATGGTGGGTCCAAGTTTTTCCAGTCAACCCTATGTTCAGCGTGCTCCCCCCGTGGGCAGTGCTATGATGGCCCCACGCGCCTCCCAACCCACCTCCCTTCCAAGTCGTTATTTATTAAAACTTCATTTATTAAAACCTCATTTATCCCCTCAAATACCTCCCTTAGATGGTCATCAGTGATGGGCCTTTCTGTAGCTCAGCATCCGCCCAATACTCCCCTTCCCTCCCGCAGTGCTGGAGCAATTCGGGAAGGTGCCTCCCCCACAGAACAGGACAGGATGGGGATGCAGACCAGGCCCCTGCAGCCCCAGCTCACGGAGCACGCAGGCTGCTCCTGGGCATGATGCAAGACCGGCTGCTCCAACTGTCAGCATCCTCCTGGCATGGCTGCTCGGAGGATAAACAGAGATTTATCTTAATGACTCATTAAAGCCTAATTACATTCGCCCGAGCAATACGCAGAGAAGAGCCTCCCACGTGCGGTACTATGGTCGGGAGCGCTGCAGAGACCTTCGCTCCCCCAAAAGCGTCGTGGAGACAGACTGTCTCCCTCAAATGGGACCAGACAGCAGGGCCAGGTGCCGGCTCTGGAACTGGGGTTGGAGATTGCAGTAAGGAGGCCAGTGTCTACAAAAACAGAGAGACTTCTGGTTTTTCCTCCATTACGTCTCCCTGCCCCTTGCACAGACTTTCTCCTGTGGAAAAACTCTTTCCCTTGGGCCTCCTCAAGAGCACCCTCTGCCCAAGCTCTGCTCTCTCCCTGTATCCCGGGGCAAAACTCGGAGATATTGGGGCTTTCGGGTGAAGCACGGGCAGGAGGCACCAGGACTTGCCCTGTGCTACAGTGCCTGGGGAAGCCGTCAGAGGTACCAGTACCACCAGTGCTTGCCGAGGGATGAGGTGGACACGAGCAATGGCTGGAGGATGCGGCCCCTCTGGGCGCTGTTGTACTCAAGCCAGAAGAGAGATCAACGCTCAGCCACACTAATTGCTTCAATTAGCGGGGAGAAACACTCTCCTAGGGCTTCATCACTGCACTCTCATGTTGCCAATGGCCTCGAGCACATGGGTGCCAGACCCTAAAATGCCACCATCCCGCCCTGCTCTGTCAGGCACCATGGGCTGCAACCACGCAGGTCTTCTGATCTACTGCAAGGCTGGTGGATGGATGGATGGTGCCAACTTCCATGGAGCGTGCAATGGGAGAGACCCATCCAGAGGCTCCTTGTAGGACCCATCCCGTTGCTTCTGTCTCCCCTCACCAGTGTGATATGACAAGCCATGCCAAAAAGGTTCAGTGTGACCAGCGTGACGAGGCAGGAATCAGGTCTGCAAATTAAGCAGCAAGATGTGGAGGAGCCCCAGGAGGCAACTGGTGAGAAGGGGGCTTACTACGAAATGCCTTCTCATTCTCTGTGGTTTAGAAAGCGCTGGAGATGTAGAGTGCCCACGGCTGCCCTTCACCTCACCCATCCATCAGCACCCACTGGCAGTCACGAGTGGCACCAGTCGTAGGCGGCTGCACGGGACAGTCATGCTCAAGTGCCCACCAGCCCAAAAACCATGAAAAACATGGCATGAAATCGCCCAATGTCATGGGCAAATCAAGTGTGAAGCGCTCCCGGGAGAGCTACCGTGACAGAGCCTCCACAAACGTTTTGTCCGGGTAGCAAAACAGCGACAGGGAAGGTCAGAGCAGGGGGACAGGCGGGGGCTCGATTTCTGCTCTCGTAGCAGATGTGCAGGAGAAGCAGCCCGGAGCAGGGAGGGGGGGAGGCAGCCGGGGCAGGGAACACCAGCACAGCTTGACCTTATTACTTATCCCGACTTCTGATTTCTATCACCTTTCTCAAAAAGGACTTGCCCCAAGTTCCTAGTTTGGAAAAAAAAAAAAGAAAAAAAGAAAGAAAAAGAAAAGCCATTTCCAAGCCTTTCCATTGCTCTCTCCCAAAAGCCTCTTGCTGATGCCTCTCAACAGACAGCCAGGTCGCTGGGTCTCTGCTTCTGCATCCAAGGCATCTTTCCCCAGGGAGGAGGCCTCTCAAAGGGCCACGCTCCGCAGTCAGTTTCCTTTCACCCAGAGCGGAGGCCTGCGGTCTCCAACCTTCCTGGATCCA
>JAUBOD010000295.1:74431-87731 GCA_032353885.1 Nothura maculosa
CTATCACCTGAAAGAAACATTTATTATTTACACTGTTGGGAGAGGAAGGGCACTGCAGGACGATGCAACTCCTGATACTTTATTTCCAGTGAAATGGAGTTCAAGCAGCCAAGTTCCCTTTCCTTGCAAATATACTTATCTCCCAGGAAGCCCCCAAAGTTCAGGTATCAGATTTTCAACTTGAAGAGACTAAGTAGACAGGGACACACAAACAGTAAAGGACAATGTTAACTCTTGTTATTTTGTGAGGATGTCTAAGGAACCTGGGTAGAGTACTCTAAACTATAAGAAAACTAAGAAACTTTAGTCAAATCTACTTCTGAACAGAAATATGCATTTCACAGATGTCCTTTCACACAGGACCTGAAAACTTGTGCCAAAAAATGCTATGTGAATCAATTTGTTTCCATGCAAAAGAATGTGAAATGCAAATTTCAGAAAGATTGCAGGGCAGGAATTAGATGTTAGTACCCAGGAACGTTAAATAAAAGGAAGATGAAAACTTCCCTTGGATTTGCTGGTTATGGCAGTATGTCCTGCAGTACACGGCCGATCTTCTGCACCTACCTTCAGTGCCAGGTCATAGGCAGCTGAGCTCCAAATGTCTCTCTCTTGGCTTAGCAGGAGAATCTGCTCTTCCAGCCTGGTTCTCTGCAACTCGTATAACTCCCGATACTCTTCCACAAGGCTGCAAGAAGGGAAAGACAACAAAATATGTGCACACCCCTTTCTCCTTAGCAAGGTTTACTGTCTTTCCTCAATTCCCAAAGCATTCCTTGGACACTTCTCTCCTTCAGCCACCCAAGCCCCATCAGCCTATGAATTCAGCTCTTTCTCCCTGACCCCACTACAACATCTTGGGATGTTTTGAACATCCCTTTGAAGAATTTAGACTAAACGGCCAGATAACTGCATGTGCCACACTGGCTGTCTTCCTCAGAAGGCAATCAGCCCTTGTGTCTCCTCCTGGAGAGTCCCAAAAGGACAATCCCAGCACACTTGAGCAACCCGAACTTTGAGAGCCACTCACTTGGCGTTCATCTCAGCCACCCGCACAGCTTCAGCGAGCTCCTGGTGAGCTTGTTCTGCTTCTCTGCTCACCCTGCGGTCATGCTCTCGTAACTCATACAGCTCTCTGGAACAGCAAGGAACAGTCTGAATGCAGTTTAGCACAACCTAAACCTGCTGTCATGCAGGGCTCCCTTCCTCAAACACAAGCATCTCCCTATAAGGGGAAAGGCATCTTTAAGACTCCTCTTCCTGCACATGGGCATTGCTCCAGCTTCTGCACGAGGTGCCAAGGCAAGGAGGAGCCCTTGCTGTTGCTCTGTGCTCCTGGACTGCACAGCTTGCAGTGTGAGGGCACAGCATAAAGTGTGAGGAGGCTCTGGTGTGGTTCCTGCAGGTCTGGCTCAAACTATAACTATAACTCTCATTTCCTACTCCTAGGGGAGGCATATAAGAAAACGGAACAAATCAGTGTGCTAAATCCACTGCATTGAGATAATTTCTTAGCAGCAGGCAACCTTCGGACCTGGTCAGCTGCGCAACTGATTCCTTGAAATAGAACAACTCCTCTGTAATGTGTCTGTCGAGCAAGCGCTGGGCCATCATTTCTCTGTAGAGAGTCTTCATCTGATGAGGAATCCGCTCCAGGAGACTCACATACCTCTGCCTGCAATGAAAGAATGTAAAATGGGAAGTTACCCCAGCTCCCTGAGGGGACAGCTCTCTCCTCCCACCTGAAAACCCCTTCTTTTCATTGTGCAGAGCTCTCTAGAAGATCATCTTATGCCCAGGTGCACTTGGGATTCTAAACACTCCATCACAACCTAGTTGATGCAATAAGTCTGAGTGTGCACAGAGGAGAGGAGCACAGGATCCTGGTGCTGAAGAAAGCCCCAGTTATTGAGCACATGAAAAATGTCCCTTCAGTGTCACATCCTGTGGCACCCATGCTGAGAGGATATGGCCGTAAATCCAGAAGGGACTCGGGGCACTTGGCTAAGTACAACCTGAGCTTGGAGAGCAGCTGTCCTCTCTCCACGCAGTCCACGCTGACCTGCCGAATCAGCTCATGGAAAACTATGTTGTAAATGTTCTGCTCTGCCTTCATCAGCTCCAGCACGTTGTGCAGCTGGCAAAACACGTGAGAAAAGTCACAGCCTGGAAAGCTGACTCCTGGAACAACCACGATCAACAAAGACTTCTCTTACATCTGAAACTGGTTCCCCTTTGAGGGAAAATCATACTACTAAAGGCAGAAAGAGGAAGAGAAAAAGGCATCCTAAATGCATTTACTGGTTTATCTGTAAAAGTGCTCTACGCTGACGACTCTCCCGTCAGAGGACACAGGAGCTTTTCTGCTAAATTGAATGGGGCAATATTGCACACTTTCCTTTTTGCTTTTTTGTGCCAGGACAGCAATCCCTGCGTCAGGGAGCTAAATGTTTGTCACAGTCAGACCAAGAGCAACAGCAGCTCAGGAGATGAAATCCACAGTTAGTACTGGGTCTTCAGGCAGCTGGCTTGGGTAGAAACTGATGGGAGGTATTTTAAACCCAGGAAGGATAAACACTGGGGAAAACAGGACTTAGCTTTTCTGGATATTAGTGAGTTATCCACCTGTGAAGGTCCTGATATTCCAATTAACTTGTTGTCCACTCCAGCTTTTTCCAACATGCTGTCCATGGTTTCCATCAGCTGGACAACTTCTAACCTCCCAGAAGGTTTCCTGTGACCCAGATGACAGAGATGCATCGTTAGTCTCTATACAATGTTTTGATGTTTTACCATGAAATGGAATTAACACTTTTTTAAAAAACACAATAGCAACTTCAGACAAGGTGGCAGCACTTACAGGGATGGGAAGAGTCGTAGTGTCTTCTCACGGTCTTCGAGCAGAGTGGTGTATTTACTGAAACAAAGACAAATTTTAAATCTGGATTACAATTCAACCCTCGGCCCAGTGTTAGGTGCCTGAATCTGCTCTTTGTTGAGACTGCACAAGGCTGAGTGTGGTGGGAGAGGCAGAGAGGGGCAGGCTGGGTGGCCCTTAGAGGCAATCGCGTAGGAACATCCTCTCCTTAAGACCCCTCTGTCTTCCACCATACTTGGCTGAAACCAATCATTGAGTTTAGATGTAATTAGCAGTATCCGATATCCAAAGCAAATCTCAGCTTCTGAATTGAGGTCCAAACAGTAAAAAAAAAATATCTTGAGAATGAGTAAGAACACAGAGGGAGCTGTGATCTCTTTTGCCCACCCCAAAGCAGTTGAGGCAAGGAAGAGGAGGCCGACATTGCTCTGCACAGCTGACTACAACCCAGTCACCAGGGAGGGATTTGCACAACCACATCTATCTGGATGACTGCTGTTCTTGGCCTCTCATTAGTTTTATCCCTCTGCTCCAAGTTGCAGCAGAGGCCTTACAGCTTGGGAACAAGGATTTGTAAAGCAGAAAACACTCACTCATCAAAATACTTCAAGGGTAAAACTCCTCTGTTCTTCACAATGTGAAACTCCTCTGGAACCAGGGACTCCTGTAGGCTTGCTTGCTAGGAACAGATAAGAGATCAGAGCCTGAAACACACTGGTATCTATGATGTGAACAAACTCCTCCATCTTCCCAAAGAGCACACCATTTTGGCAACCAAGAAAGGAGAAATCACAAATCAGCTTTTCACACAGCTTTTTGTGTGAAAACTTTTGTATTTCTCTCTTTCTTCGTTAAGAACTTACCAGAAACAAACTGCATGAGAAGACAATTTGAAATAGCCAACAAAAAAACTGTCTTGAGGGGCTGTGAGCTTCAAGAAGCACCAATGAATTTTATCCTGAAAACCGTTGGATTAGCAGCCAAAGGCAGCTGCAATCCAGGGTGGCATCAGGAAAGGGTTATCAATACTGCTCTTTTCAGCACTACGTGCAGAAAAATGTCAAAGTAGCAGCACTTACAGTAAGTCCTGAGACAGCCTCGCTTCTCCTTTGCTCTCGACCGCTCTCAGGAATGGAGATCCTGGGAGTCCCTGGTTTTGTATCCTCTTGGACGGCCACAACGTCACACAGGTAAGAGATATCCCTGAAATGGAGGGAAGGGCTCGTTCCCCTGCTCATCACTGAGCATCAAAACGCCAGGCGAGACAGCTAGGCCAGGCTTTGAGCCAGCACGTTCTCCCCGGGGCCAAGGCCGACCGGCAAGATCACGTTTGCAGGCAGATTAGGCTCACGTTGTCTGTCCCTGGCTGCTGCCTGTGCCCTCTCAGATACATATCTGAGTTACAGACTGCATAATATCAAAACATTTTCACTTTGTAGTGTTAAGCAAGGCTTATTTACAAAGGACCGTAGATCTATTGCCTGCAAGCCTGTTAAAACCAGCAGAGCTTCTTTCCTTAATCCTGGATCCCGGAGGATATTGCTGCAAATCTTGGCTCTTATGAAGCACGTGCCACAACAAGCACAGTCAACACTCGATTTTCGATTCCTGCAAGGAACATCCTCCTTTCCAGCCTGAACTCTGCTGGGACTGCGGTCGTGCATCTGTGTGTTGGGCAGCACAGTCATCTGATGTGAATACGGAGGGGGTAATCCCTGCATCTTCCCAACTCTGTCTTCCCATTGCCCCCATCCCTTCCACACTCACCTCCCAGCTCCCGTCAGGCTGACGGGGTGGTCTGTAAGGTGCCTGAACTTGCCACGGCGACTCGGGTGGTGCCAGAGCCCATCGGGGGGCTGCAGGCAGCCCTGGGGACGAAGCACACGGGGTGTCACCTCCCAGCAAGGCACGTGCCAAGCATGGGGACAAAACAGCTTCTGTCTCAGCCCTAAAGGCACTAGTACTGACAGAAGGGGCTCTCTTGAGAGCCTGCATTGCCACAAGAGCAGCAGTGACTGCATTGCCCTTCTTGTGCTCGCTAGAATCTTGTGCTTGGGATCTGCAACAAGGGGCACAATGAGATGAGTGACGTGACGAGCTAGATTTATCCTGCTTGGTTAACAAACTTCCATTTTGTCCCCAGAAAGACTACGCTCCCCTAGCGAGGGGACATTTCTAGGCAGAAATAAAGCAGTAACAGACTCACTTTAAGGCCTGTTGCATTTTTGGCCCCTTGCAGGTGCTCTGGGCTGGGAAGGGAAGCGGCAGCACACGTCAGCGTTCGGAAAATCTCCTCTGGGACAAAACTAAGCTCCAGTGGGGAGACCGGCCTCATACGGTCGAGCATCCTCGATGCAGTCCTTGGCTCAGGAAACACTAAAACAATAACATTAAAACCTATTCAGCAGGTGCACATTTATCAGCTGGAGAAAACAAAAGCGATCATAAGGCACAAGGCAGGGAAGAGCCCCAAGGACACCTGCTCCATTCATATCCAAAGCAGAGGCAATGCCACCCAAAACACCAAGAACTCATCCCATTTGTGGCTCTATAGTGAAGCTTAGAACAAGGGTTGTACTCAAAGCCATGGGAGACCAAGGCAACTTCACCCACCCACAGTGCCCAGATACTATATGAGGCCATAGAATAACAGGAGTCCCACGTGATGAGGATGTCCAGCCACCAAGCGAGTCCTACCTGTGGAGTCCTTGCTGCCAGGAACAGCAGATAAGGCACCTTTTGGTTTCCTTCCATCTGCTTTTGGTGCAGACACGGATGCTCCCGTGAGGGACATGGCAGAAGGTTAGTTATTTGTACGCTGAACAAAGACAGTGCTTGCAAACAATCTGAAAACAGAATTAAACTTGTGTTTGTGCTTTGTAGGTCCCCTACTTTTTTAAAACTTATTATTTACTGGGTGGGGAACACCACTAAACTTGTGTCTCATGTTAGATATATGAAACAGGCCCAGAACAACTGATGTTTTGGTTCGTGGAAGGCAATTAAATACCTCTACCAAGGGAGATGCTTTAAGAATCAGCCTTGCTCTTTACCTAATTGGACTCATAAACATTTGTTTCATAATCAAAATATAGTAAATGATTACTTAACAGTCATTGAATGCTCCATAAATGCCTATGATTATACTGCATTAAAGCCAACTAATGCTTCTGCTATTTATTAGTTTTGCCAAGCGAGTTTATTGTTCAAGCACTTACTCAGGCAGCCAGGAGAGCTCTGTTCATCCACCACAGGGACGCTCGTTCCTCCATTTACAAACTGTGTGAAGAACTCAAGTTAATGGTCGCTTCTTTTGCACATCTAGTAACTGTGCTAGAGGTTTATTGTATTTGAATTCCTCCAGGTACTATTCTCACCACTCTGCAATTCTTACTAATACTTTGCTAAGGAAGTGAGTGTGTGTGTGTGGGGGGGGGAGGAACACCCCACCCTCATATTCCCAATAAAATCCCCAGGAATTCTCATTTAAAAGGCCTTTTTCCCTGCTTTATGTTGTCTCCCTGGACAGCCTGGGCCAGGGCTCAGGCACCCTTACACCAAGGAAGTTCTTCCCCACGTGCACATGGAGCTGCCTGGGGTTCAACTTGTCCCCATTGCCCCTTGTCCTGGCACTGGCCACCACCGAGCAGAGTTTGGCCCCTTCCTCCCTACATTCACCCCTCAGGTACTTAGACACATTGATCAGGTCCCTCTCAACCTTCTCTTCTCCAGACTCCAGCTCACTTGGTCTTTCCTCATACAATAGATGCTCCAGTCCCTTAATCATCTTTGTTGCCCTCCGCTGGACCTTCTCTAGAGGCTCCACATCCCTCTTATCCGATGGAGCCCAGAATTGCCCCCAATACTCCCAGTGCGCCCTCCCCAGAGCTGGGCAGAGGGGCAGGATCCCCTTCCTGATCTGCTGGTGACATTTCATTAAACAGAGGCCTGCTCTTCTCTTCAGGTTGACTCTGCTTTGCCTTCATGTGCACATTTGCACAACACTTAAAATAACCATGGCACAACCTTGCCAGGAAAACGGTTTCTTGGAGAGAAAACAGCAGGATTTGCCAAGAGACCTTCTGGCAGGAGAAGGCATTTTGTTTTTCCTTCCCTAACAACTCCATTTGGCAGAACACTGCATTCCCCCCAGAAAGGAGGAGAAGATTAATGGGGTTGTTCTGGAGCTGCGGCAGCTTAAGGACACGGGCCAGGGCTGACTGCAGAGCATCTGCTACACAGCTGGAAGCACCACGTGGACTTCTTGGCACACCAAGCCCAATTCAGGCCCAAACTAGAGGCAGAAATGACCGATCCTAAATACACTTGGCACCTGCATAAGAGGGGGAGAGGCGAGTGGGGCTCTTGGGGCCGAGCAGAGCCTGGGCTGCCCTCTGCACCAGCGCTCAGGGCATCCCTTACAGCCCCTGTGCACTGGGGTTTGGCTTTGAAAAAGGCCACAGCAGGGGCCAGAACGGGAAGGGGCAGCTCGGGGGCTTGGCCAAGAGTGCCAAGGTGGCTTCAGGCTGCCCTCTGTTTGCAGCTGTCATTCCCCAAAGCCCACAGCTCCTCCACAAGGCAGTGGGGACACTGGGGGCTGCACAGGGCTGGCACCCACATCCCCCAGGCAAGCTCAGGCTTGGGAGCCTCCGAGAAGAAAAGAAGAGGCCACGGCAACGTTTCTCCCCAATAGCAAAATATATTTCGACTGCTGTAATACAGTAGATTATATAAACAGCTCTTCTGCAAGACAGAACATGGTAGAGGCTGCATACACAGACAGGGCACGGGCTGCCAGTTCCCCAGGCCCATCCATGGCCTGCAAGGGGCCGGGCTGGCTCGGAGGCTCCACAGGAGCAGTTGGGCTCCCTCCCAGGCCCTTTCACTCCAGTCTGGCCATCCCTCTGGCCCATCTACATTCAGGAGCCTGAGCAACACAGTTGGCCTTTAAGTAGATGGATGGCTTTGTGTCAGCCACGCCATTCCAGGTTAAAAAAAACCACCACACAAAACCAGGATTGCCACCTTCCCCAGCCCATCCGTATCCGGACGGCTCTCCCAGCGCACAGCCCACTGACCAGCTTGGACGGCACAGGACTGTTTCACTTCTGGAGACTGGGAGCCAAATATCCCGAGGGAAAGGACGTACTAGGCATGAGGATGCTGCACAGACTCAGCCTTCCCGAGAGGTCACCTCCATGAGGACCGGAGCACGTTCCACCGCGTTAACACTGTTTCCTTGGTGTTACTGAGCAAAGCGCTGCAGCTGCCTGGCCACCATTCCAGAGCTGGAAGCTTCTCCCACTTCCAAACGGATGAGTTACCATGGAAGCAAGGGTGGTGATGCTCATCCTGGGAAGAGCTGCAGGGAACTGCATATCCTATGGCTAGGAAGAATTGGAAGATGACAGGCTGCAAGCCTCGGCATCCAAGTTATTGGCCAGAAAGCCACTGCCCAGCTGGCTCTGGCTCCCACAGCCTCAGGAAACACTTCTCCAAACAAACCTGGTGTAAGGGACTCATTAAGCAACGTGCAAAACATTCTTTCCCCTCCAGAAAAAGGAAAACAAGCTCACATTAGAAGGCAATTAAAAAAAAATCCAAGAAGTTGAAAATAATCCCAAGCATTAATGCCTTAACAGAAGAGTCGCTAGATGCCTTGATCTACAAGGCTGCACATCTGCCTCCATCAAAACCAGGCGAGTTCCCACCCCTTCTGGTTGGGTGTTGCTTGCCACCACTCGAGCCCTTCGGCTCCTCATGCTGAGGGTGCTGACACAAGAAAAGCTGAGCTCCTTCCTTAGGGATATGGCACAGGGCCAGCTGTGAGGGAAACACCACGACCTGGCACAAAGTGCCATGATTTTGTCTTGCGTCGAGAGCACCGAGATAGCAGCAAGACCTGACACAGGCAGCAAGAAAAACTCAAGTGCCTGGTCCATCACACCCTATCCGAGGGCAACTGCAGCTGGATGGAGCTGCTCTGAGCACCATGACTCAACAGGACTGGACTTGCACCCGCTCCGTGTTAAGCGGGTGACAAAACTGTTTGGCCACAAAGAGGGTTGGTTTTATAAAGGAGGTTTAAGCTGAGAGATTCCTTAATTGGTCTAGAACCTCCCTCAAAGGTGACCTGAAAAAAAATAGGATTAAACTGAATGAGGAAAAAGTAATCCATGGCTTTCTCAGGGTTTTATATACTAATACTGCCCAGTTTGAGCATACCCACAAGCTCTCCCTGATGTTAACAGAACTGTTTCGGCAAAGCAATAAGTTCTAGCGGGAGTTTTTCTTTGTTGGTGGTTTTTCTTTGCGGAGAACCACATATGCAAAGCCTAGATTTGGCAAATTTAACCGACACAATGAATGTCCTTCCTGATGAGTGGAATTTTCCCACAGAAACTGTAAAACAAGAAGAGTTCAAGTAACACCTAGATTTTGTGAACTCAGGTTAATAAAAAAGAGTAGCCTAGAAGATTTTTAAGTGGACTGAAAAACAAGTTCAGCAACCATTGATATTTCACAGTGACACAGGTAAGGTTACTGAAAAATGCCACTAGAGAACATTTGAGCAGTGAAGAAAATCTCTTGATCAAAGGGTATCTCTAATCAAGTTAATCAATAATGGGAGCTGTGTTTGTAATAGAAGTGGAGATCCAAGTGCTCGAGTAGTATCCATCATGTTGCTCTGTCAAACTAAGCTCCAACGTGAAAGGACTCTGCCTGACAGACCAGGAAACTGCTGTTGCAAAATAAACATTGACAAATTCATACATATTTTTCACCATAAAAGTAGGTATGGGACCGTGGAAGAATGAGACAGTGTCTAGGAAACTCATCTTCACTTGAAATCCTCCCTGGTGCAAGAACAGACACAGGGATGAGAGGAAGAGCAGCTCTGACTCCAGCTGCTTCTTGTCCATCGAGGGGCAGTTAGAAGCTGTGGAAATATGTTGGCAGGAGGCACCAAAACCTGCTGGCACTGGGTTTGATGTAGACAGTTCAAACGGGAGAGCACTAAGTACCTATAAAGCTCATTTTTTTACAGTAGGGTCACAGCCTTTCAGAGCTTTCTCACCAAAGAAAGCCTAACGACTTGTATACCTTAAAGCACCTGCCTAATTAAAGCAGAAGTTCTTTAACTTGTAAAACATTATGAGAACCGACCCCCGTGAGCAACAGTAATAGAGAAAAAAAAAAGAGAAAAACAAAACAAGTCACAAGGTCTTCAGAGCACAGAGATGCTATGGACACAAGTTGGCTGGAAATTTAAATGCAGAAATGGGGCTTACTTAAGAAAACCGAAACTTTCAGCATAAAAAACAAGGGCTTAAACTGCCAGCACCATTGCTTCCGAGTGTAGCAAACCTTGGTAAAGCAAGAACCAACTCTCCCACGCAAGCACGAGGCGGCCGACAATCCCTCTTCCTCTATCCACTTTAAATTCCCGACCAGCTGGCAGAAGTAGAGTGCATTTCTCAAAGCTCTCCAGAATACTTTGGCTAGTTTCATAGCAAGGACGTAAATAACCTGTCGCTCTGCCACTTGTCAGTGCTGCAGCAACAGGCAGGGTCGCAAAGAATTCAAGTTTTGCAGCCACATCCCATTACCAAGAGGGAAAGTAACTGCAAAGGGGTGGGAGATGGACAGAGGCCAACAGGGAGCTCCTAACAAGGCTGATCTATTGTCCAGAAGAGCAGCACTTTGGGGCATCCATGGATGAGCAAATTTCCAGTAGACTCCACCTTCAGTTCTGTGTTTTCACTGGTGTCAAAATGGCTCAAAGTGGGTCAGTGTGCACCAGATGATGCCTGTGAAGCCTCTCACCATCCAGTTCACCTGGGTCACCTCAGTAAAGTTACAAAAAACCCCCAAACAAACAGAAAAAATTACAGTTTCTCCCCAAAAGCCAGGAGGCACAGCTTCCTTTGTGAAAGTCCGTAGCGAGCTGGTTAAGTGTGGTCCAAACGCTTGGAGGACAACCCTGATCTTCTGTGGTGATGCAGCCAGAGGTCTCTGCTTTTACATCTGCACGTGACACGACCAAGAGCGTGGCTTTAAGTAGTCCAGGAATGTGCGCTGGAAAATAGGGACAGGTAACGTGTCAGTCCTAGGCAAACAGCAGCAGTTGAAGAAAGTCTGTGGAAGCAGTGGAAAGGAGGATGCAGTGGAAAGGGGGATGAGACATTTGCACCCTGCAGCCCTGTTCTGCCTCCACTCAGAGATATGCAAGTGGCTCCAGTCATGACAGGTTGTTCACCCATCATCCCTCACAGCAATCTCAAAACGGAGTTTAGTTTTCCAGGAAATACTCTTGGGCAAGACTGAGATCAACTGGCATAGCAGGATTTTTTATTTTTTTTTTAATAGAGAACTGGATATCAGAAGTGAGCTATATTTTGCCCACTTGATTTTAGAACTGGACCCTTACTTTTTCTGCTTTTTAAGCAACCAACTCACTGCCACCCACACCAGAGACTGCCAAAAGCTCTGTTCTTAGGCTCAGTTTTTGTGGGCAACAGAGTTCCTCCTGACCTTGTTGACCAAATGCTACTGCTCCATTCACACAGTCTGAATGGCCTAATGTGCTCTCAAGCAGTGACTTAAGCCCTCCCGGATGAGGTGAGAAAGAAGTTTCAAGTACAATATGCCACTAGGCACAGAAAGAGCACCAGTGAAAGCAATTCCATCAGACAAAGCCTTGCGAGAGTCTCCACAGCTCCTGCAGTGAATGCATTTAATAAACTGATCCTGTGTATTGTCAGAAAGACTCCTGCCATTTAACTCCTGCCATGCTCCCATGGTAGGGAAGAACAAGCTACAGGCATGGTCAGTTATTGCACGAGGAAGGCTGGTCACTCACATTTTCCAGGGGGCAGTACTGGCGGGCATACCACTCCTGGCTGTAGAGGCAGATGATGACACCTTGGCCCAGGAAAAGGGACGTCCACATAATCACATTCCAGATAGGCCCTTTCCGCCTGTCATTCAGGATGAAGTTGAAGAGCACTGGAAAAAGGGGAAATGAAAGGCAATGTTCAGAAGAAAACCTCAAGACTAAGGAGCCAAAGTTTCACTGGCTCTACTGCATAGCCCCTCTTTCCTCCCCATTATATCCCTGCCTTGAGCAACCCACAGCTGTTCCAGTCACTGCAGCACACACACAAACCCACCTATACCTGGCATTATAGCAAAACCTACGAGTTGATCTAATGCTACGAAAACCTGAACACTGCCAAACCAGCCTGCCAAAGAAGTGGGCACAGCTCTTGCTTGGGATCAGTATTGTTTATGCTAGGCAGGGGACCAAGACATGCTGGCAGAGATGCCCTAGGCCCCCAGCCTAATTCTTCCTATTTCAGGACCCAAAACAAAACATCCAAAGTCCTAACTTTAAAAAACAGGCCCTTCTCCTTGACATAAGAGGTAAGGAATAATTTGTCTCTTGCTGCAGGTTGCTAATGGGACCAGTAGTCTCTTGTAGGCTATCAAAAGGGCAAATCTGAGAGCCACACTCATCACCACCTCCCCAAATCTACACCACACATATGCTCTCTCAGGAACTTACTTCCAAAGCACATGAAGAGGCAGAAGAGCACTGGATAGAAGAAGCCAAAGCAGATAATCAGGACATACTCGTGCACGGCAGCTGAGACAGTGAAGACTGACAACATAGCTGCTGCTTTGAACTTCTTGCCAAAGAACTGAAAAAGAGATTAAAATGACAGATAAGCAATGGCCCTGTGTTTTTAGAGTTCATTTTAGAGTCATTTGTGTGAGCTAAGGAGGACTTGCTCCAACCCAAACACCTGAAGCTTTGGTTGCTTTCAGCCAATGGTAGATTTTAAGAGTTTATCTGCATGCATCCTTCTGCTTTGCTGCACTTACACTCACCTCAACTCCACTCCTGAGCTATCTATCATAGTCTATCAAAAGAGAGAAAAGGGGGTGAAACTTGTGCCAAGTAGAGGGCCTTCCAGATCTCCATTTTACACACACACAGGACTTGATTCTGAACAACAGATGCTCCAAGAGAGCTACCCACATGGGCAAAGTTGAATCAACTATGGACTTTACAGACAGCAAGGCTCTTTTATTTGGCAAATGTACCATATTGCTCAATAGTCAAATGTTTAAGTAACCTTGGCTTAACCTGGAATATCATATGCTGGAAGGTAAGGCTTATAGGATATTACATTGTAGCAGCTTAAGACCAGACTTGCCACTGTCTAAATTTATCCAGCTAGTGAAACTGGCTGGTAAAGCTTGAGAGATGAGAAGTTGCAAGTTTAAAATACCACTTAATAAACTGCTTTTTCTTGCTGCTCAAACAAAAAAAGATACTGTTAGATATTTTTAGTACCAAACAGGTTTCTAGAAACAATCCCACTGTGACAGTATCACTTCCCTCCCTCCGACCTC
>JAUBOD010000295.1:155276-167815 GCA_032353885.1 Nothura maculosa
CGCAGCCGCTGCTCCAGAAGCTCCATGGGGATCTCCTCCCTTGGCCGTCTGGCTCGCCAGAAGTCCAGGGCCACCTCGTTGATGGCGTTACCACCGATGTTGCTGCAGAAACAAGGGACATCACAGGACCTCAACCCCAGCAACAAACTGCTCGGGGCTGCCCCAGCAGGTAATTGACTGGCCCTGAGGTCACTCGCTGCTGCTGCTGCTGCTGCAGGTCAAGACAACCTGCTCTCCTGGCAGCACAAGGGATTAACACAGCCAGGACTGCGACATCTCCCTGCAAGGCCTGCCAGGGCAGGCGAGTGGGACGGGAGCACAACCAGGCAGAATTTCCTCCTCTCCCAGTGACACGAGGCGTGCGTGGGCAGGACTGGAAGCTGGTCTGTTCTGCAAACGCCAGGAGATATGCAGGCATTCTGCCAGGAGGCCAGAGCACGAGTCTGCACTGGGAAAGCCAGTAGGAATTGCAGTGTAGGCGGAGGGGAAACAGAATGAGGTTCCACAAGCGTCCTGCCACCACCTGCATGCCAGAACCAGGTGGAAGGCCACGCATCAGATGCAACCAAGATGCTTCTTTCCTTGGTGTTTCCTTGCCTCGCGCCCTGGCTTTGAGGTGTCACGCTTTCCACATACTGCCCCACCTAGGCCTGAGTTGGGGACAGTGTTAGGGCATGGAAATGCCAAGTTCTTTCTTAGGACCGAGCCTCTACTCACTAAACCTCATAAAGAGGCGATGCTGGGGTCAGTCCTTGCAGCACAAGTGACTAAGGTGCTTTGGATGTGGGCAGGCAGCTGAGAGCTGCCCCTCTCCACTGCTGCCCAATGCAGCAGGGCTGTGAGAGACAAGAACATCTCTGCTAGGCTCCCTGAAGTGCAAGGGGGTCTCCTGCTCAGCTGGGCAGGGTGCTCCACTCTTGCTGGGGCCCCATCTCAGAACCCACACAGCAGATCAGGTCTTTCTGCTAAGCTTGACCCCAGCTCTGCTGGTATTTGACTTGTACCCAGGCAGGGTGGCCAGCATCAACAAGAACAACTGACCTGAGAGGCCTTCTTCAAACCCGAGCTCCTCACAGGCCCTAGGGACAAAATACCATCATTTTTGTTCCTGCCCATATGCTTGGGGCACCAGAAGTCACCTGAGGAAGAGGAAGATGGATCTCCGGTTGCCTGCTTGGTCCTTGTTGTCACGGTGCGCCATGAAGGGCTTGATGGCATCCAGAAGGCCCAAGTGAAGCTTCTCTGCTTCATCAAAGATGAACAGGGACTGCTGGCAGAGCTGCACGGTCTCGCTGATCTGCTTCTCCAGCTGAACCTGCAGAGCAGCAGGAGGAGCAGGGATCTCAGAGGGGCACGGAGCCCAGATCACCCCCCGGCAGCCCCGCGCCGAGGGCGCTCACCTTGTATGAGTCCACATACTGCGCGTGCGGGAAGTGGAAGAGCGAGATGAACATCCTGACGCACTCGCTCCTCAGCCCGTCCCGGAACAGGTGAGTGGCCACCATGCGGGCCACAAAGTTCTTGCCCGTGCCAGACCAGCCGTGGAAGGAGAGCACCAGCGCCTTCTCCGGCCGCGGCTGCTGCAGAAACCCTCGCACCGCCCGCAAAACAACTTCTCCAGCCAAGTGCTGCCCATGGAGCTGCCCGTTGAGCTCCCATTCAAGGCCTGCAGGAAAGGGAGCTCAGCCTCAACACTTCCACCTGCTACCGCTTCAGGTGAGAGCAAGAGGAGATGAGCCATGGAGCTGGGCCCACCTAACCCTGCTGGTGGGGCCAGGGCGCCTGAGCTGGTGTTAAAGCTGCAGGGTTGGCAAGACAGGCAGGACTTGAAGGAGTCTGAGTGCAGTGAGGAAGAAACCTGCGCTCTCCCCACATCTGCTGCTGACTGCAGAAGGGCACAAACCTTCCACTGACTCCCTCTTTCATTTGGAAACTGGAGGAAATACTTGATGACCTTGAAGAGAGCACAGGTCTCAAGTCTCAGCGCTGGTGAAATGCAGTGACACTGCTCATGGGCTTAATGTGATAGCCCCAGTGTAGCTGCCTGGCTCGCAACCTGGTCCTGGACCAGACTGGATCCTGCTGCATGCGCCGGGGAACCGCAGGATAGACCAGGACGGGCCTTGGGAAAAATCAGAGCAGACAGGCTATGTGGTAAGTGGCGCAGCGTCGGAACTAACACCGCTCTGAGATGGGACTAGGCTCAGCTCCTCAGCCCTCCCTGCCTGCTCAGCACCCGGCTGGGGACCATCCTTCACCTACATCCCTTGGTTTTAATTGCATTTAGGCAAAGCAGGGATCATTCAAGCGCACCAGCGAAAGGCACTGCCTAGGGGTCCCGAGGACCTACCTGTGACGTTGTTGAGCACCCTGCAGTCCCCCGTCGCGCCGCAGCTGCCGAAGCTGCCGTACCAGGCAGAGAGGATCTCCAGGAGGTCCTGGCCCCCCAGGGGCAAGCTCCAGCCTGGGGAAAGACCTCGCTCACAACGGGGAAGCCTCCTGGGGCCCCAGAGGGGAGCCAGCGGCTGCTTTGACGCGTTCCCCACTGCTGTCGCAGCTGGGGAGTGCGTGATGCCCCACGCGCTGCCCCGCGCTGTCTTGCCCTGCCCTGCGCTACCCATGCACTGCCTCGCGTTGTCCCACACGCTGCCCCGCACTGTCCTGTGCTACCCACAGGCTGCCCGGTGCTGTCCCACACTGTCTCACACACTGCCCTGCACTGTCCCATGCGCTGCCCTGCATCGTCCCACACACTGCCCCGCACTGTCCCACGCGCTGCTCCACGCACTGCCCCGCACTGTGCGCAGCGGGAAGGGCGGGCAGCCCGACGGGCTCTCGGCTTCTCACCCACGCGGGGCGGCTCCTCGCAGCCCCCCGGCCAGAGCCTGCAGGCCCGCGGGCTCCAGCCGCGCTCGGAGGGGGCGCCCGGCTGCCCCGCGGCGCCCGCCAACAGCAGCAGCAGCAGCAGCAGGAGGAGGAGGAGGAGATGATGGCGGCGGCCGCGCGGCGCCCCGGCCGCCATGGCGCCCGCCGCCGGCCCCGCGCCCGCCGCCCTTAAGGCCCGGCCCAGGCGGGGCCGCCTCCTGCTCCTGGATCCCGCCCCGCATCCCTCCGGCTCCCGGCTCCTGTCCCGGCCGCTCCCGGGCAGGAGGGCGCTGGGGCCGGGGGCTCCTCCCCGCGTCCCACAGGGCGCAGGGAGCGCGGGCTCCTCAGGCCGGGATCCTCCTGTCCCGCTCTGGGCACGGCGGGAGGCTCAGGACCAGCCTAAGGGCTCGGGTAAGCGGCGCCTAAACGCCGTTCACCCAGGGCGGCAGCTGCCGCGTTCCGCTGGACGGAGCTGAGTGGTGGCACCATGAGGGCCAGGAAGGGACCCTGAGGGCACCCCGAGGTGGCTACAAAAATCACCAAGCTGCAGTAAAAAGATTAGTTATTAACACAGTTCCCCCTGCTGTAGCTTAAAAATAATCTGTGAGACCCAGACCTTAACCCGAGTCGCAGTAATTTAGCTAAAAGGGAGCTAAATCCAATGCAAGTAACTCAACTTTAGTGAATATGATTTTTTTTAGTCACAAAAAAGCACATTGCTGTCAGCTTATTTGAAAGTTAATCCAGGACACGGGCCAGGTTTATCTGTTTGTAAAACAGATTCTTAACTTCTCTAGCTGAGGCCTGCAAAGCGCTTTAGCTGAGAGGTGCTCATGTTGAGGGACAGGCTCACAAAGAACAGCCGAGACGCTTGAGCAGCCCAAGGGAAAAGGAGTCTGTAAAAGCAAATTCTGAAAGATGCAATGAGGGCCCGTCCCCAAAGGCACGAGCTTCCCGGTACCACCGCGCGAGCCCTTGGATGACACTTCCCCAGGCAGAGGGGAAGACACAAGCAGCTGCTGAGGAACCTGCCAGGGAAATGCTGGGTGACCGGGCGGGAAAGGCCACAGATGCTTCCATGGATTTTCCCAGTTTCCATACAGTGATTCCCTCTGCTCACTCAGACAGAGGGCAGCAGCAGGAGAGCCTCGCTCCAGCAGCTCACTACCACATGGTCAAGGATACAGTAACTGAAGAAAAATCTGGAATAAAGGACATTCGGGAGCCTTGCTTTTTTCCTCCTTCCTTCTCCCCCTTCCCACAGACTCCTATCTCCAGTCTCCCCCTAAAATGAGATGCTTAATTTCTTAGCTCACGTTTCCCACTGGTGGGACTGATGGGCTGTTGGCTCTTAGAGAAGAGCCACCATCAGTCCCACCAGTGGGAAACGTGAGCTAAGAAATTATTTCCATCTCTAATCTTTAGAGTGGTGCAAAAATGCAGGAAAAGAATCCAAAGTACATTTGGGGAAAATGCTAACTTTCAAAAGCATTTGTTTTTAACTGGCTCAAAGTTATTTCTAGTCTTTTTATGTTTTTCTTCTGTAAAATGTGAATTATATAATGAAAAATACTTGAAGTCTTCGAGTTGCAAGAATCCCCATCATTACTAAGGCCAAATGTCAGAGTTACACAGCAGTAATATGACCAAGTGTTTCTTAAAACAGCTTTCACCTTTTGAAAAGCCGAAGTAGCTAGTTTCAAGAACTCCCAAGTTCTTGAAAACACAGCAGTGTTCAGGCTCAAAGTTTGCCTCATGCAGCTGAAGGTGAACGGATGCCTTTGGTCACTCACCCAGGCCAACTGGGCAAGCCACGCAGCTCTCCATCCCTTCATTTGCTCCCAGATGCCTGACATTCCAAGCTGGGAGCATCGCCCTCCTACCTTTGAAACGCTCCCTGCAGCGAGTTCTGAGGAGCTCTCACCCAGCTGGGTTACAACCCTGTGTGAGCAGATCTTCCATGTCTGCTTGCTTATCCCTCTCTCACAAAAAGGGCTTCAGTAAAACCTCAGAGAGGCCATAAGCGCCTGTCAGCTCCGTATCCGCATCCCTTGCTCCGTGGGGCAGTACCAGGAAGAAACTCCCCCGGGTGCTTTGCAGCCGCAGGGCCCTAGGAAGCATTTTGCAAAGCAGAGCTACCTGCTCTCTGCAGAGTATCTAAACCCAGGTGCACTGCTCTTTTCTATGACTTCTTGAACACCTTTCTCCTTACCAGAACAGATGTGCGGCCAACCTCTCCGCAGCCAAGACTTCCTTCTTGAAAACGCCTTGCTGGAATAAACGCCGCTGATGCTCTGGTGAAAGAATAAGCAAATATTAGTAGCAAAGCACTTTAAACTTTCAGCTCACCACACACTGGAATGAGTATGCATGAGAGAGAGGCTTAAACAATCCATCAACGCTGCTTTATTAAAACCTTTATTCACACAATGTTGCTTGATGTGGAATCTGACCCGGGGAGATACAAATAGAAAGTCACCACTGCAAGTCTGCTTTGTTGTTAGTAACTTCCATCTGTGCAGCTGCTCCCCAAGGCAAAGCTCCGACAGCTCCAAGAGGGGTGTCTGGTGCAAGCACCTGGCTCCAGCCAACACAGCAAAGTTGTTGCCTTCTTCATAAATTCTTTCTCAGTTGTGGTTTATTTGGCAAGAGTCACCCCAGTTCAGTTGTTCTAGAAGAGAAGCAGATTTCAGTGTTTCCTCCAGCCCGGCTGATTTAGGGAGGAGGCGGCAAGTGTGAGAGGTGATGACGTTCATTTTCAATTAGTTCTTAATTCCTGTGCTCCAAGCACTCTCCTTTGCCAATATCCAGGACAAAACCGTTTTCCAACATCTCAGGCCAGCCAATGACAGTGTGCACAGCCTTAGGAGCATCAATGAGCAGGTGTCACACGGGCCTCACCTGCCTCACAATATTTTTTAACTTTATTTTTAAGAGGTTCAAGCAGACCCTGTTTGCACGTGGATGCTGCTTCGTGTTTCCCTTTGCAATAGTTCTAGCTGAGCTTAAAATTTCTCTGGGTTCTGTATACAAGCCAAATGCTACAGATGATCCCAAGACCAAAAGTTTGCTATTTCTCATCTGAGCTAAGAGAGGAATTGATTCCCTCCTGCTGCAAAATGCAAACCTCTAGTGTGGGAACACACTAAAGAGTGCCCAGGTATAAAATAAAAGAAAAAAAAAGAAGAAAAAAGGGAGGAGGAAAAAAGCAAATCTTCTCCTGTCCTTCACACCCCTTTTGTGCTTCTATGCACCCAAGGCAGTGCTTCAACTGACACTCATCCAACAGAAAACTCATCCCACATCCCAGCTAACTCCAAGAGCTGCAGGTGAAAGCCCATCGAGCAAACCAAGTAGAGGGGCTGAACACGACCTTCAATGCACAAAGAACAAGAGTTTTCCGGAATCTACCATCAAATCAAGTGTCAATGACCAGCAAGTGATCAAAAAAGAAATCAAAACTTCAAGTTCTGGCAGATCCTTCCCCAAAATATTACATCTTAATAAGTACACTCAAAAAAGAGCATGCTTTTAAAATGCTTCAAGATACTTCCAGGTGCTTCACACACTTCCCTTGTGTAAATTACCTTCAGTTTTTCCAAGGAAGGTATTTACACCAAAATGCCTCATTATGAAACTATTTTGCATTGGATGGAAACCACTCACTGAGCACCTCACTGGTGGCCAGGGCACCTCTCAGCGACGTCTCGCTCAACCACTGGCCACGTCTCGTGGACCAGTGGGAAACAAGGGCAATCCCTGCAAATATTCCCGATCCATCCCGACTGAGTGGCTTTCTGTGATGGGGCCACGTCTAGAAGAGATCTAGAAGAACATAAAATTAATTCCCAAGTAAACAACTGCGTTCTACTTCCAGGATGTTCTGCTTAGACAATGACAAAGAGATGTACATGAAAAAACCTGCATTTTTGAAGTAACCTCTTTCACTGACGCTGCTGTTGGGGTCTGGAGTGTGCACCAGCAAACGGAGCTTCTGATTCACGTGCCAGCCCCACTGCTGGGGACAGAGGATTCTGACAGATAAACCAAGGGAAAAAACAACAAAATGAAACAAAACACCTTTTAAATAGACATTTTTTTCTGCTTTTCTTGTCCACAGCAGGCAAGATAAGACCCACCTGGTCAGATACTGTAAGGTGGCTACAGGAAACCTGCTTCTCAGGACAGATTCTGTCCCGCTTCTCAGCTACAACATAAGAAAAATTTGGTTTTTTTGAACACACACCTGCAAAGAGGGGATTTTTCTCTAGTCAGACCTTGCTAGATTTCCTTATCAACGGAAAGCAGCAATAGGACACAGGGAAATTTCTTCTGGGAACTTATATTAACCCCTTAACAATTAAGTGCTTTGTAACCACCCTGTCCTCCCCTCAATCGCCAACCTGGTGGAAGAACCTTTGATAAGACTTCAGTGACAATACTGGAGCATTATCAGGTACAAGGCAACCCCTGCTGTCCCAGCCTTTTAAGGAGGACCACTGATAGGCAGAGGTCCCTCCTCCACATCTAACAGCATCCACAAGAACATCCCACCCCCGGAGGGGGTGCAAGTGTTCTGTCTAAATTATTTGATTCACCACTTCATCCTCCTTTAGAGAAGCAGTAAAACACCTAACCAGCTCACAGCTGATTATGTACAACCCTGAATCAGACAAAACTCCTAAGAGCGTACGTGGGAAAGAGGAGGGGAAAGGATTGTACTGTTCATCTCCATTGGTCCCCTCTGGAAGCGGTCCATAAGTTAGTGTCTGGAATTCCACGCACTTCCACCAGGAGCCGTTTCTATCCAGTGCAACGTCCACTGCCGGCAATGGACACACCGGTGACGGCCACGATGCCGTCGGGGGCCTGAGTTGCCCCAGGTCCCAGCTTCCCACCTCCTCTCACGCCACGAGGCCGGGGGAAAAGCCAGAACTGCCTCTGCTGCTCCGGCTTGGAAGCCTTCCGGTGCATTTCAGTCCATCCTGGCCTTTCAGAAGCGATTGTGCTGTTTTTCTATCATTTGTTTTTTGTGGTTGCTTTGAAGAAAAAAAAGGAGTTTCAGCTGTGCCCACTGCCCTTACAAGTGGGATAGTGTCATCCTGTCTTCCACCAGCACCACGTCTGGCCCCAGCTGGTCCGTGCACTGCTTCACCGTGGCGAGGATGCCGAGGAGCCGCTGATCCAGGGCGTCCAGGTGCGCGTCCGAGAGCACCGGCGAGATGGGGTCGTGCGACAGGGCGGTTCTTAAGGCAGACTTGAGCACTCCGTTCTTCAGGTAATTGAGTCTGTTCCAGGTAGAAACGCGGATGCTGCACGAGGAAAAACACACCGAATCAAAGCAGGGCCCACCTGAAGCCCCCTAATACCGAAATCTGGGCTTGAGGGAGTCTGCCATGTCACAGTTGCATCTGAACAGAAGGTAGCAGTCTCACCACGGCTGGTTTGGGAATGGGAAGGTGCAGGTGCAACTGCCAGCACCTGCAAAACCTAAAAACTGAAGGAGAAGAGCCAGGAACCCAACGTCTCGCAACCCTTATGAACCTTCTTGCATGGAGACACCTTCGACAGAAAGCAAAAGGGCCTGGCCGTTAATTCAAAAACACTCCTGTTACTTCAGGAAAGCATCAATGCACTGGGACTGCGTTTAGGAGATGCTGAGAAAGAAGGGCCAAAAAATGGGCATTAAAAACATTTAAAATTCATGTAGGAAAACTAAAGAATCCGAAAAGCTAAACTGTTAAACTGTTCTCCTTTTGCCTACTGCAATTCTTTCAGTGCTGCACAAGGCAAGAGAAGGGCCAAAGGGCTGGACTGGGCTGGTTCTGAGCAAGGAGCACGTGAGAGCTTGGGCCTTTCTGCAGAGTTCTGGGGTTTTGCAAATCTCATTGGAAAAGTTTGGAGGAGTTAACGGTATCTTGAAGGAAGAGATGCAAGAAATAGCAGTATTCTTGCTGCTACTTCCATCTAATTGGCAAGGAGAAGTAGCAATAGCCTGGTGAGAACCAGAGCGTGCAAAACGCAGCAGCTCACAGCCACTAAAAATACAGGCAAAAAGAAACCAGCTCAGGAGGCCAAAGCAAAAACAAAATCCTCCAAAGAGCTAGAACAAACTGCATTTTGAAAGCAACACTGCAGATCTGTTCAGAAAAAAGGAAAATTATTTTAAAAAAATTATTTGAAAAGGAGGGTGAAGTTGCCAGACATGTTGAGCTCTAGGTTCTCTCAGGGAGAACTCATGCTGTGATGCAAATATTTATTCCACAGAGCTCATGGAGAACCCTGCACACAGACAAGAGCTGTCACAGTAACTAAGGGGAGATCCGAAGCAGTGACCTAGAGGCCAGACTATTTCCTGCAGTTCTTGCAGTCTATTGTCTGGTTTACTACCTTAAAAATTACTATTCTGCTTCCTGAACACTGAAATACATAAAAGAAGTGCACATATATAAAGTGAAGTGAAGTGAAAAGCACCCCTGTACTGTACTTACATGCAGCACTGATAGAGAGGAGCTAGGATGCTTCTTTCATCCAGGGCAGGGTTGCCAAAGCTGGAAAGCAAAATGACAACCAAATGAATGCTAATGCCTTTCACAACATCAACAGATTTGTAAAGAATTCAAAATCCAATAATAACCACTTGGATGCTTTAACAGCTCAAATCATTTACATTAAGATATAATTAGGTCTTACCCAATTGCAGATATTAACTGTCTACAGCATCAGCTAATGAAGCAGACAAACAGAAGTGACCCCAGGGCATCTAGGTCCTTATCAGGCCAAGACACCCTAGAAACAAAATTTCATGGAGTTTAGAAATTGAACTCACCTTGCTAAGCAAGGGAAGGGACTCATTTGCTTTCTGCACAGAGAGGGGGAACACTGACTACTTGACAGTGCTGGGCGGGCAAGGAATTTAATTGCTATTTCAGATGCTATTTCAGGCTTAGCCCAGCAGTTCAACATGCCAAGGATCACCTCTCCACAAGGGGAGCATGTTTTAGGACAACACTTCCAAAGAGGCACCTTGCAGCAGGTTCTCATAGTATTTTTAAGCTTCACCTCAACACGTGCTGCTGATTTTTTCTTCATTATCCTCCCTTACCCACCATAACGTTGTTCCAACAAAGAACTTGCTCCTCAATAAAGATAATTCACATGGCAATTATTCTGCTCAAATAATTCTGCTGTCAGCAGCTTTAAATAGCTCTTCTTCCCCTCACCCTGCTGTCCCCAACACACACAGCCTTTCTTTTCCAAGAAGCTGGAAGAACTTCCTGGCTGTCAGGAAAACAATTTACTGCAGGGCCTGCAAAGCCCAGAGGAAATGGCTTTGGAATGTTATGAGCACATGCTGTAATGAAAGCTCTGACATGACCTTCAACTATCGTATTTATTCCCAGTGATGGATACACTAACTTCCTTGTAGCTCGTTGGCAGAGCATTATAGAAAGACATTTTTGCCAAATTCACCTACAGCAATCTGAAAGCAGCAAAATATGATGCTGCCCAAAGGCAAATCTAGCTCCAGTTTTAGTTCTCAGACTTTAATCACTGGACAGATTCACAAGGCAGAGAAAACCAGGCTATTCAGAGCAACGTTTTGAAGAGATCTACTTCAGCTAAGGCACTTCATTTGCTAGCATGGAGGTAATAAATCCTAAATTTATAATCCTCCATAAACCCCAAACATACTGGGGAGGGAACATTAGAAGGGAGGGAAAGGAGGAGACAAACAAAGATTTAAGAGTTTCTCTTGAAATAAAAGTTATCCCGGGCTGATTCAGAAGGTTTTGTACTTTGATGAAGACTTTGCCTAGTGCAGTCCTAACTATGTATCTAGAGGACAGGGTAAGTGCCAGTCTTGCAAAGCCTCCAATATCTGATGAATAACATCTAAGCAACAGCAGCAGCTTGGGATTTTCAGTACAAAAAATAAAGAAAAATGAAATGGAAGGGAAAAATAGAAAAGAAAACAAAAAAGAGATAAATTTATCAGATAAATG
This sequence comes from Nothura maculosa, assembly GCA_032353885.1. NCBI lineage: Eukaryota > Metazoa > Chordata > Aves > Tinamiformes > Tinamidae > Nothura > Nothura maculosa. The sequence goes on from JAUBOD010000295.1 coordinate 166,148, forward strand.
TGTATCTTGATGCTTCCATGGTTTGATGCTGCCTCACCTCTTGGCATTATCCAGGAGGATGAGCATACTTGCTCCTTCATCATCCTGGAAGCTCTCGTAGTGATGCCGGTCAGCGTTGCCAATGAGATAATCAAAGATGGCCGTGTCAATGATATCGAGGAGACGAGGGCCCGAGTCGTAGGGGGAAGTCTTCTTCACAGCATTGCAGTAGCTCTCATCGTACTCCCACCTGCGGGCCAAAGAGAGAAAACAAGTCAGGTTTAAGGAAAGCTCCCCCATGGGTACTGTTTGATTTGGGAGGTATTTAGTGTGCTGCTTCATTGCTCGAGTTCAGCAGTGCTTGGCGTGCTTCAGTGCAAGATCTTTGCTCCGATTTGCCTCCCTTAACTTCCTAACTGAGGTCTTCAAGTACAGGCTCTACGTTACCTTGGCCTGTTCCCACCTGTCTCTCCTCATTTCTCCAGTCTCTCCTCATTTTTCCTTCTGGCACAGATAACCCCCTCTTGGTTGCTAGCAGCCTGCACTGGCCCAAGAGGATGGATGTTCTATGTTATGGGTTCATATTCTTTCACTCAGAGCTGCTTTCTTCACTCTTTTTCCTCTCTCAGTATCTTTCACTGCTTCTCTACTGGCAGAATTTCCAGTCTTCCTTTTCTCCCCCATTCTCCTACACATAACCTAGGCACGTTCTTAAGGCCTTGCAACCTGCATGGCACAGCTCAGTTCTCCACAGTTAGGATTTTAAGTTTTCTCACTGCTTTCTTTACAGTTTCCCAAGCTTTTCACCACTAACACCAAAACAGCAACAGCTCCTTGCCCCATGTCATCCCAAACAAAAAGCATAAAAGCTTCACATCCCCTGTGCAGCAGCTCAAACTCCTGTGCAAAACAGCAGTTCAACTGGTAATTGTTTGAGTCACCTGCGAAATGGAAACAGAAATGGAGGGAACAAGCTGCAGAGGCTACTGATTAGTTCAAAAAAAAAATCACAGTAAGTCACAAAAGGAGGAAAACCCCAAATTTAGCTCACCCTCCCTTCTCCAGATGCAGACTCTGAGCTCCCATATCTTGTTTTTCCAAACTTTCCACACCACAAACACTCCTCAGTGCTGACTAGCTCCCTCCTCTGGCATTTCAAACCTGCCTTCAGCTTTCAGGGCAAATTCTCAGCATAGGCTCTTCCTTGCACTCAAAACATTTCCTTTACACTATATGTCTCTCCCTCGAGCCTTTTCTTTCATTTTCCTTTAGATCACTGCCTGATCTCCTCCTAGGAACTCTTCTGATATCCTGTGCTCTCCTTTATCCAACACTTACTTTGAATATTTGAGCCACATTAGTGCAGGACTTAAAGTCAGGGATTCTTTCTATTATGTATCCATTAAAATTATGTACATTAATGGCACATATAGTTTTAAATATACAATTCCAAAGGTCAACTCAGGGCAGAGCAGCAAGCCCTCTTCAGAGCAAAAGAAAATTCCTATGAAGTTATTTTAATGTAGTCATCAAATGCAGAAAAAGGAGAGCACAATATATAGAATGTTTCACCTGATGTTCTCAAAGAGAGAAGCACGATATAATATGGGATCTAACAGAGAAATTGAACCTTGCAATACCACCTGAGCACGAGTAGAAGTTAAAACTACAAGCAGTATTAAGTCATCA
>JAUBOD010000295.1:172688-184808 GCA_032353885.1 Nothura maculosa
GACAGCAATCATTTGTTCTAGATGAAAAATTCACCACAAACTTACATTTTGTCCCTACCAACATTCAGCCATTAGTATTTTCCAGTCTTTTCCTTATGTTTCCTATAACCGCTTTTCTTACAGTAGCTGTACCTCCAGCTGGTGTCCACAGGAACACCTGGAAGTCCACCAACTATAAGGGCCTGGGGTATTTTAGTTTTGGGTTTTTTTTTTGTCTTTTTTTCTCTCTAAGAGGCACTGATTCCTTTTTAGAATTGTCACTCTACACATTAAGTCTTATATTTTAAATCATAGTTCTGGTGTTTCAGATTTTTCTATAGGAGTTGACTAAGCTCGAAACATCAGTGGTTTCAGTACCTCACTCCCCATGTTTTTTTTTTTAATATTCCTATATATTCCAAATATATTGGATTATATATCCTATATATCATCCAAATATATTTAGATGATATATATTCCAAATACGATTTTGGCCCCCAACTCTGACAAACCAAACACCACAGACAATAAAAACAAGTAATCCAGTGGTTTCATACCTATCCAAATGGAAGGCTGCTACTTCTGCATTGTGTCTGTCATAGCCAGCATATGGTTCTCCTTCCACAACGTAGTCCCTGGCATACCTGTAATTGCAGTAAGGCAGATAAAGTGATTCAGGCAGCATTGCTATCAGCTTTGCCATTCACAGTAACAGTGCAGGAGCAATGCCAAGTTAAACAGACCCAGGGGCACTTTCAAAATGATTGCCCATGGGAGAGGGGAAAATTGTTAGTGAGATTAAGCAGTGGACAGACTGGTGAAGGAGTAAATAAAAAGGAAAGGTTGGTAATTCACAGTGGTCTCAAGTGCCTGGAAAGCTGGGCCCATTCAAACTAATGAGTTGTAATTCAACTATAGACCAAGCCCTATCTAAGAACAAAGACTACAAACCCAACCAGAGAACAGGAGACTCTTTATACTGGAAAGCAAGAACTCTGCAAACAATTTGGGGTTGGAAGGGATGTATATTAATATCAAAATACAATTTGATATCAGGGCAAAAGCGCCAAATGCAATCTTTGGTTGATAAAGGACTCAAAGTGTGAATCTGAGAAGAATATTGGATAGAAAAAGGCCCTTTATTTTGGTAGAGAAAAGACACAGCGAAAAGCAGCAAGAGAAATTGGACACACATAGCAACAACAGTGGTATATTTTGGCAGAGTAGTGATTTGCTTGGAGGGTGAGGGGAGAGGCTTTTCTTTTTCATCATGCAGAAACACTGGGCATCAGATCTGCTTTTAAGACCACTGACAGTTCTCAGTCTTTCCTTAGCCTTGAACTAGGGAGGCTTGTCCTGACTCTTCTTCAGCAGGAGCAGGTCACCACACAGCTCCAGAACCCACAGCTCCAGAGTCAGGAGGACACTGCTCAAAAACATCAAGTTTAACCAGTTCCCTCAGGCCTGCAGTTGCTATATGAATCTAAAGAAAGGCTGTTTAGAGCATTGAAGTTATAGAGGTTGGCAGGCGGCTGGAAGAGCCACTGAGGTTTACTAGAGGATGAGCAAGACTCTCCCAAAGAGATGCACAGATTCTGTTTATAATGAAACAACACAGAGATAAAAATACACAAAGTAACAATCATTCAATCACCAAAGAGAACATTCACCTCTTAGGTTTGAAGACGACTTTCTGGCCGCCTTCAAGTATGAGCAAAGCTTTCAGCTGGGTACCTTTGTAGCCCACATCAGCTTTGACGATTTTCTTTGTGGACATGGCGTGCATGACGGCCCCGAGCTCCGGCGTCTCCTCGGGATACACCTCCCGGGGGACAACCCACTGGGCGGCGATCTCCCACGGGGACTGCATGGTGTGGTCGAGCCGCGGGTCGAGCTCGAGGCGCAGGCTCGCCAGCATCCGCTGGAAGGCGCGCTGGTCTTCCCGGTTGGCAGCCGACGTGTCCAGGTTGTCAAGGAGGAAGACTTTGGTGAAGATGAAGATGACCAGGAGGATGGCCAACAGCACCACGCGCTGCTTGAGCTTCATGGTGATGTTCAGCCCTTCTCTGACTGCTTGCTTCCAAGCGTTCCTGGAAGTCTATTGGAGCTCAGGGTGAGGAGGGAGATGGTAGCTGATGAATTTCATTCGTAACCTGTACTGTGAAAGAGGAAGTGCCACTGAAGCAACTTCTAGTGCCCCTAGAAAGCAAGAGAATATAATTAAGTTTAAAGGAATCCTTTCCTTTAGATCCCAACACATTCAAAATCTAGGCTTAAGGACTAGAAATCAACTAGATTATATACACTAGTATCCTAAGGCCCTGCCTTTCTGCTATAACATAAGGTGCCTCCCTTACAATATAACTTTGCAACGTAAAGGCTCCCTGTAGCCTTTAGGTGACCTACACGAAAGGGAGAATTGACTGATGCCAGCTCTAATCAACTGAAATCACAGCAGCTTATGTTGCTAGGGTGACTGCAACAGGCAAAACATTTTCAGAGAATTATACCTGAAGTTAACAGCTCCCATTGCACAAACGCCCTCCTGCTTCAAGACAATCCATGCCCTCCAATTCCCTAAAGACTCATCCCTCAAGAGAGCTCCCAGGTAGATTTCTCTAATATCTGACAACAATTGTGCAGCTGCACAGACTAGTTTCCTGGTGGTGAAATTTGTAAGAAGAGATTTAGACTGTCTGTTGTCTTTCATGTGCAGTTACTCTAGTTAATCCACCTTCATTCTCAAAGAGAACCTGGAGACACCTTGATTTCCTTGCACCTAACTAGCTTCTGCAGCTGACTGTAAAGCTAAAAGCCATAAAAATATACCAAATATCTATAACCTCAACACTAAAATCATATGGAAAACAAAACATTAACTCTGCATGTGTGAGATTTCTGAGAAAAGGTAGAATTAAGCCACACTACATTTCTGTATTTATTACAGGCTTCAGGATAGGCCTAGCTTCTCAACAGTTCTTTGCCAGTCAAATTTTAGCACATACAGACCCTAGAATACACAGATAATCAGCCATATTTCAATTACATATATATATATATATAAATTTACATATATATATATTTAAAACCTCTCAGCCCAATACTGGTCAATTGAACAGAAGAGTTTCCCAGCTTTGGGGCTCAATATAGGGCCTCATTTTCCTGGGATGACTTTCAAGTACACCAAGCTTCTCTAGAGGGGAGCAGGGTTTTTTATGGCATTGCAAACCTAGAGTTGCTATTTACATCACCTATGGTTTACTTCACTTACCCTGCGTAACAGCTTTGAAGCTAATTTTGGATGAAAAGCTCCAACTACACAGACTTTAGCATCTCCAGTTACACAGAATTTAGGGGAAGAAAATAATAAATAAAAAGATACAAGATCTTACAATAATTCTGAAAAGCTGAACAGCAAATCCTCACCAAACAAACATTTTCCCCTCAAGTCACACAGTTACTCCTAACATCCCTGCTAAACTCTTACTGTACTTTGGGTCTCCACAGCTTTAAGTAGGTGAGGCTGATCTGTCTTGGTCCTGACAGCTGCTGAAACGGGTCACGAGCAGCTTTCCTCTAGCAAACAACAAAACAGCCCTGAGGTTGCTCCGGGATCCATCTCCGAGTAGCTGCAGAGCTGCACAGGATGCTCTAGGTACCAAGGTTAAGCTGGCTGCTGGAAAAGGTGAGCACAAAAAATGCCATCACTGACAGCTTTAGTGTTTTACATTAAAGTTGGTAAGAGTGACAGTATTATGGCATCATGAGAAAGTATTTACACAACTCTGGAAGAGACTAATTTGAAAATGAGACTAATTTGAAGGTGAGGGGAAACCTCCATCAGGATGGATTGGAAAGAAGAGGATTATGAAGAAGTGTAAAGTTGACCCTGGAATGAGGACAGATAAGGAAAAGCGAGCTACAGAAACCAATGAAGAAGAAAAAAGGACACACACACACAAAGCTGAAAGCAGAACTCCATGGATCCATGGGCAAAAACATCTAGAGACCAAAGGAAATCCAGGGTAATTGTTTGTGGAAGGAGATGCACAGAAAAGTAGTTCTAGCATTTTCACAATGTGCTCAGCAGCTAGGTTTGAATGAAGGTTTCCTGGTTTTCACTATCTCTTTAGAATATTTCCTAACTGCTTTTATTCTCAGCAAGCAACAATCTTCTGCAAGTCAATACTCAAAGAAGAGCCTTTACCATAGCCATGTGCACCCATTAGCATTAAACACCAACCACACTATGGAGCTAGGAATGAAATGAGCAGCATAAAACCTGCTTGCTATGAAGCAAGGCTCATACCCACTGTCTGCAGCCTACAAAATGCACAGGAAACTATCTCAGACATTAATTTTCATTACAGATGCAAAGCCAACACTGTTACATACTATAACCTTATTTTTAATACCATAAAGCTACCATCTCAAAAACCTTGGGCACACTACACAAGGATTTTATTATGCCTTGAATGAAAGACAAGGTCTGACAGCAGACAAGTGTTTGGTCTGTCAGCACCAGGACACAGAGTATCCCAGTTCAGGCAGACGATTACCTGGAATAAACATAGGGAAGCAGGCTCTAATTCCTGTTTAAACTTTTTTTCCCCCCTCTTCTTAAACACACTATGCTTCTTGTGATCTCCTATGAAAACATCTTTAAAATTTGTCCAGTAAATCTGAGAAGAAGCAGCATAGAAAAAGCATATACAGCAGTAACATTTTCCTCTTCCTAAAGCGTATTCCAGTCTCACCAGATCAATCCTTCTTCCTGTCCTCTCCTCTCTGGCAGCCTCCTCGGCAGCTCACGCTTCCTCTCCCTGCATAAATGCTGTTATTTTAGTTCTTCTCACCAGGCTCCTGCAGATCTTAGCTTCGATTTTTGTTTTCCAGAACTATTCAGGCACTACTCTGATCCCACCGGGTTCTAGTTTAGTTGTCTGGTGCCTAAGGCTTCCTACGTATTTCCTCATCTGCTATTTTGCCTCCTCCTCTTCTGTCAAAACCCCTGTTGTCTGCAGATAAGGAACCTTTCTTTACACGCCTGCACTTCCAGATGAGAGCTGGAAGGGACTCCACCTGTTACAAGCATGTGCTTCATTACTGCATTAAAGACCAGCAGAAACATTTTAGGGAGCCTTGTTCAGCTGTGAAGCCATGCCAAGGTAGCGGGAACATCCCGTTTTCCTCCTTAACTTCCCATCACCACGCTTATGCACTTTATGGGCACCAGAAATGCAGCCATGGGCCAGGTACCAACTACACGTAGCAGCACCCAGCAAGGCCTGGGGCTCAGGCTTTAGGCACCAACTTCACCCACGTGCAGAAGGGCAAAAGCCAGGCCTTGAGCGCAGTCAAGCTGCGCTGCAACCAAGCAGGTCAAGCTTAAGGGCTGAGCACAGAGTCACCTTCAAGCTGCACACAGAGCAGAGCCTTGTCACTCTGCTCCACCCAGGCACCAGGCCGTGTTTGCAGCTCCCAGGGCCAGACCTGCGTTTTGCAGCTCCCCCCGTTCACCCAGGCCCATGAGCAGCTCCGAATGCAGCTCAACGAGCACAGCCCGGAGCAGCTGTGCTGCAGGTAGAGCCTAGTAAGGCCCGGCCCAGCCAGGCCTGGCCAGGCTGGCTTTAGACGCTGCAAAGCCCCTTGCTCGGTGGCCCCACGGCCAACAACGGGGTCCTGCGGGGCACCGCAGAGCGGCCTGGCCCCGGCGCCAACGGCTGCAACGGCGCCAACGGCTGCAACGGCTCCAACGGCGCCAACGGCTCCAACGGCCGCCTTTCTGTGCGCCGTCCCCCGCGGGGGCGGCGGGGCTGCGGCCCTCCGGAGCTGCGTGCTCCCAAGCGGATGGCAATGAGCGCTTCCCCCCGCACACGAGGGACGCGGCACCCACTGGGAAGCGATGGGCTGCGCTGTGGGATGTGGGGTCCTGAGGACACAAAGCACCTCCTTTCCAGGTGTACACGCTCACAGGGCGGGGAAAAGAACATTCAGGATTTTCCTTTTCGCCAGTTCACTCGGCAACAGGCATCCATAGACACACGTATGGCCCACTGGTCAAAACGCCCTCTTCAAACGCCTGCCTGCTGCCCAGGGCTGCATTGCGGGCCGTTCCTCCAGACCACCCTTTCCAGACCCGCTGCTTCCCTGGCCGCTGCCCCCTCAGCTCCACGGCCAGGGCTGCCTCATGTCCACAGGGCCCAGGACTACACGGGACCCTCCCAATGTAACCCAAACTCTCCTGGGAGCTTAATTTCCTCTTCCTCGCTTGTCCTTGTGAAAATCGTTTCTGCTCTGACATGCATTCATCACCACTGTTTGTATCAACACATCTATCTATCCCTAAAGGGAATAATGTTGTCCAGGACACAGGACAGCAAGCTGGACAGGGGCTATTTCAGGGGCAGAAATGCCAGGTGAGCCCTGGTGGCTTTGTGGCAGCCACACAGGTTCAGGGAAGCTGAAAACCTCTGTGTCTGTGTCTGTACCTCCCGTCTTCTCTTTACAACAGCTGAAGCAAATAGAAAATGGAGTAAAGCTCTCGCTTCCTTGGATGCTGAGGAAGGCACAAAACAAGGCTGTCTGCAACTGGGAGAAAAAATGACACTTGTTAAGAAATCCAAGGTCAAGACATACAGCGTCCTTGTATTACGCAATGGAAGCTTCAGTTAATTAACATAGATGGAACAGGGACTACGTGAATGCCAAAGTGCTGTCAGTTTGGCAAACCTTACATTTGACCTATATATTTTTTGCATAGTCTATTTCAAAGAACAATACTGGGATCATAAGCTCCTTCCCCACCCCCCTCCTTCAAAATTATATTTCATATGAGTCAATAGGACTAACATATATGAAAAGCCTAATTTGGTTTTGGTCATTATTTGCATTTGGGCTTCTGTAACCTGGCCATGAAATTTAAATGGAAAATTACACTTGGAAATTAGGAAGACAGAGGGGTTGTTTTTGCATGTCTAGCACAGCAAAGAAAAAGTAGAAGAACCTTTAAGATCACATTTAAGAACACCTTCTTACTTCAGAAACCATCATCTTCAAAATAGATAGTAAGCTTGAATATTCTCTGATAATGGCATTAATAATGCTCTGATAATGCACACTTTGTGTATTCAAAATTAATCCTGTCACTTGACCAAGTTCATATACTGTCCTGTAGGAATAGAAGGAGCAAGGGAGGAAGAACAGGTTGATAAAGAGTTGCTTTGCTGCCAGCCTTCCAGCTACACATGGAGTAACCATTTGAACACTTGTGGATCATATCATTGATTAACCTCCTTTATCATCCCTATATTCCCTAATTTTTGGTGGGTGTTTTAAAGGACATGGTTTTTCACAAGCATACCACACACCACTGATCCCAAATGTGATTGCTCCGGGGCCACATAAGCTGCCTGCTACAGCCACCAAGGAATCACGTGTTGCTTCCCAAGGCAGGTGCAAGTGCCAGCCAGGGCCCATGTTGTCAGTGGGGCCAAACCTGGGCACTCGTGTCCCTCCATCCTCTGGCAGCCTGTGGTGGCACCACAGTGACAACCACAGTCCTGGCCAGGGCCTGCGAGCAGCTGCTTCTTCAATCCACCTAACAGATCATTAAGGTATTAGCCTGTTTGCATGTCTGTTTGCTCCAGCTTCAGGTACTTTAGAGCAGGATTTTAATTACCATCTCCTCCACCACATTAAGAGGTGACACGGATGAAAAGGTCTTTGAAGGCTTCCAAAGGGCATAACTCCCCTTTCCACACTTAGGCCTTTTTGCTATCCTTCCGGTCCAGTCCCTGCCTAGGCACACTGCCTTTGTGGCACCAAACTCTGCTTAAACCCTAAGCTGCTGAGGGGAAGGAAGGAATGGTGAGGAAGCACCGCTACATGAGAGAACTGAGCGCAACCTAGCACTAGAACAGACTCCTATTGGTAGCCGCTGCAGAAGGTAAGTACAGCATGGCTCCACTGTCACACCAACCCAGCTGCTTTGTTCTCAGCTGCATGGGTGCATCCGTCGGGAAGCTGTCAATGGGGAACAACTAGGGCTTCCTTTTGCACATAGAATTACCTGGAAGTGTCAGGAGAATTCAGCTCCTCCTGCTGAATTTGCTCTTGTCCCTCAGCAGGTGGGATTTACAAGAGATGGAGGAATGCTTTGCATTCACAAGGTGAGCAGCACAAGAGAGAAAATAATGCACAGTTTTGTTATCTTTCCTCCACCCTCTAGCTGGGATAAACGTACTTGCTAATTTAATCAGGAGCACAGAGCAGTTTCCCAAGCACTGATTTGCACTACAGTATGATTTGAAGAAGGACAAGGTGCTGATTTTGGTGAGCGTCAGAAAGCCTGTGCTCTCGGGTGTTACTGGTGATTGCAACACAGCCCGTCCCTGCCATGGAGAGCTCAGGGCATCCTGGCAACCCCTCTCCTGCCTCCAATAGTAGCGCCCAAGGCCACATTCGCATCCAGAACAGACTCATTCACGAGAGCTTTCTTGGCTCTGCTTTCCTGGCCCAGGCGTGAGCGTGCGCCAGTTCCCTGCTGGCGTTTCCCCACGGAAGCGCTCGCTGCTGGCACTCGGCTCGCACCAGAACAGGGCCAATATGTTCACAGCATAAACACACGTGGCGTTCAGAGTGAAGTGTGAAAATCGTCCACAGCTAATGTGGCAGTACAGGCAGTCTTGAGCGTAAAGCTGCCAGAGAGAGACTTTGCTCCCTGAGCAGGAAGTATTTTCAGCCAGGGTGGATGCAGTAGAGTGGCAGCCTACAGTGGCTGTTCTATGTATAATCAATGGTGCAATTTGCTTCTCTGCTTAAAAGTTTAAATTTTTAAACCATGATTTTTCGTATTTTTTCTTTCCATCACACGGTTGCTATATATGTTTAGCTCACTAATCAGGCTGGAACTCATGATGTCCACGAGAAATGTGCTGCCTTTGGCTTAGGAGCACAGACTCACCTTTGTCTTCTTTATAGTTACCCTACAGCTGTGTCACTCTGAACAGCCAGCAAGGGCCCTGGGTGTTTCAAAGTCCGAGCAAAATGATGATGACTTGAGGTTTTGGAGTCATAAAATAAAAAATACCAAACCCTAATTTAAGGACTTTATCTGCATTCAAACTGTTGTTAGGTTGCAGTGTGGAGAAAAAAAAATCATTATTTTAGAGAGTGTTTGCTTTATCTTGGATGTGCAGACACGTTTGCAAATTTTCTCCATTCCACTCATGCCACTTTTTATCTGCTGAGGACTCTCACTGACTATTTGAGACTATCTTGCTTAATTATTTTGCATATTTTCCAAAACAAGAATTGCAGTTTTTGCTAAGTACCTGTGTGAATATTCAGTTTTATGTCAGTACCCATATATCAGTGATAAATACTGCTGGTCCAGTCACCAGAGATGTCAGCTTTAACAGACCTCCTTCCTAAAAGCCAAAGAAATAACATCTCTCTTCTGACTTGTGCTCCCTGCAAGTGCTTTGCTCTGTGTTTTCTTTGATAGCAGGACATTTTGATAGGTCCAAATTACACATTAATTCTGGTTGTTTATCTGCTTGGATGGAGCAGGAGTGTGACACTGCACCAAAGCCTTTGCTGGTCTGATAGGTTTCCTAGCAAAGCTCACAGGCTTAGACCAAGCAAAATTAAGAAGGTCACATTAATCACTGCCAGAGACAGAGCGCTGAACCAATACAGACTATGTTCACAAACTGCCAGAATATTAGGATTACCTTTTGCTTTAGGAAGGATTTGCAGCAAGTACACCTCAGAACAAAAGTCAGCTCAGTTTATCCTTACATTTTCACTCACTGTCTTGTTTACAGTATTCTGCTCCAAATCAAAGACAACTAAGAAAGCAGCAGTTTCAGACATAAGACACTGCCATTTCTCCATCCTATGTATTCCCTTGCCAAGCAAATGTAAGAATTACCATGATAAAGCTTCCTAAAAGCATATAAAATTCAATAATCCATCTCTGAGCTGAGAACCACATCTGAAAACAAATACTACCCTTTAAATGAAACGAAAGTTATTTTTAAAAGCATTTTAAATGTGACAGTTTTACATTTAAAAAAAAACAAATTTACAGCAAGTTCAGTCACAGACTGAATTTCTGACACCGCATAAAATATGTCATGAAACACATGAGTAATGCACACATATGGCATAGTGCTTTGCTCTTTTGTTCCCACAGCCTTCACATGTCTCCGTAGCTATGCCTCTTCCTCTTGCTGTTGTAGACTTTTCAGAAAAGTCATCACTGAAATGATGAGGGCATCGTTATGCTGCAGGTTTCTAAACAACTCTGTCACACATATAAACTAAATAACGAACTAACTCTGATTAAAAGTAGAAAAAATAGGCAAGTCGGATTTAAATTCTTCTTAGCTGTGAGATTTCAAACTCCAACTTCTCTGTAACATCGACGTAAGCTTTTAAACCAAATCAAATGCCTAGTTGCTTTTATGTGTTTCTTTAAACCAAGCCTTTTAACCCAAGCCACTTTTTCTTCACAAATTATCACAGACAGAATCTCACACACCTTTAGATATTTTGTAAACAGATTGCTGATAAATGATTAGTCTCCTCAAAGAAACGAAACACCCAAACAAGTGATTTCCCACACAAAAGCAAGAAAGAGCTTTATGGTTCGGAAGTTGAAGATTCCAGAAATAGAACTTGTCATTGAGTGAGGCAGCTCAGAAAAACTCACCAACCTCTGCAGCCACTTGTAAACTTTCACTGTATTTGCTCTTTTCAGTTCTACATGTGACTTGTTTTTTACAGCACTAGGTATGTTTATCCCTTATCCTTCTCTGAAGAAATAAAAAAGCCATTATAAGAGAACTGTATATCAGTCACTACAGGCAGAAGACAAGGGTAGAAAATTGGTGCTTAATTATCTGCAGACTCTGGGTGCCGTCTTCTTAATTATTTTGAAAAGCTGGCATGCTCTTATATGGGGTTTGGGACTTGTTCTTTGAAAGTATCCAGTTCTCAAAATGTGTTTCCTGGAGCACTGCTTCCAAAGCTGTTCTTCATGAAGCACAAGCCCTCATCTGCTGCAAAACATGCTGAGAAGGAATAGATGATAAAAAAAGAGAGAGGAAATAACAGAAGAAACTAGGGATTTTATCAAAAAAGGAGTATGCCTAGCCCCTCATTTCAACAAATTCAACAGCTTGTGTACACAGTATGAGTGTTGCTAGCCTGTCTCTGAAATTCATGTTGTTTTATATTTGTTTATGGATTTTTTTTCTTTTGCAAAAGAATAGCCCAAAATGTTTCTCCTACATGAAGACATAATGGTATCAATTACACTACCAAAAATAAGTATTTATTTATATTCATTAATAAATACTAAAATTTCATTAAAGTTGTTATTATAAAGGAAGTCAAAGCATATCCAATTTTTCTATATAAATTTTCTATAAAAAATCTGTATATAAATTCTCTATAAAATATATAATCATAAAATTAAAATGTAATTTTTAGTAGAGGAGAGAATAATTGTGAGTGTATTTGTATGCTGACTATTGTAAAAGGAAATGGAGAGTGAAGAACATGGCAGAGGGCTGGGGAACCCCAAACCATTTCCAGAATATTATTTAATTTTGAGAGAGCTGAATGCCTTTTCTTGCTAGGATCTGAACTGAGACTTCAAAGTCCTGAAAGCAGGTCACACGATCTCTTGAAGTCTCAGTGCTTCTACTATAAAATGTAGCTAGCAGCTAATCTGACTTACAAGGATATTTTGGACTGTTGAGATGCTACTGTGATGACTGTGACAGGTGCTTTGGAAGCCTAGGATATCTCGAAGACTATTGTATTGAGCCAGAACAGATGCTGTGAACATATGGATTATCATACTGAGGCTCTTACATATATTCCATTACACAGAATCACAGGCTGGTTGAAGTTGGAAGGGACTTCTAGAGATCATCCAGTCAAACCCTCTGCTCCAGCAGGGACACTCAGAGCACGGGGAACAGGGCGGCATCCAGGTGGGTTTGGAAGATCCCAAGAGAAGGAGACTCCACAGCCTCCTGGGCAGCCTGTTCCGAGGCTCTGTCACCCTCATAGGAAAGAAGTTCTTCCTCACATGGAGATGGAACACATACAGTGTTTCAGTAT
>JAUBOD010000295.1:204092-231802 GCA_032353885.1 Nothura maculosa
GCTCTGGGTGACCCTGCGTGTGCAGGGGGTTGGACTAGATGAGCTCTGAGGTCCCTTCCAACCTTAACCATTCTGTGATTCATCTTATTTCCTTGCATCTTGCAGCACCTTGCTGTGGAGAAGTCCATCTGTTTCTCCCACAGCTCCTCCTGCTTTTAGGCACCATCCTGCAAGAGTGAAATTCCACGTCCCAAAACTTGGTTGCAATATCAACACTCTTATTTTTTAAAATGAGAAATCAACGCTTCAGACACGGTCCATATTTTAAATCATTTATTTTAGTAGGAAAGATCTTTTGAAACTCGTTCTTCAATTCATCTCAGCTAGTGTAGGCAACACAGGATTTTCACACACACGCACGCACACCTAAGTATTAAAAAAGCTGAAGCAAAGGGCAGGCTGGGGGGCAGCCCAAGCGCACGTCCCTCGAGGAGATCATAGTGCACCCGCTCCGTGGCTGGACGCCTCACGCCAGCAGGGAACTGCTATTGGAAATGCCTTGTGTTCCCTGCGGGCCCCTGCCCGCCGTGGTTGGTCCCACCAGGATTGATCCCGCTACACGATTCCCAGCGCGCTCCACACTTCAGCTCAGTAGTACTCGGATCTGGATGCCCGCCTGGGTGCGTGGAGCATCCTAGGAACTCTTTCTTTCGGGATTTAATGGATGAGTTGATGCTGCTTTTCAGTTCTAGCTCTGAGCAGCCCAGGAATGGTAAGAAGTACCCCCAGGAGGGGCATTTTGAGGACAGCAGCTACGAGAACAGAAGGCAGCACCGTGGAGGGAAGGACGGGACCCTCGTGGTGCTCTCGGTCACATGAAAAAGAGCAGGAAAAATTCCCGAGATTCTCGGTATCCCATAAACAGCAAAACAAGAGTCACGGAAGCCTCCTCTCCCCTAAACCATTCCCCTTGTAGCTGCTGATTGGAATAAGCCTGTACGGAATAAAACCCGCTCACAGGGTTATGCACTTCAGTGTTTAAATGAAATAAAAGGGAGAGGGAAAACTCTTGGTTTTCACCGCCCCAAGTCCTCTGTAAACCACGTGCTCAACGTCCAGGCGTGTGGAAATTACAGCTGTGGTTTGGAAAAGGGTGAAGCTCTTCAAATTCAGTGCACGCTTGTGCAGATTCTCTTGATTCTCTCTTTCCCAAGCCAATCGCTTTATGCACAAGCCATGTTCAGAGCAAAAGGGAAAGAAAAGGGGGGTATTTGAATAACAAAACTTAAGACTTGACCTTGTGAGGAGAACGAGCAAATTAATGGAACTGATGGGATTGAGTGTCCTGGTGTCTTGATCTGTACTAACAGGCAGCACAATATAGTCAGATAGATTAGACATTAGAAGATTTGAACTGCTAATGTTGGCGAGTTAGCCACAAAAATAAAGGAAAAAAATAAAAGCAGCACCAACAGAGCCAGAGAAAAAAATCACACAATTTCTCATCTGATTTGGAAAGGATTTGCTCAAGTGACTTCAGTTGGAGAGCATTTCCTTTCAACATTTGTTATTGTCTCATTAAGAGAGCTGCATTGTTCCAAATGTATAAATGCAAATTGAGTTTGACATTGCTAGAAAAAAGAGCAGTTGGCTTCTATAAGGATAGTTTAAAATTCTGTATTCTTTTGTGCTTTCCTGTACTCCATGAATACCAAATTTGAAAAGCCCAGCTCTAATTAACAAGGACTAAGCTGCAAAGATGAGTCAAAATGTCAAAGATGGGCTCAAGTATTTCAGCAGTCACTGACAAGACGAGGGGAGCAGTGAACTCCAGCTGCAGACAAGGGCTCCACGGAGAGCGCCTGCTGAGCGGTCTTACCTGCACCAGACGCGTTGTCCGTGTTTCGCAGCGCTACCTTTATTCACCATCACTTCTACAAAGCACCTGATCATTTCCTTTACAGTGTATGTGACTGCTGAGGTTCTTTCCTAAGCTCAACGGGGGCCAGTTTATCCCTTGGGGGTCAAGGCACCAACATCACAGTATTTCTGTGCCCCGCAGGAGGTCGTGGCTCTAAAGGAGGTAACTAGAGAAAAGCACCACACTAATTGAAAAAAATGCTGATAGTGTTTTCTGTGTTGCTGTTATTCACTCTTACAATTATAATGAAATATTTTAAGAAACTCCTTAGAATATAGTCAATGTGTCCCGTGAAAAGCAGCGCATCAGAGTGGGAAAATAAGGAGCAGGAGGCCCAAGAAGAAAGCCTGGAACAATAACAACGCGCTAGATGACTTGTGCACTGCTTTATCCCACCATCCTCCTGCCACAAAAAGCCTAACAGAAAACATGTGGAGAAACAGAAGAGAAACAGAACAACAAACAGCACCTTGTGACCTGGCTCTGTCCTTAGCAAAGCTGCGAGATGTGAGGCTGGGCTCCCGGCTGCTGCTTCCTGTCACCAACAGAAGGGCAGATACGATTAGCTGCAGTGACTCTGTATTCGCTTGCTTAAAAACATCCCAAATTCACAGAGCTATTAGCCACAATGCTTAAAAAAGTGCACACGTTATTAAAAAAAAAATCTCACTTCTTTCATGTGAGATTGGATTATCCTTTCTTTTTTTCCGTCCCCCAGAAATAAGAAAATAATCAATTCTGTTAATTTTGACTCTGGAAAAAGGAACCAGTGGACTCAGAGGCTTCTGTGCTGATGCAATAAATGAACTGTACATTTTCAAAAGAAGCACTAATACTAGAAACCTTTATTACACCGTCAGAGAACTCTGCCACAGACTGGTAGATAGTTTGTGTCTCTTCAAAAAGCAGCATCACGGAGGAGTCTGCAAGCTTATTTACGGCCACTAAACCACGAGGTCCATGGAACATTGACTACTTTTTCACAGACTAGAAGTTCTGATATAAAATTCATATTTTGGACAGTGTTTCCTTGCTTTAAAACAATCATATTGCTGAAGATTAAATAAGGACTAACCATCTACGAAATTCCATCTGACTTCAAGGAAACCCAAATAAAGCAAGAACCAAATCCTCAGGCATAACACACACAGGTAAAAAGCACAGCTCCCTTTTTACAATCCCAGTGTTTTTCCTGGGGGGAATTTCAGTGACTTCAGAATTATTTCTCTCAAGAAAGGAATTTTGATAGTCCTAGACCATTTCTTCCCTTAAGTTAATCCGTGTTCCATTAGGTACTTTCCTGAAGATCAACACAGCTTCTGTACATAAGGTCTGCTTTAGGTCAATAACGCACAATTTCATATACTTTGACCCAGAGAGATAATAAAAAAAATCAGCAATTGCAAAAGGAGAGGATGAATGCTTGAAATGGTGCCTCTGTTTTTAAAATGCATGTCTTCTAAGTGATTTGATGAACCATCTTACACTGACAGTGTTCCCTAGCTGGTCATTAGGATACCCAGAGAAGTAGAATACCTCGGTGAGCTTGAGCAAGGTCACGAAACCTTCGTGTGCAGCAGTGTGAAAGGCAAAGACATAAAAAGGGAGGGCAGCACTCGGATGGGACCCAGCGCTGCGTTCACCATGGGTCTCTCACACACACACCAGCCACCCCAAACACGTGGACTGTGTTTCAACCAGGAACAACGTACCGACAAGGAGAACGTGGTGTCTAAGTGCTCAGCTGCCGCCCGCTCCGCTGGCTCCTTTGGGAAACCTGCATTTGTCCCGACTCCCATCCTGCAGGGCTGAGCGAGGGGGATGCTGCGTGTGCCCGGGGAGGCTCCAGAGAAACCCCCGGAGCGGCACCGGCATCTCCAGAACACCAAGTACCTCCTCTACCTGGCTCCACCCCAGCTTTTGAGGCCACCCTGAAACAGCCGTTGGTTTGCTTAAGAATCCCTAAAAAGGTGAGTTATTTCCAAAATTAGTAGAAAGTTAAAAGAAACGCAAACTAGCTACAATCTATTGAACTCAAGCACAGCACCGCCAGAAGTTTCACACACACTATTTGGTGTTTCTTGGTGGTTCTCCTTTCACTCTTTAAGGCAGTGGTTTCCACAGGTCAGTTCAGAGAACGTTCTGAAGCAGGGTCCATGGCAATGCATGGTGCAACTCCATTGCTGTTTTGCCTGTCCCCATAGGCGACTTATTCCTCAGCCACCAGTGGTTTGTTCAGGGCTCCAGAGTTCAGATCCAGTTGACAGGCTCTGTTCTGGCACAGGTACAGCTGGCACATCTTTCATCAGGGCCTCATTCTCCAGCATGAGGTGGTTCAAATTGTTCTCTTTTGCTTTGAATTAGCCCATTATTCAAAAGTCATCAAGTTGGCAGGAACCTGGAAGTAAAAAATATAAATAACAGCAGATGGTATTTTGTGGAGTAGCTTTTCACATTCCGTTTTCCTAGGCTATGCACAAGCAGGTTGTAGCACTCATCCTATCTCAGAGAAAGGGAAAAACACAACTGTTATTAATCATTCAAGGACACTTAAAGCTGTAGAAAACCAAGAAAAAAAAAGGTATTAAACTAGGGCATGGCTTGGGGTTTTAATATATTGCCTGAGATTAAATCTTGTTAATTTTGGTGAAATTTGAAACGTAAATCCCAGATGCAATTACATTAACATGTCTCAGTGCCAGGCTGCACAAGCAGAACCTTCTCCCCTGATTCCTATTTACAACGTCCCACAGGTCAGGGAGCCTTTGAAACTCAAATAAAATACAAAGTCTAACTTGGTGGTGGATGTCCCAAATCCTGGGGAGAAGAGCAATTCTTGTGCTAATTGTTAGAACCATGGATGCACTGAAGATAACGCTGTCAGCAATGACACAATAAGGGTAGGTCAGAGGTAAGTCAGCAGTTTTCTCCCAACCAAGTCTTGAGTTTCTATGAGCATTTCTCCCCTTTGAGCCAACAGAGCGGGGAAGGAGGGCTGGAACAAGCTTCCTGTCTTCTATCCTAAGGTGATTCCAAGTTTTGGATGGAGCCGCACCATTTTTACTATGTAGATCTTTAGATATATTTTGCCTTTCCGTATCAATAAACCTTTACTCTTTGCTAGACTGCACTTAGAGAATCTGACAAGTCTTTTCCCTGGCATATGACTGAGATGCTCCAGGATTTTTGAGATTAATTTACCAAAAAAAGTGTTAGTTATATAAGCGCTTTTCCAAGCTTTTCCTGTAGAAAACCGAAGTGCCCTGTTTGATAACATTTGACAGACGTATTTCTTGCCTACCTTTATCATTCACCTATAGGAGAAAAAGCAGTCAGCCAGGACACCATTAACACTTTTCAAGCTGTTAAAATTGTTTCCAATAGCATTCAACTTGTTAAGTGCCTATACTGTGAAAAGCATCCGTCTTTCTGGAGCAGTCATTCTCCCAATAGCAAAACACCACACTCCATTTGCAACAATACCATAAGGAATTTCTCTAGAAGAAAGGGTCAAATCAGGATAAAGAGAAAAAAAAAATGAAAAGATCATTTTTACTCACTAAAAAAAGGACATTTCAGCTTCTATGAAGCCACCTATGACAATGTTTGTGGAAACTATGGGTTCCTATGCATTAATTAGGTACATGAGGTGCAACTACAATGCAAGAGCCCATGCACATTGCTTTAGAGCAAGTCAGGAGCTGCACATGCTTTAAGCACGTTTGCATTACAGGGTCCTGTCCAGCCTTACTGAATAAAAGCTTTTCTCAGGGGCAGTTGGGGGCAGTCCTCACCTCCCTGCAAACGCTTCTGTTGTCACTATTTGCTAGGAACAAATTCCCATCTTTTCCAGTGAAGATTACCCAACTTCCTCGCCAGTGTCTCAGGTGCTTCCAAAGGAGCTACTGCACCTCTCCTGACTGTAGATTTTGCTCAGAAGCAGAAATGAGAAAAAAAAATATGGAAAATGACCTGGAAAGATCCTATTGTTCCCCTGTCCATTTTAAGCACAGCCAAGCAGACAAAAGAGATCAGCAATTCTTTTTATGACTGTAGCATAGCTTTTACTTGAAGAGGCAATGACAACAATATTGCCACTAGGTAGAGATTTTTAGAGCGCTCCTTTCATTTCCCAAAATGCCCAACTGCTTTACATGACCTTCCTTCCTCAGCAGAGCAGCTCTGGGGACTTGCTCACAAAGGAAAGCTGTGGCAAATCAGTGAGCACGTGAAATCAGTGCACAGGCTGGCCAAGCACTCTGCAAAGCTCTCCCTATAGCTCAGACGTGGGGCAGATCTGTCCCAGCTGACTCTTCTGCAACACTTTGCACTCACCTGTTGTCTGTTGCTTTGGCAGGCAGCACTCAGGTGTTTAAACCACAGCATTGCGTTCATTCTGTTTCCAGCTTGAAACTTATATGAATTTCCTGAGAGAGGGAGGAAAAAAAAATGAAGAATACAAATCCTACTACGCTTAAATTCTATCTATATCATAAACAGAAACTGAAATGCTCCCAAAGTATTTAATAGCAAAAAGTCTCTGTAACATTACACTCCAACTGGCACAGAAGCAACTTAAAATGTTTGACTCAGGCCAAGAGAAGCCTGGGCTCGTGAGGGATCTGCTCGCCTCCAGATAGTCTGGATTTCAGCTAAGACCTGAGTCCAAGAGAAGAACACATTTCTCAGGACCGTATGACTAAGATATGGTGTAGCTCAATGTCATTATTCCAATTTGTTTTATATATAGTTTCATGAAATGCATTCTAAAAATCTACTTTTGAAAATGGCTGAAAATTAATTCTCAACATGCTGACATATTTCAGGCCTGTATTTTCAGATTCTAGCATGCTTGGACCCAAAGGGGCCAATTATTTCAAAAGTATTTCAGATTGCAATTGCTGAAGTTAGTCCAATCAGCACTCATAATTTGTATGACTTCTAATTTATCAATCAGTTCCACAGGATAGATACTCTGAAACAAACGAAATTTATATCAGAGTGTAGAAGTGAACAAAGCAATGAATAATGTGAAGCTACTCCTGCACAGCTGCTATTGATGGTCTTTCTGCTTTAAAGTGCTATGGAAAAATAAAAACTTCTTTACTCATAGTTTAAACAGAAAACAGAGCTCTATGCTGGAACAAAGGAAACTTTTTTTTCTTTTCAGTTCTCTTTCACCATTCGATTTCTCTGCAAAATAGTCAAGTTGCACTGTATTTCATGTGAAGAGTGCTGCATTTCAATAGAAGTTTTACTCTGTACTTTGCTTTTATTTGGAGGGAACTGGGGATTGGCCGAGCACCAAGTCCTGTAGAGAACTTATTTATTGTCACTTAGCTTCATGCAGATCAAGATGTCTCTGAATAGGCTAAGTAGTCTAGAAAATGCAGATGAATACTTAAAAAAAAGAACTGTTAAAGGCAGAAAGGAAGTCTCTTTAAGGAATCTCTACGGATAATTGTTCCCATAACATACTAGAGGGAAACATGACGTTGGAGACCAGTTGAAGTAGTAACAGGTGATTTCCCTTCCACATTTCACTGCAGTTGCTTCTGAACACAAGGTAAGTGCTTGCTCTTGGGATGCTGGTGGAACTTACCCTTCTCAGAGTCTGTCAACAAGAAGAGATCTGGATGCTCGGGGTCGTCTGCCATCATCACCATCCAGCCGACCACCGATACGTTCTTACTCGGCGTGGATTTGAACTGGAAACACAAGCAGAGACAAACACCAGTAAAAAGCTTCAACCTGACAGCACTGCACACAGCTTTTCAGGAAGGTGACTCCTCTCCATGGCACAGAATAATGTTATTAAATTTAATAGAAGCACAGCACTTCATAAAACTAAGGCAGGCTATGAATTTAATAAGGATTTAGTGGAAAACACATTTCCCCACAATGAACAAAACTCTGAACAAATCAAAAGGAGTGTCACAATCCAAACCATGTGGTGACAAACATCTCCTCAGCATATTATTGCACGCATGTGCCAGCCCAGTGAAAACCCAAAGCATTTTACCCAACGTGAGGGTTGCCAAGCTGACCTTTCAGTTGCTGAACAGAAGGACTAAACCTGTGCACTAACTGCTCAAGGTCACACATCTACTGAAGAAATCCAATAAGGTGAGTATTTTATAAAGCAAGTTCACAAAACACAACATGTTCATTTACTGACAGGATATTAAAAACCTGGGTTTCCTACTGCTCAAGTTGTTCCCTGTTCTTGGAACAGAACTTGGGCCACTTCTTCCAAGCTCAGTACCTGTCTTCCCCTCACTAGGTTCTCCCGACAGCTCCTTTTCATGAACCTGCTCAGTATTATTTTCTGCTTCTCAGGCTTCTCATCCGAGTTCCAGGCACCTTGCTCATTAAATCCAACCCACTTCCAACCCACAAGCTCCCTTCTTCCCAGACTCTATCTATTAGCAGCCTGTCCCAACCCACCTCTCACCACTTGCTCAGTCCTGTCCTCTCTCCAAGTCTCCTCTTTCCATCCCCTTTGAGCCTTCCTGCCTTCTGCAGGGCATTAACCTACCTCCGAGCCCAGAGGGATCAACCTGATCAATCCTGCTCTATCCCAAGGGTTTTCCTGCTTTTTTGACATTGCACTCCATAGCAACAAGTAATAGCAATCTCTTTTTAATTACAGTTATATTTTAGAAGCTCTAAAGCTAAATATCACTTTAAAAGATAACATTGCTTTGTTGTTAGAAGTCTAATAAAAAGAGCACCAGCAAGAGGTACTGTTCTTGCCAAGTGCTTTGAGGGCATCATGAGTGAAATACAAGTTTATAACAAATGTTCTTTATAAGACAATAGATTGCATAAAAAAAATTGCAAATTTCATGGCAGTTATGCCAATCTACACCATGCGTTAACATTTTAAATATCTAAAAAACCTGAACTGTGTGGGAGTTGTGCCACAGGTTACCTTTTAAAGCTCAGAAAAACTTTGAATTTGAGTCAGTACTTGAAAAATGGTGCATCTTAGCCATGTTCAAAATAATTTAACAGTCCTGTTTCTCCAAGCCTTTTAATTGTGTAAACTTGCATGTCTCCACCTCTGCGTCGCTGCAGTTGCTCGCAGGAAACATCCCACTCCAAGCTCCCACCTGCACATTTAGGCCAGGTCTTCCTAGTCTCGGTGCAAGTACTAAATGTGGAGTCTCTGAACGGATGCTTGCACAGATCCCTTCAGTGCCAGAGTGAGGATGCCTGTTTTCCCTCAAGACCTGCGTGTCGACCTTGGAAACGCACGGCTGCTTTTGGCATCACTGTGGATCAAACTGTGGAAAAAGGCCTTTCTTCATAAAACCTGTCAAATCTGAGCACATGTGGCTTGAAGCCATTCTACTGCCTTTAACACTTTCAAAAAATAAATGAGAAAGCTGCATCAGACAATACTTCTTTACAGAAAGGAAGCGAGGGCTGAATAATATCAGTTCTTCCCAAATACTAGTTCTTTCCAAAAGGAAAGCACAATTTCTTCGAAGAATCATTTATCAGTGCTTTGCAGTGAGCAATAAAAGATGTAAGGAAGATCCACCTCAAAGGTGGGCTGAAAGGTGAATAAAATAAGGAGATTGCTGAGGGTTTTTTTAAGTGAAATTGTATGTGATGGGCTTGCTATGGACTCTCTGAAGGCTCCACTATAAAGGGACAGTTCTGAACACAACACGCAGAAGAAAGGCTTGGAGTGGAGAAGGATCCTCCTGGTAAAGGCTCACAGCTGCTTCCTGAAATATCTAAGAACATGGAATAATCTCTGGAACAGGCTATACTGCCACACTGATTTTCCATGCTGGTCCCCTGGAACAGTCTTTTATTCATGTATGCTCCTCCTTCAAAGAAAATACTCTTCTCTAGGCTAAATAGAATATGGTTATTTTCCCTAAGGACTTTTTCTAAAGGTGAAGAGCTTTACATTTTTATTTTGGAGGCTTATTGCAGGCCCCATTTAAACACCAGAAAAAAATCTTAAGTGACCTCAAAACAGTTTTTGGAGGTTCTCCTGCACGTCATCTCTGGATTCACGTACTCATTATAGATAAATTTTTCTTTGCCACATTAATAACAAACCTGTTCACTACTGTCAAACAGACAAAGCCCCTTCCATTCAGTTGTCTTACCTGCTGAGCACAACCAAGCAGCCCACCCTGAAGTTGATCCAGGGCTAACTGAATTCATCTCATCCAGGAATTAGGATTATGCCCAGACTGGAAGTGCTCCTTTCTCTTTTACCACAGCTATAGCAAGAACTGGCCTTCCACTATCTAGAAGGGAGGCAATTTCTTGCTCTTTTTGTTGGATTTCCCTGGGATCTTTCTGAGGTAATTTTCCGAAGGAGTTGGCTACTAGAGCTTGGAAGAGCTTCCAGTGTCTGCACATTCCAAGTGCTCCATCTCAACGGCCGGGAGCAATAGCAGCCGAGCAGCCAAATGCATGCCTACAATCAAGACAGTTATTTACCACGAGAGCTCTAGCCAGGAAATTTTATATAGCACAGGCTGAGTTTGTTGGTTGCAGCAGTCCCTTCATTGTCACCGAAGCCTTGAGAAAAGAAGTTGCATGGAGATTTCCACGTGGCCGCAGAAGACGTCGGGAATATTTTGGATAGAGGGAACTCCATGTGACTGCTGCCCACTGACATTTTTTTCCCTCCCTCCATTCAAATTTCCTACTGAAATTACAACCAAGTGACAACTGAAGCAAGACCCTTGACAAACCATCATCATCAACTCCAGAGCAGAAAAGAGGGCTTTGCTACTCTGCAGTGACACGGGGGGAAATCTGAATCGCCAGCAAAAGCACAAGAAGGGCTACAAGGGATTGACTGGTCACCGATTGCACTGGGCTGTTTAATAAACTGAAGCCTCTCATCCTATTCCCCTAACCTTGGTTTCTCTAGCAAAATAGCTTCCTCACATTCCAAAATAAAGCCTATACTCTGGGTGATAACCACCTGTGGAGCAAATACATCTACTCACAGGGAGCTCCTGACTTGACTGAAAGCATCCAATTCCTGATAGCTACTTTGGGGTCATCTTTTAATCATCACTACACTGGGGAAATCAAATTGGAGGCCCAGGCTTCGTACCATTCTTTGTAGACAGCAGCAGAAAAAAAGGCTTCCTCCCTTAAGCAACTACAAACGGTCAAAAAAATGAGTCCAATTCTCTAGTAACAACCATTAAAATAAGTCTGCTTTTGCAGGCAGTTCTCTTTAATACAGTTGTTTATTCTCCCTTTCCTGGGAATGTAACTGCTCCACCTCATCCCAGTATTCATCCCTCATAAGCAGATTTTAAGGTCTCCTAGGCTGAATGATCTGGAGGATAAAAACCAGTTAATGGAAATGATTTTTCAAACTCAGAAAATGATTTCTGAAAGTCTTCTAAATGGATACGACTCCATTGCTGAGATCAAAGTGATGGCTTTTGTACTAACAGAGTTTCAAGGCGATCAGATACCAGATTCTGATTTTTTCATTTATTTTTACTTTGCCTAAAGAAAGAATAAAACCATTTAAATGATTAAAACTGTTCTTCAGAAGGAACCGGCTAAGCAAATACACCATAGAAAAGTGTGGGGTACTTAATTCCCAAACAACAAAATGACCAGCCACGCGTTCCCCCTCATTCTCCCTGTGTGTTAGACACACATTTGAGTCTGATGCCACCACAGAATTAGGGAGGTTGGAATGGAGCCCTGGAGATGCCTCTGGTTCCACCTCCTTGGCTCAGGCAGAGTCCCCCGGAACAGGCTGCCCAGGACAGGGATATTCCTCTGCAGGGCTGAAAAGGCTTCTGATTGAGTAAATTCAATACGGTAAAAATCTTCCATCATTCCATATCCTCCCAGAGGCAACAATGAACAAAAGACATTTACAGAATGCATATTCTGTTCTTTAAAGAAAACAAAGTCGAGTTTTGGCGTCAAGCCCCAAGGCATCACATCAGCGACAGGGGCACAACGCCTGACATTAGGAAAAAAATTATTTTCCATTTCTCGGTGTTTCCAGAGAAAACAAGCAACCAACTGTTGGTGACATAATGTCAGCTTGAGTTTTCTTTGGGTTGTGCCTTTTAATTTGCTTTAACAGTTTGCATTTTCAACTTTTCTGCTCGTAATAGCTTACGAGCCTGCTCTTTCCAAATAGCTTTTCTTTTAAGGAGGCCCTTCTGGAGGTTTTTTGCCGACACCAGAGGCTAAGGAATACAAACACACACACTTTCCTAGACACCCTGGAGACGGGATGCCTGGACCAGGACCAGCAGAGTCCTCCTTAACTGACAGCAGGAATTAAGTTGGATCAGTTTAGCTTTCACCTAAGTAGTCGAAGCCAGCAAGGGTGAGGCAGATGGATGTGCTAAAGAAATTATGCAAGTCTTGCTACAAATAACTAGGTATTATTCAAGCAACTGAGGAGAAGAATACTGTTTCCTAATTAACCACTTTCAAGGAAAATGAAAGTTACTCAACTTTTATAAATTAAGGCAACAGCACACATAGACTTTACACACAGAACATTCAAATATCCCCAAGTCCACTAAATCAGAAATCCTAAGCTCTGCCCTCTGAATACAGTAACGCTAGGAATCAGGAAACAGTATTTTGTGCCAAAAAGAAATAAGATAGTCCCCTTTCTAGGATTCCAGAGCACATCTCAGTTTCTAAAATTACATAACTTTATGCAAAGCAAATGTTCTTCAGTGACAGTTGTCATAAATTCAACTGAAACACTGGCCAGTGCAACTGCCTGGAATTCACAGTTACAGTAGAAAAGGAACTCAGAAAAAGACCCCTCTCCAAACGTACCCAGTTTTCCAGCAGAGACAGGCTGTGGCACATACAATCCCTTCGTAACCAAGCAGTGAAAAGTGAACTACGCACAGCAAAACATCCTTAGAACATCCCGAGAAAATCCTTTTATTACTTTCCCACATAAGCAAAGTATTTTTAGCTCTTTCAAATAAAGAAAGGTGAAGGAGAAGAAAGCCAGCATCATGTGATGAGCTGGCTCTGTGCAACATACATGTGAGTAGTAGCTAACAGGCTACAGGATGAGACAGAAAAAGCAGAGAGGAGTACGATTTTGCCACAGATAAGATCAGGATATATTTAATTTTATATGTAGTGACTTCCCAGCCTTTCCACATCAGTGCCTTTAATTCATCTCAAGTGAGAGCAGACAACTGCAACACTGAGATCCTCAAAAGATGCAACTTCTACCTTGGAAAAGCAGGCAGACACAAAGCCTAATGCTTCTCTCCAGCCCAACAGTTTTGGAGACCTGTGGCATATGCAAAGCAGATGTTCCTGGAGTAGCACATAGGAGTAAATGATATTTCCATTAAGCCACCTCCACACGAAGGGACAGACTTGGAAGGCAGGTAGTGCTGACTAGAAATCAAGCAAGTCCTAAACTACTCTGTGCTGACATCAGGGAAGCCCATTTTAATTTGGGCAGATACCTATTTACATACATGTTTTCTTTCTGTAGCCTTCAGAGACTTTGCAGCATAGTAGAAGAGCTGAGTTCCACACAGTGCTGCCCAGTATTTTGTCCAAGATGCTACCTAGAGAGAGAAAAAAAAATAATCAATATGCTTTGTATTATGGAGCTATAAAATATTTTACATCATTCTGCAATAAAATGACAGCACTGTCAAGCCAAGTCATTATTCTTCCCTTCTTTTCTGCTGTTTCTAATTAGATTCACATGGGCCCACAAATGCACTAAGAATACAAAAATGCAGAAAATAAAATGTGCTTTTCTTAATTAATTTAAGATTTCTTTCTGCATCTTACCTTTTACTTTTTGCATCCCTTATGGTGCAATTCATTGAGCTAAATGGAATACACCTATCTTTGCATTATTATATGCACTGCCATATGATTCACTATTAATATTAAAAACAATGCAATGCAGCTACTTCGGGTTATAATCTGCTAGTAAGTTGTCAGGACCCATCTGCCATTCAGGAAGATAAAATGGGCTCCTTTGTTGTAAAGTTCTCTATAAGTGTGTGCAGCCCTGCAATGCATGACACTTCACTTCCTCCTCCTATAGAGCCTTACAGTCTGAATAAAGCCACCAAATAAAAGAATGCAAACGGTGGCAGTGCCCCTAAGCCCTAATTAGTAAAGCAAAGGAGGTCAGGACGCTCAGCTCGGTTGTGCCAGGGCCCTTTTTTCTTCATAAATGGGCAATGGAAGATGAGAAAATAAATTCAGAAATCTTACAGTAGGTTTTTTGCCTTCTTTCAACAAAGTTTTCCTCCTGAGAACGCCTTGAATAGTAACTGCTCCCGGATACAAATGAACAGCCAGATCTTCAGATTCTAGAGAGCTGAAAGGAGCATGCAAAAAAAATGGTGTGAAAACGTATTTCTCCTCAAGTCCTTCTTGAATCATTACTTCAAGCTAATGCAAACATCTGTGTTTTAATTTAGAAGTGCCAGCTTTTTATTTAATGGACTTAATGGTGGAAAAAACAATTTGGCTGTTACAAGGGTTGCTGTTGTGGAATTTACAGTCACAAGCAAAGGTGATCGTAAAGTTAATTAGCCAAGCAGGTAATCTATAACTAAAAAGAATTAACACTCAAGACAACTGAAACTCAAGAACAATTAATTCGAATTGGCAAACATTTGTAGTATATTCCTAACATTTTGCACGTGCTAAAGCCTCTCCTTGAGCTCTTACAGAAAAGCCAGTGGTTTCTGTTAGGAATATTGGAATCATAAACACATGAAAGAAGCAGCAAAAGCTCAATTACACATGCACAATTTTAAAAATATCTGAAAGCAAGAACAGTGACAGGAGCAGTGATAAAGGAGAGAAACCTGAGGCACAGCTTTTGGGCGCTTTAATACATCTGGTGCTCTACTAATCCTCTACCCTGCATAGGGTCTACGAGGAAAGGCCCAAAAGTGTGAAATGAAAACCTAGTTTTACTAAACTTATGATGCTGACCAGCTTCAATAATATTTCCAGTTAGGAAAAATAAAATTACCACAGAGTCATTTCAGTAAATGCCAATATGCACCTCAACTGCTGGACCCAGCAGTTTGCTAGAAAAGCTCAACAGTGTCTCAAATATCACTGTAAATAAACCGTGACTTGCGCCTTGGCGCCCCAGCCCGTGGGCGTTGCTAGGAATCGAGGCCGTGTTTTTGGTGCCACCAGGGCGGCGGAGGCACCGGCCGCTGCGGGCGCCCAGGCCGGGCCCCTCAGCAGCACCAGGGACGTGACCGCGAGCGCCTCCCAATGGTCCGGCTCAGCCCGGCCTAACGCGCCCTCCTCTCTCCCCAAAGGCTCAGATCAAGCCCCAGCTTAATTAACAGCTCTTAACGAGGAAGGCACCTTGGGGGTCACCCAGCGGTGGAGCTATCTGTGGGAAAACACCTTGGTCTCAATGAAGGTGCGATGGTTCCCAATGGGGATTTGTGCGCCACAAGGAGCCCATCCGGCATTTCAGGCACAGAAGAGGAAAGCTCAGTTTTAAGAAAGGAGTCAGCCCTTATTTTGCCACACAAGTTAGAAAGGCAACACCAGAAGACACCAACGCTATGAAACCAAGTCACCACCACCAGAGGGAAGGTTTGTGAGCTCTGTCTGCAGGGGAGCTGGTACCTGCTGGCCTTCATGTGGCCGCGATAGCCATTTCGTGCCACTCTTGTCCCCGGACCGAGAGAATGGTACAACCTGTTCCTGTTGGATTCCATTATAAATTGTACGGATTACATATACTGTTATTCACACAAACAAGGGGCAATATGAGAAAAAGCTCTGCTGCCTGAAGACATTGGTTGTACATTGTGTGGGTAGGCCCAGACCGTGGGGCTGAGAGGAACTAAAATGAAGTGCTGAACAACTTTATACTTTACATCTCCCAATCCATTGGTAATGCCAAGAACACAATGAAAAGCAGGACTGTCTGCTGTGATACAGCAGCTAAATCATCCACGTTACAGGAAAAAACACAAGAATTTCACAAGAAAAAGCCCTTCATCCTGTTTGGAGGAAGCCTGAAGATCAAGGTCTTGGCGTTGGCTCATACTGCTTAAGACATGGCGGTGTCGAGGCAGGGGCAGTAACACTTTTGTTCTCCAATTCAGGCAGGTTTTAAGCCATATCTCTTATCTCAGAGCCCTTAATATACGCTTATCCACATCCAGGGCTTGGATTCTAGTCTTAGCTTTTGAATACAACTTTGCTTCATTCAAAGCTGGTTTTCCAGACCACATTCCAAGTGGACAGAATTCCATTTAAGTTAATAGAAATACAAATATATACACACTGATTTACACTGTTATACTGTTGCCTCCTTTTTTAAAATCTTTGTTTTTATGATTTATTTTTTGAAAGACTGAAAATCAGCTGTAATGCTATAGAAATTAGGTGGTTAAACACAAGACTAGGAGAAGTTTACAGGCAACATCTCTTACATCCTAAAAATTTAACAACTAAGTGTCCCACTGGAGGTGTTGGGTGCTAGTGGGAAAGCTGCTCCAGCAGGGACAGCCAGTATATCTCTGCAGGGGATATCTAAGCAAGCAATATTTTCAGGTTGTCATCTCAGAATAGCACTTAGCAGGCAAGCAAAATCCTGGAAAGTAAGAGTTTTAAAATAAAAACCCCCACAAATATCACAGCATTAAACAAAAGGCACAATTTTCAGTTCTTACCAGGTACAAATACTTTCTTTGCTGGATAGAGAACTACCAACATGCTACGTATGAATTACCACCTACTAATCTTTTCCAGAATAAACCCAATTTCCTGCATAATAGAGATCTTTGAAATATTTTTAATACATTTGAGATTTAGACAAAGCAATAAGAAAACTCAACTGTAATACGAGCAGTATATCCATTGGTAATATATTTTGTGTGCAAACAAAACACATTTCTTTCTTACCTTCCAGCTTGTTTTTGTGTAACAAGGAGAGCATTGCTCTGGATTGGAGCTCTTTCAAGTCATGCTATTCAGAGACACTCAGGATGACAAACAATGGGAGGGAAGTGTCACCTTCTGTCCTACTCTCACAGGATACAAATGCCAGGACTTAAGTCTCAAGTCTCTTGTGACTGTTTTCCATCAGCCTAAGGGACTGCCACTCCTGAAAGCTTTCTCTCTCCAGTTTCACAATCAGTTTGCTCTTAAAAAATCATCAGTGACTCCAAGTCTCATCCTTTCTGCGTTTCCCAGTTACAAACAGCAGGAGGGAAAATGAGGAATATTTGATATTCCACACACAGATTCCCCAGGTAACAAAGGGAACAGGATATTGCCTACCCCAAAACCCTGTTGCCATATCACTGGGCAGCATCATCTTCCCACTCACATGATATAGGATATAATCTTTATGATATATTCCAACTTTTGTTAACTGCTTAACTGCTATCAGACCACTAATGCTTTTCCTTTGCTTGCATAAGATCAGTAGCACATTGTAAAGAGCAAAACTAGGGATGCTCTCTTCTTACCTTAACATATTTCACAGTATTACTGATCAAAAACCAAAATATATTAGATGGGTGTCGTGTCTCTGCAGAATTTCACAAGTGATGCTTTGATTGTTCCTCAAGAATTCAATCCCTCTCCTGGGAAGCTGATGGGAGAGCCTGTCCTCAAAAACAGGCAACCTCAAATGGAGCTCCCAGAGGGCTCTCAGGAAAGAGCAATACTGAAGGCAAGTGGAATTTAGAGAAGGAAACTTGAGACTTATGTTTGACACTGACCAAACCTTCCAACTCCTAGGCAGTCTAGGTCAGCCAGCTCTCATTATAAGAAAGATGAAAAAAATCCCTGCTTTATTTCAGGAGTCCATCCAAATAATTCTGGAGAACATTACGACTCTCCAAAAACACAAGCTTAAGCCTGAAGTTTACAACAACTTAAGTTTCCCATGTTTCCTGAGGTATGGAAGTCTTCAGTTCATTACTTTGTCTAAGGCTTTCCCACATAACTTTTGGAGGTCCAGGAAATAACCTGGGCCAGACTAACTCTGTAGTGTAAAAGCAAAAGAAGAGCAAGAAGAAATCCCTTCTAATACTACCAGCTGCATCAAAGATGACACACATAAGATATGAATTTCCTCTCTGACCCTATTTTGTTTCCCTGCTCACATGAAATGCTCTTTCTTCTTACCCAACAGAATCTTAATGACATTAAAATATAACGAGTGGTGATATTAGTGACAAGAATGAAGGGAGCAAGAGTGGCAGCAACATCTTGTGGGAGTGAAAATGGAGAACGCTGGTCATGTGAATAGTAAATATTCATATATAAGAGCAGACTAGGGTTTGGTGATATTCTGGCTCACCTGCTTAGAACAACTTGAGCCACGAACAAGCACCGAGTACAGAATGCCCTGCTAACTACCAGTGAGCAAAAGCTCCTTCCCAGAAACCAGAACTTAGCATGTGATCTTAACATGGTTTAAGCAATATTGGTTCTCACATTCTTACATACAGAAGATCACTAAAATAAAGCATAATTTCTCAAAGACTGAGAAATTCGAAGCTAATTCCCAATTCAAAGATTAAAAAAAAAGAAAAAAGGAAAAAAATGTTAGGTAACAAAAGAGCCTGCTTTGAGTGGCAGCTTCTCTTACCTTTCAAATGCTGGCCAGGATGTCTCTTCACTAAGTTCCGAACCATCACTGCTACCTTAAAGATCAGAATACACAATACTTTATTTCATGACCAAACTAGCCAGTTCTATTAAATCAGCTGCCTTTCAGAACCTTTATTAAGACTAAATGTGTAACAAATTCCCTCAAATATCGATATCTTCAATAACTTGATTTTTTTATTACATCAGCTCACAAGAGCTTCTTCTCCTTTCGTACTTCATGAAATCATCTAATACAAGCAAAAGTAATTTGTTAGCCACTATCAAGTGTCAGCTCAGCAAAGAACAAATTACATTTACAGTAATATTTACAGTAAAAATTTTCGGTTTGAAAATTAGCATTTAGTTATGGAAAAATGATATATATACACATACGTATTTTAAATATTTGCCTTTTTTTTTTTCCAAAATTCCCCTAAGTTACAAATTTACTCCTACCCAGATCACAGCTGGATGTTTTGAAACCTATAGTTTTTCAAAATCTGTAAGAGAAACATGGAAATCGTTGATTTCTAGGGTTTGAAGTCTCCCGTGTTTCTTTAATATCCATAAATAACATTACAGGATTTTTTAGGTTCTAAACGTTTCCAAAAGACTTCCACAACAAAAGGTCTGATGCACAGACAAAACCACCTTTTCTAAAAAAAGCAAAAATTCTACATTACATCCCTCCCTCCAAAACAAAACAGAAGTGAAAGAAACTGCTTTTAACTGAGCAGAAGTTCGGTGCCTAGCCAATTTCTGCTTCAACGTTAAGTACACTATTTGACCAGCACCTCAACTGGAAATATTTCATTCATTCAGTACTTTAAAAATATCTCACCTTCTTAAATTCTTCTCAAGTATGTACTCAATATTTGTTTTTTCCCTTGACAGCCTCAAGCAGGTCTTCAGGTTAAACTGAACAACACATCCTAGGTAGTTTAAATCCACTCAGTTAAGTAACCTTTTATAAAACTTGCAGTTTTTCATTAGAAACCACTTAGCACAAGACAGTCTCCTTGGTTTGCTTTAGAACCGCTTCACAACCATTTATACAGCCTTCAGAGAAATCAGAATTGTGTTGTTCTCTACTGCTATGTATCAGAAAGGCTTTTTCCTCTCAGAAACAGGGTCAAGTGGCAAAAAGGTTTTTCTGGAATTCTGGTGCAGCTCTTTGAGATGTGCAGGGGTTTTAATGCCGGTTTCTAGCTCTGCAGCTGTGTCTGGCACGTGCACACGAGCACAGAGGGCAGCCTGGGCTGCAGCCACCCAGGAGCACGGGCACAGGCTGCCATGGAGGCGGTGTGGGAATGTCCCCCGCCGGCACGCTCCTTTCCCGGCTCCAGGCACCGCATCCCCCCGCTGCGCAGAGCCCGCCGATGGGCACCGCTTAACACAGGCTGCCTTCATCCGCACGCTACTCCCGAAAGTTCAACAGGTGTGAATATAAACAAACCAAGCCCAAGATGTTTTCAAACTATTCAGACCAAAAATTCCTTCCCTGCTGTGCAACCCACCTCTTTTGGCTCCAGCTCCGCAGTGTTTCCAGAGCTCGAGGCACTAGCTGGTCACCGAGCCAGTAAAATCAAAATTCTCTCCTTCAAGCCCCCAACAGACCAGATGATCCCTTGGTAGAGCACAGCCCTGCTGAGGTCAGTGAGATGGACCCCATCTCCTACGAGATACATCCTGCCCTGTCGAGTCCACTGCCATCCCTGCAGATATATTAACCACCCTAGTGCCATTTAGCTACTGCACAATGAAGTTTCAACGAGGTCAAGTTTGGCTTGCGAGCAGAAAAGCCATGGCAAACGGCTCAGAGATGAAGCTGCCCGAGAATCACCAGCACTGGCAGCTCACGAGTCCAATAAACCCTAATGGGGTAAAGATGGGACAGAAACAGGGTCAGAACAGCTGCCCGGATCACACATCAGAACAGGCCCTTCCATAAAGGGGCTAATAAAAAGATTGAGAAAGGAAGAGAATCCTACAGCTCCTGTGTATAGCCTCAAATCTATCCATTTCCATACGCATTGTTCAGCCTAAGGTATTAAATGCTTTTGGAATTTAGTCTGCCATGAATAAGTAGTTTGCAATGGCAGGAGAGTTAAACAGCAATCATTTATGGCACATTTAAACGGGATTAGCAGCCGGCTGACGACTCGGGGTGCTCCACACCCGAGCCCCGTTGCACAGGGCAGGAATCCAACAAACGTCGGCTGTGCGGAGCCCTGCCCCGCTGCAGAGTCTGCCAAAAACCTGGAAGCACATGGATACACCACACCTTGACTTCACTCACGGAAAGAGAAAGAGAAGCCTTTGTAGAATTCACGTACTTTGAGACGTGACTTAATAGAGTAATTCATTGAAATGCTGATTTTTACGTAAGCTTTTTTATTCCAGTGAGATTGGGAAATGTACTGCTCTTAAAGGGGCTTCAATTAAGTTGTTTGGATTTAAAATACCTTTCATTGCATCTACAGAGGTTTTTTTTTCTGATTCTATTAAACAGTCAAGCAAATGCTCAAGGGCCTTAGTTTCTCAAAACCCTCATTCATCTTGTTGGATGTTAAAGGAATAGTCTATAAAACACTCGAAAGTCAGAATGGAATCTGCACCCAAACTGGTGAAGAACAATGTGTGTTTCCTTTGCATTTTTTTGAGTGTCTAAAACCACCTTCTTGATGCCAGGCTGAATCTGTGCAGTCATAGTTTTAATGTGCAATATTTAATAGGGATTAGACCAAAATCTTAGAGTAAACTCTTCAGCAGAATAATCTGCCTAGCATGCCACATGCAAAGTTAAGAGGAGAACAACCATAGCAGCAGCAACATAAGAAAACAGGGAGATATTCTGTACCCTCCCTTTCCCTATAGAACTGCCTGAATAACTAATTATTGTGTACAAAATCACCTTCACAAATGGACTTCAGTCCTAGAACTGAGCCAAAGCATAAGGGAAGGTGAAAATGCCTGCAGATACTAACAGAGGCAAGCTGGCCACTGCTGCACAGATGCTTTCCAAAGTACAGTTCAATGAAAGAACACAGGAACGAGAATATCTTGCAGTTACACACTTACTAGGGGCAGTCGATGGAGAGCTCTCTTAGCTTTTACTGCAAATTTACCAAAAGCAGGCAGAATTCTGAATTGCCCACACCACAGAGAAACATTTTGGGCGGTACTCGTGTGTGTTAGCTTCCAAAAAATCTCCATGCAGCCAACAGAAATCAAGTGAAGTTTAAGGATGTAAAGTAACACAAAGTCTTTTTAGTCATGCAGCTAAGAACAGGATGGATTATATCCTCAGATATCCTTCATTTTTTTTCCTGGGAGTTACAGGTTTTTGCAACTTGAGTGGAAAACCTATAAGCAGCCTCAAGTCCTTGAAATTAGGAAAAGCATCTGACAGATATTTGACTACGGTTACCTTGTTACAGGGGCCTATTTTCAAGTGATCCCATATCCTAAAGAGCTTCTGCATTGGTGCTTCTTTAGGGCTCATTCAATGCAACTTTTAGTGTATTCTTAGTATTTAAAAGATAAATCATGCTGTCAGAAAAAAAGCAGCATGCTGTGCACTACTGCAAGAATGGATCAAACTTAGTACCATAACACATCCAGCACTCGTACACATCCTTGCAGTTTGCAAGGAGAAGCAGGCAGCTAAACTAACCACTCCGTTCTAGCATGCTAATATACAGAAGATAATTACATGCAGCCATCAATCTCAAGTCTAGTGATGCTGTAACTCATCTCTATCAGAGATTAAAAGTAGTTGTCAGAGAACTAACTGGAGAAATGCAAATGAAGTGTCTTTGTCCACATGTATCTGAACCTAGTGTGTCCATCAGTGGCAAACAAAAAGAGGAATCTTGGTAAACATGCCTGTAAATTATTTCACTGAAGTCAATTAATGTTCCTAACTACCAGTTCACAGCAAAGGCATGCCTGGCACGAGGCTGACAAGCACACAAATTGACAAGCTCTCGTGATTTAGAAAGCATCACAAAGATACAGCACTGTACACGATCATCCTACAAGGTCTTCTTACCAGACTCGTTATTTGACATGTGATTTTAAGCCAGACTGTATCAGACCCTTCAGTAAGAAAGGATCAAAAAGAGCCAAAAAAGCTCTGCACCCTTAGAACAGCTCTGAGCCCACCCTTGCCTTTTCATACCTACATCCCCCAAGTTTGCTCTAAAATGGTATTTCTGAATGCTATCATTGACACATATACTTCATATAAAGTATAAAGATCTCGATTTAAAACTCATTTGCTGCCCAACTATATTTACAGTTCCTACCTATTGAAATCCCACTGGAGAGGGTGGAGCTTTCGGCCTGCCCTCTGGAAGGGGCATGAGGTTCCATGACGCTGTCATCCAGTAGGTGCCTTGGTCCTGCATTGGGGAATGTTGCACTTTTAAACTCGGCCGTGTTCATTTTGTGTATGAAACTAGAAACAAGCAAGGATAAAATGGTGTTACTTTGGATGCCTTTTAAAAGCTGCTGCTTTAACATCCTGAAAGATACCGTGAGGCATGTTCTAAATCCCAAACAAAAACATGGTTCCCACCATAAGTAGTGGTGTACAAAACATATTTTCTGTGAGCTGTTAACATTAACAGCTTCTCTGGAAACAAGGAGAAAACTGGGACTTAAAATGATTGTTTGTTATACCTGTCTTAACACTGACATGATTAAACTTTACACTTTCATTCCTGTTCATAAAATGGAAAGAGGTGAATTACAAAACACCTGCAGCCTTTTGGAAAAGTGACAAAAGGGCTGATGAGATGATGATCAAAATATTAGAATTGTATCTAGTTAGAAAAAGGAACTAAAAAAATCATTTGACAAACTCATATAATAACCTACATCTACTACTACCACTATGACAATACCACCCAAATGACTGTTTTCCTTTAAATGAGTTACACTGGAATTTAGCTATTAAGTAATAGTTTTAGCAAATGAACTGTAAAAATAAAAACAAAGAAACTGCCCCTTAGGTAACATCACATCACATCAGCATTCATGAATTATGTGAAGGAGGCAGCTTTTTCTTAAATCCTGAATTGAAGAGATCCATCGGAAAAAATTTAGGAAGGGCAGCTTTGTAAAAGACAGATTCTAGGAAATCACAGCTCATTCTAGAAACAGGAATCCTGAACATCTTGTGTGTTGTGACCTATACTTGTTGTCACAATAGCCACACAGACTGCTTTGACTACTTGTCCTCATTTGGAAGCTACTGCTATATTCTGAGCTTGATTGTCGTCCCGTAAATCCGACACCAAAATTAAGATTTTCAGATTAAATAAGATGCTGACTTGTATCCCAGACTATGACACTTTCTATGCCCATGGGGTATCAAGTTCCTCGGTGATGGGGGTGTTGGTGGCAACAAGGCTGCTTCAGCTGCAACGCTTTTCCGTCCACTTTGTGGAGAGGCTCCGACTTCAGGGCCTGGGAACAAAACAGAGAGCAATTCTAAGACCATGCAGTGGTAAAATCGGAGCTACTTCTAAGAAAACTGGGCGAGTTGCAAAGCTAACTTCTTAAATTGCAAGAGATACCATAAAACCTTAACACTCCTGGCTCTAAGCATAATGATATTTAGAAAAAAGAGTATTTGGTTCCTTGTGCACAGGATAAAACATCCTCAAATTGACTGCAGTAGTCACATTGATAGTAAACACATCCTATGGATCTTTACATCTTGAAGCACCTATGTTCAACCACTTCATATACAGATCAAAAATAGTGTGCGTCCTTAGGAGGTTATTTTTCCACGGTTTAGATGAAGCTGTTTTACCTACACAGACAAACTGGAGTATTTAATAACTCTTCCCTCCAAAAGATGCTGCCAAGCTAGTGCAACAATATACACAGAAACCAAAAAACCTGATCTAATTCCTTGAAAAAATCTTATTACCAATAAGAATTCTTATTAGAATTCTTACCAATTCTTATTACCAATAAGTGCCTACACTTCACACCTCTTCACGATCCTCAAGCAAATATCTTCTCTGTTCACAGCTCAAAAATAAAGTATTTGACCAGCTAAAGTTCTCCCAGTTATTAAGCATTTACCTACTAAATCTTCTCTGGAAGCAGCAGAATGTGGGGTGCTGGTCCCTGGTTCTATCTTTAAGGAAAGCCTGCAGTGAAGAAGCAATAAAATTACCTGATGGGAAAATGCATACAAAAGTACACTTTTACATTTTTTAAGATTTTTTCATTTACAATTGAAGGCTGCTTGTATCTGTAAGTGCAAGAAACGTTACAAAGATACCACAAAACTTGCACAGTTACTATCTTCATTATATAGCCTACAAACACAAACTGTCCCCCACACTGGCGATATTTATACATCGTAGCTTTTATTTTGTACTTTCCTGCAAGGTAATGAGAGCACGGGCAAGCCTCCTGCTGCCATTACTATCCTAAGAAAACAAAATCCTTCCTTGGGGTTTTGCAAAATGCAATCACCCTGGCTGGTGACTGATGCTTTAACTTATGCTTTAAAGCATTTCTTTAACTTTTAGAAGAAAAATCTTAAAATCTGACAACTCCTCTCTCATTCAGGGACAGTTGCGGACAGATTCATGACAGCTTTAAAGTTTAATTTTCTTAAATAAGATTCTTGAGCAAGACAAAACAGAAATGGAAGCCATAGCGATGTTCTTCCAACTTCAGAATTGTCATAAATACCTTACAAGACAAAAATCTGCTTTCTTGTGGCAATAATGTTTTTTCAAAATCCACTCTGTCCCCATACATATCCCAGTCTAGGGGATGCATTACTCATAGGTGCAAAATCAGACTTTAACAGTAATCCTG
The DNA here is from genome assembly GCA_032353885.1 of Nothura maculosa. Classification (NCBI taxonomy): domain Eukaryota; kingdom Metazoa; phylum Chordata; class Aves; order Tinamiformes; family Tinamidae; genus Nothura; species Nothura maculosa. The sequence goes on from JAUBOD010000295.1 coordinate 229,435, forward strand.
CCACTGTTACATGCAACTGCTTCCATCTGCAGCTCAGAACTGCTAAAGAATTAGAGGGTTGCAGCATCTCATACTTACTTGTAATTGTCATCTTCTACAAACTTCTGCAGCTCCTCTATGTACTGAACTGAGTTCAGATACTTTTGGACATGAGGCAACAGAGGAATATCTAGAGAACAGATGACATCCGTTATGGCTCTTCCACTCACAAGTGGACACATTATTTTCTAGACTGCACTTACAAAGAACCAGCCTTTTCCACATGAGATGTGGACATATATCACATATATAAATTGCTAGAATAATGCTTTAGACCTTGGGGTGGAAGGGGTGGTCCTGACACCACAAATGGGTCAGACCTTATTCAGATAAGGCTACAGAAGGCAAATATTAATCCTCTGAAGGTTACTCTATTTATTACTGCAAAATTAACATACTAGCTTACCATATTCACAGGACTGTTGCAAATCTGAGATAATTCGAAGTATGTTATTCATTAAATTTGTTCTTTGCTCGCTTTCCAGAATGCTTCCTGTTGATGGGTATGCAGAATCAATATACGTCAAGTCTGAGAGATAAATACCTGGAAAAATGGAAGGAAGAATTCCTTTATTTAGTCTCTCACATTTATTAAAAAACAAACAGGGTATTTTGGGCAATTTTTGCCCTCCTTGACTAATGTACAGTGGAGATTGATAACAGCATAGCCTCGCTGTGTCACGCTCAGGTATTTGGAAAATAATCTCAATAGGATCTCCAAGAACCTCTTCACTTCCAAAAACAAAGCACAAACTATGCTTGGATTTACAGCAAAGTCCACCAGCCCTGTCGGGGACTTGGTTTGAGTCATTGGACCCTCAGTTTTGTCAGCCTCGTCTTGGTGTTATTTAGAAGTGCCATATTACGAGTCCATATAGATTGTTTTGAGCACAAGCTTTTATTCTGAATACACTAAACCAGAGCAGGAGGTGGAGATTCTTTCTTTCCATGCATCCTACCAGGCATGTACATTCACAGTTTGTCTTGAGAAGCAGCACTTGTAAATCAGAAAGCAATTATGAGCATATATGCAACTGCTCCTAATTCCTGGTCTTTTGTCAGTCTGTCAATTCATCATTCTCTTGACAAATAAACAAAACGTTAGAATACAGGAGAAAAATTACTAATAAATTCACGCAGTCACTATCGATCCAACTCACCACATTTCAAGAAGAGAAACAAGCTACAGAAGAAAGACTTTATTTCTAACCTTCCAACGTGAATAGAAACTGAGAAAAAACTCTGGGCTAACATGGAAAGTTATATCCATGCAAAAAGCCAACTTAGACTGAAATGTGGTATCACTTCTGAAGTTCATATTAAATTTAACCCCTCAAATCCCATGGGCTTAGATCTAGCTTTTCAAGTCTTCTACCTATTTCTTTCCCTCACACCTCTGCAGTCTTACTATTTTGCCAGTTCTTTGATCATATGGAAAACAGAGAGGAATATTCTTGCCCTTCCATATTATTGCTGTAAATAATCTGCTTATTTTAATTTGAATTTTATCCACTTTGAAAATTTACCCATGAAGTCTGATCATTTCTTGCATCAAATGAATGAAGCATCTCCCAACCAAATTTCTCATTACAAAGGAAAAGCTCCTCTCCTTTCCCCTCCACAATACAAAAGTCTGTTAAAATACCCCAACTGATATTTTCAAGAAGCCACTATTGAACCAATCTGGAATTTCTAAAACTATTTATATTTTCCTGACGTAAGGCTTGTATAAGCAGAGTCATAACAAGAAACTTGGCTTCACAGGTGGAAGAGAATTAATACGAGCTCCCTCGAACAGCCTCCCTAGAACAGCCGCGGTGTTTGTGCAGCACCAAGGCAGTCGGTTCTTGAAGCTGAAACTCTGGGCATGGCTCCAAAGTCAACACGTCCATGTGCGTGTGCGCACACACAGAAACAAATTAAAATACTTGTGGTCGAAAGGTGGCACAAAAAAGAGGGAAGAGAAAGGTATTACACATGACCTGATAGACTACTACATTTTTCAATCTCGCATGCTGCTAGGAGTAGTTTATTGCAGAACAGAAGAAGAAATCAGAAACGCATTATTCACAGTGTATTTTCATGCTATCTGAGCTGCAGAAGCTGCCTTGAGCCCAGCTTTGCTAGTCAATGTCCAAATGGCCACTGAAATGTCCATGTTCCATAGAGGAAAGTAAATCATGCTTCCTATTTATACTGCAATTCATTATGAAAAGCTCCTACAATACTGTACTTTATTTTACAAATTAACATATTTGTAGGATTATCCTTCCCAAGAAATTCTTCAAGAGTAGCGGGTTGTCCTCAGACGGATCTTTGGTAGGTGGCC
>JAUBOD010000295.1:286713-298145 GCA_032353885.1 Nothura maculosa
TAAAGAAGTTCCCCCTCACCTGCAGGTGGAACCTCCTGTGCTTCAGCTGCACCCATTACCCCTTGTCCTGTCACTGGTCACCGAAAAAAGCTTGGCCCCCTCTTCCCTACAATCCCCCTTCATGTATTTATCCATGTTAATAAGGTCCCCTCTCAGTCTTCTCTTCTTCTTTTCCATATGAGGACAATCAAAGCAGAGGATTTGGTAGATCCCATGACCCTGTTTTGTGGCACTGGACTGCAGCCTGCCTGGTCCTTACGTGGGCCCCATAAATTAGGAAAACTCCTGATTCCGGATCCATCACCCACTGCAGTCACACAACACTGCATCTCTTTGTGCTTATTAAAAGCCCTGAAAATTTTGGTCGATACCAGAAATGTGCAGAGCGTTTTGTTACTTGTGATAGAGGCACAGTGCAATGATCATACTGTCCTAAAAAGAAACGTATTAAAGCTTTTCTGTTGTTCCTCCTCAATGAGTTTTCTTAAATTATTAAAAATAAAATAAAATAAAATAAAATACAAATAAAACAAAGCTGCTTGTTGTGAGCTGGAGCTAGACATCAGAAGAGCCATCCATGCATGCATGAAACCAGAAAGTCAGATTATAACCTACTTTCAGATACTCATTTGCAGATGAACAAAGGAGGCAGATACAGTCTCAGCTACTCCATGTTTTCCCGTATATCTCAAGAATTATCGGGATGAAAGAGCTCCAATTTAGAGACAGGACATCTAGGAAATGCTGAATGTTAGGGCTCAGAGCAAATACCATTCAAGACTGTTTATGTGAAAAGAAAAAAGAAAAGACAACATGACCTTTACAATAACACGTGTGTAACAAAATATCAACATCCTCTGCTAGAACTATTGGAGAAAACCACGCATGAAATAAACCCAGCTTTTCAGATCCAGATGTTGGCTTAAGCCATGAAGCAACTTTCACATCTACATAAATACTACGGGGAACATCTGAAAATTTTACTTTAAACAGAAAAAAATCACCGTGCCGCTTTCACAACCCCAGAATATAACTGCTGCAAATCACTTCAGCAATCATCAGAACACTTTCTACCGAACAAGAAAGGAGAAAAAACAAACATATCTCTTAAGTAAATAAGAAGTGGTCTGTATGAAAACAAGGCCCGTTTCATGAGGAGAGTCATCTGACGCGGAGCCGTGGCGCTGGACGGCCCCGTGTTTATAACCGTGTCTCAGCTGGAGGCAGCGGCTGGGCTTTGGAAAGAGACGGGATTTTCCTGCGTGTGCTGGAACGGCCTCAGAGCCTACGGAGCGCGCGGGCTCCGCACACACAACGGGCTCGCTTGGGCCTGCGCTCACCTGCGCCCTTACTTGAGTCCAATTCATTTTGGGGGGCAAAGCAGATGTCTGTAGATCATTTTTTCATTTGCACTTGAGCCTTTCCCACTGACAAGCTTGGGAAGCTCTCATTTAAATAAGAGGGAATCTTAAACATCTAAACCGGATACACACTAAAAATGTCAGGGAAAGAACCTTTGGTCATGTGTGTTACAATACACGGTACGTAAGATATGTGGGTACATCATAAGGACAAGGAAACCCGTTCTTGTTCTCTCCCTGGGAGAGATGTGTGACTAAGCCGGGTTGTTTCGCTATGCCTTGTCTTTTCAGCATATCGGGAGATATTTTTACTTTTCACTACAGAAGGTAAATTTGAATGAGATTGATAAATGGGCGAGTTTCACCCATTTCGTGGTCGTGGTTCCTAGAGGAGTCATTTCGCAGGTGTCACCTTGGCCTCCTCTGTCTCGTTCAGAGAGCTCTGCAGTGTCTAAGGAGTTGGGTTACTTTTGCTTCCAGATCCGAGTCTCTTGTTTAGAAATACTGGCCTGAGATCACTGAGTAACCTGAGCTGAGGACTGATGACATAAGGACTAAGGACTGAACACGACATAGCACCGTGCAGAAATTGGACTGAAGAGAATAGAGGAAAGTCTGATGTGCTCCTGAGAGCTCACACTGCCAGTGCTGCTTTGCTTTTTAAATTTATTTATTTTTAAAGCCACTATACTATTCATTACCCTTCTGTTATCCTGAGTCAAAACTGGAAGACAAACTTAAAATATTCTGAAATTCCAAAAAACATGCCCAAATAAAAATAACTATAAGTGAAGACTGGACGGATTTGGAGCGGTAAGAGAAATTTGGATGAGTTTGGATGAGCGGAAAGAGAAACATGATGAAATAGAGGTTTTTTTTTTTCTTTTGGGTTTTATAAGACAGATATAAAACCAAGCGTGTGATAGACCATGAATATGGGCATATTCCAATAAAAATGGAATAGGATACTAGAACTAAATCAACTAGAATGAAAAGGTGGCAAATAACAAAATTTTCAGCAGTATATCCTCAGCTCAAATGCTCTTTCTTTAAATGTATCAGAAGCAGAAGAGGATTAGGAAAAGAACATGCAACAACAACAGGAACAAGGCTGCAAGAGAAAACCCTGACACAAATAAACTAAATCCACCAAGTTTAACTGCATAATTAATTTAATGTACCACTTTGGAGCTCTGTCCTTTCGAGCAAATAGCTCCTCAAATGGAACAAATGGCTTAGAACATATTTTTTTTTAAGGATGAGACAAGCACCTGGATCCCAATGAGACACTGACACAGACATTAGTGTTGATGCTGCGCACGCCGCTCACTTACTGCAGACACTTCCCTGCCTTATATATATTTTACAAAGGTTTCAGGTACACTGTGCCCTCTGCTGAAGCACTAGATGTAGGCTGCTGTTGGAGACAGGGGTGATCTTCTAGGTTAACAGTGCTTAGTTCTAGTCTTTGCTTTTAATTACCAATTATTTATATTACTCTTTTTGAAAGTCACACCCTACCAATTCTGCTTTGAGGCAAAAATCTGTTTCTGCCTTGGATCTTCTAATCTCATTTGAGCTAAGGGCTTAGATGCTGGATTCACACAGGTGGGAAACATCTTTCAAGACGCTTCCATTTCAGATGAACCTGTTTCTTCTGTGGGTTCCTTTCTGTTCTGTCAGGTGACTGGAGACAGAGCATTGAAACTAATGACTGCACAAGGAGCCATGAGGAAAGGCAGCAGGTGGGACGGATGCTTGTAAGGCTTGAAGCAGACTGACAAGGTATCAGCCAGTTTACAGCCCTTATCTGTTGAAAGCAGCAGAACAGAATGAGGACAATCAGCCTTACTAGCTGGTCTACTGACCCGTAAGGAAAGCAGGAATGAAAACACCAGGGGGTGATAAAACAGGCAACGCTGCAGAACAACTACAGAACCTGCATAAAAAAGCTCTAAGAAAAAAATAATTTCTGCTTGGTTTTGTTAGGAAAAACATAAACGGAGAGAACAACCTAGCAGAGCAGAGCTAGCATATTAGGAAAACACACAGGGCCAGACCTTGCCTCCTGCAGCTGCACATACTGCCTGTTCCTCGGGCCCGTGGAAATAAGCCAGGAAAGATTAATGGTCAGAGGGCCGTATTATCTCTGCCGCATATTTCCCTTGCGGTGCCTCCGAGACAGAGCGCGCGGCCAGGGCCCCAGCAGGGAGAGCTGGCCTGGATTCCCGCTCCGTATCCCCGAGGATACGCCACGTTTAGGTGGAACGCGGCTTTCTTTTCCATCCGAGCTGATCCCTCACGGGGTTTTCCTTGCGCTGGGACCACGGCGGTTGGTTTGGAGCCAGGGTTTTGCATCCTGCCCAAACTGGAGGCAGGGACGTGACCGCGGACACAAGAGCAGCAGGGACGCGGCCAGAGGCAGCACCATGAGGCTGGAGCAGCCAGTCTGCTCTTGCCTCAGGCGTTTGCTGGGAGAGGATCTGAGCTCAGGAAAGGGGCCCAAGGACGTGGCACGTCCCGGCTTCCTCCCCACGGCCCCTTCCCTCTCCTACCACTTGCTCCCCTACCTTTCACTTCAGTAGTTTCCAGGAACCCCAGGAGGAGAGATGCTGGCTGGAGAGTGGAGTGGATAATCTCTCGGGTTTACATATTAAGAATGTAAAGTTAGGATCCAGCCTGCTGGTTTATAAAGGAGGTATCAAACAGGCGACCTTCTTTTCAGTCTCCTTTTCAGTCTCTCATTAATGCATATCTTCCTCTTTCTTGTCTGGTGGAAAATCCCACGGAGCAGCAAAGATACCCTGGAGTTCGCATTGATGAATTACTTAAACTGCCTCTCCAGCAGGGGCCTGCAAGACATATGGAAGGGTCACAGCCTCCATATCCCAGACCCTAGGATTCTCCGGGGAATTCTGCATCGCTTCCATTAAGTGTCACGGGAGTCACCTCCCCTCCTCCATCGTTTCCTGCTGCCTTTTCTGCCTCCCTGCAGCAGAGCTTGCTAAGAAGTTGTTTTGCCTTTAGCTCCCGCCCATATGGCCGTGCACTAATCCAGGCTCCCACACATGGTCATGTAAAGAGGGGAGGAACTCTAGATGTAGAGGAAATGCTTCACTGAGCAGCACTGTCTGCTATTCAGACTATAGCTGGCAATCAGAAGGTGCAAAAGAATCATGCTAAACAGTGCTGCCTCTCTCCCCATTTCTTGCGGTGTCTGCAGAGCTCTCCTATACACCCAGTTTATTAAAATATATATATATATATATATATATTTTGGAGTGTCTCAGAATAGGGGGAGAGTTTATAGTCACCTCTCCTCTCTGTTAACAATCTCAAGGTATTTTCCACAGGATTTGTTACTATTATTTTTGCTCCTCTCTCTGCGCTGTTTGGTCAAAAGAAGTCTCAAGCCTCGAACCCGCTGAGGAGCAAGGGCAGTTAGTTAGGAGAACAATCTGCTGAAACCAAAGCAGATTTGGGACACTAACTTGTGCAAACCTGTGGTCCTGCCTGCGTGCATGGAAGCCTTTTCCATGGGTGGGAAGCGTGTCAGGACACGGGCTGCGTGCCGGCGCTGGCGGCTCCGATGCATCCGCTGGCACCATGAGCTCTCCTAATGGCATGGGGAGGAAAAGCAGTGTGATGGTTTATCCACATGCCAGATTTACCCTGCTGCAGAAGTCACAGTGTATTCACACGGGGTTTTTATAGTAAGCAGGAACTCAGCCGTGATGCAGGATGAACATCAGGGCTCTTTGAAATATCAGCAGGTATTTTTAAGATATTATTTAGTGCTTTGGAGAAGATAGCTCTAAGCTTTAAGCTTAGGGAAAAACAAAACAAAACACACATAAATAAAAGCCTTTTGCTCTTCCAAGACACGACAGCTCAGTAGAAGGTGATTTGGTGATTATAATGCTCCATGAAGGAAAGCTGAGGTCCTAGGCCCCAACAGTCACAGCAGTTCCCACAGAGGGCTTGGAGCCTCAAGTGACACTCATGTGCTATTGATGGTCCATCTGCAGGTCACGGTGACCCCCTCGAGGAGCACACTGTCCTCCAGAACTTCCACTGCAATACATGGAAATGGGAAGAACAAAACTGAGAATCACAATCTTTTAATATTGTCAAAAACCTTAAACAGATGGAAAAACCTTGAACTAAATTCACTAAACAACATCCAGACCTCAGAGGTCGAAAGAATGCTGATTTTTGCAGTCCTTTGTAAAACTCAGTGCTGCTTTCAGCACATCTGTGTTAAATACTTGTATTCTGGTAATATAAAGCATTAAGTAAGGTTTGTGGCTGTGACCAAAAGCAATTGCTTTTTGCTTCAGTCAAGAGTTCTGAACCACAGGCTTTAATTTCATGTTGAAGAGATGACTTAAGCAAGAAGCATTTAAGCAAAATAAAGGTTTTCCCTCTATTGCCTCTTCCACACACCAGTTCAGTTGAGAGTTGGAGCTTCTATGCTGTATATAACTTGGCATTGCCTCAGAGCCTGTACATCTGAACTGACCGTATGGGGAATGGATAGAAACACAGACTCCTCTGAAAACACAAATCTCAATGCAGAAAGTCAGCGTTGCGAGGGGCTTTGCTACATGCAAAAAATGGAAAACACAATCTCCTTCTAAAAGCATCTGATGGGAAAAAAAGGATCATAGAAGGTTAAAAGTGATGAATTTCCATGGAAGCCGAGCAGCCCTGCATCGCAGGGGCTACATCCCCGGAGCCCTCGTCCTGTTCCCCTCAGCCATAAACGGAGTGGTGATGTGTATCCCACTGGAATGGGACAACTTCCAGCTCAACACGCAGCTGGAGAGCTGAACAAACGGGGCAGGCTGGTAAAGTTCATCTCTGCAAACCTCCTTTTGCTCAGGACCGGTAGACCCAATCTATAGCTTTACATCCCTAACAAAACAAGGCTCCTCCAAAAGAATACATGAACATTTTCTTTAGGATTTTTTTTCAGGAAACCAAAATCTAGGCAATCTTAATTAGAAGAGGTCCTGTCCACCATTAGTCCTTTTAGAATTACCCAAGTATATGCATAGGTTCCTATTTATTTCTCCAGTAAGCTCTCTTAAATACAAGTGCAGCACAGAATGGCATGTAGACAAATAGATTTTCCATGGAATTTTTGTATAATTGATTATTAGAACTTTTCTCTTAATCACACTGCAAGGTAAGAGAAATTAGTTAGCGAAGTTGGTTTAATCTAATGCATTTCCTCCAGGGCAGGTGTCATCGTGCCTCAGCTGAGGATACGGTGATAATTAAAACCTACTAACAGGACCCTTGTAAGTATAACTGTGCAAATCAATACCCTAATTCTGTTAGAAGTAGCAAGAACACAGAGAAATCTGATCAAAAACTACAGACAGGTTATATACAATTTCTCATTTTTAAATAAAGAAGAATCTTGCTGTAATGCTCTCCTTATTAGCATGGCCCTTCATTCGCCTCAAGAAGGTTTCAGCAGGAACCAAAACACTGTCAGGACTGCCCACCTTACAGCATGTGGATTTTGGGCACATTAGCACTTCTATAAACTCCACCTGCTTCAACACTTTCCTGAAGCCTTCTTATCCCAGAGCACATGGAAAGCATCTGTACAGATGCAGGCAATTATAACAGTAAGTGTGATTCCTAAGCTCAGCTTTGTCTAGAAAATGTGCTATACATAGTAAACTATTTTTTTTTAACCTTTGGAGTCTGTCACATTTGATAGTTCAGTTATTCTTTTTTTATTATTATTTTTTTAAATCGGAATGTGCCTGTTTGTAGACACGGACTCATGCTATTCACGGTATCTCCTTCACATTGTAAGTATATGCATATAAACGGCACTTGTACAGCATGTATAGAAGCACTTATAGATGACATAGACGGACACTTGCATGGACCCCCCTCCTCCCTTTGCACTTCAACCAGCACATTACTCTTAATCAGCTTTATTCTCTGGGGATGGGGCGACGCACAGGAGGGAAGCAGACCCACTCGCGACGTTTAAATAGAGGCTGAAGAACTGCCCACAAAAGTGTGCAATTGAATCACTTGCCAGAAAATAACTGCAGCTACTTGGCCTCTAAACAAGGAAACTGTCTCACAGCTTGTTCATCGCCATGCTGACTCAATAAAATCCCATAGAAGCTGAGAGTTTTGGAGCTTCAGGGCCACCTGAATTGTAGCGTCTCAAATTGGAGGCAGCAAGTGCGTTCCTTTGGGCAGCCTGTCCCTCCAGTGTCCCTCCGTACTGTGATCCTCAGTACTAGGCGGGAAGCTGGGCCCAAGGAGCCAGGTGAAGCTGTTCTGGCTGCAGGAGCACTGAGGGCTCTGCGGCACATAGCAGTGCTCCCGCGTTGCCTTTCCCCTGTCTGCAGGAGAAATGGGGGGACCTCCCACATTCCTACACTCCAATATGTGAGGAGATCAAGCGGAGCTTCCCTCAGCCCAGGCCAGGGTGTAAACACCAGGCTTTGGAGACAAGCCTGGCCTCAAACGCGTGCCCAAACCTGCGCTTGCCTGCGTGTCAACGCAGCTACGTGACTACAGCCAAGGTGAGAGAAGGAGAAGGAAGGAGAAGCCGGGCAGCCTGGAGAAGATAGATGGATCCTGCAGGGCTCTTCCCGCTCCTATAGGCCTGACCTCCTCAAGATTCCCCAGCATCCTCCCAGTTCTTCGTGGATCTGCACCACCGGGATTACATCTATGTCTCATTTAGAGGAAAGGTTCCAGACAGGGTTTTATCTTATGTGGGTCACTCTTGTGAGTTTTCTAGTTTGGATTAACCCAGATTTCAATGATTGCTTGCTTATCATAGAGCGAGAGAAAAATATATATATATTAATACTAAAAAGTTCCATCACCTAATTTCTCCTGCATTTCTAAACTAAATAAAAATAAAAACTAACAAAGTTCAGATTCAAATAGCTGAAATCTATAATAAAAACAGAAGATCACTGCAGCAGCTTTAAACCTGCTTCAGAAGCAGTGTTACCTGCAGCTTTGTCCAAGGCCACTTGGCTCAAACTCATGACACGTGTTGGGTTGGATGGATTCTAACAGTGGATAATCTCTAACTCCTTGAAGCAGGGGGATTTCTTAATTTTGTTTTATTTGAAAAATAAATGGAATGTCTTCAACAAATATTCCAGGAACTAAACTGTGAAGACAGAAATCCAGAATCAAAACAGCAAGATTAGGCCTTCAGGTGGTCTTCAAGCTACATAGGAACCCAAGGATTTTAACTTGGCCATATCCTATTAGCCCTTTTTAAAATTCTCCTGTGAAAAGGCTCAAGGCACAGAATGGATTTTGGATTTGGAATACAAGATTGGGAATACTAGTCCTGTATTTGCTGTGTGCTCTAGTCTGGCCCCATAAACGTAGTTTCACATAAAAACTGCACAGAATAAGACAGAGATATTAGCAGTTCTCCAATTAATGCGAAATGAACAATCCTGCATTAACTGGTTCTCTATTTTTTACATTTCGAAGCACATAAATGGAGCATTTCTTTATCCAGCTGGAGTTAAGGCCAGCAGTCCCCTGTTCAGTTCAAGGGGTGTAAACTTCTGGCCTTTTATGTGAGAAAGGTAAGTTTGACAGCAGGAAAATACCACAGCAAAGATGAAGGTGGGATCTGATGAGATAGGTGATGCAGAAGTGAGAACCCTCTAGGATGGATAACACCTTAGTACATTTTATATATATATTATTGTTGTGTTAATGCCACCATTGTAAAAGTATACATCTAATCTCTTCCAACTCTCTTTCAAAGTTCTCATTGAAAAGGGTTAACGTTGCCAGGACGTTTAAAGCGCCGGGTGTCCTTCCTGGTGACTCAGAGGCTGCCACACACGGACATAGGGACCAAGTGTCACCGTGACGGAGCGGAGGCGACGAGCGCGGCCAAGCCGGACACTGGGAGGAACGAGGCGCATGGAGTCATTCCACATGGATGTATTCAACAAGATGCAAAAGATCTGTGGTGTTTCTGGGAAAAAAAAATGCTATCCCATGGCACAAAGGCGGAACATAAAGGTAGAGAAACAGAAAGAAAGGATTTATTTCCAAGAGATGTAAAATCACCCCTAGTGGGCCTGCTTCAGATAAATAAGGGAAGGAAATACAGAGGGTTTCACATAGGAGCATGTGCGAGGAGCAGATGCACCTCCACAGGGTTGGTAGCAGCAGAACAACAAGTCCCATATGTGCTCGGGTTGAAAAGCATCCCCAGCTAAAAATTACCAAACCGGGATACAAACCTGTCCACAGGACAGGAGGCAAAAGCTAATCCTAAGTATTTAAGAGCCTGTAATGCTTTCAGGAGCTCATATCCTACATCAACAGAGGTACCAGTGTATTTATGTATTGTGTAAGCCTTATAAAGGCAGAAATTTAACCTAAGGAGCAAAGCTGACCAAATAGTTTCATTCAATAACCCTCCCCGCCAATACTGAGAGTCCTTCATAGGACCAGGTGAAGATACCGACATTTCCAGATATTGGATTCAGAAGATAGTGAGAGAAACACAGGGAAATTATGGAAGTTACAGGCACAGCTCCCATTTAGAGTCCTCCACGATGCACTCTCTTATCCCATAGGAAAGGTCCCCCACACCATAGAGGAAAGGGAGGAAGGTGATAGGAGCCTGCCTACCTGCCTGGATGCTCTGTCTCTGTTTGCATGAGGGATCTCCTGTTACACACTGCCGTCATTGTGCTGTCCTCATCTCAAGAACACAGTTTACCCTGCTAGTAACGCGCCCAACTTCAGCCTTTGGGTGGCTAAATTCTTGTATACACAAACCCACACAAACTGGGATGTTTTGGGGTGACAATACGTCAACATCTGATGTCTATATAAGCCAATGCAACTGATCAGAAGGTGAGAAGATGCCTCCTGTGAGGTACTCCCAGCCACATTTCCAGAGCTAGACGGGCCATTTTCATTGTAGAAATGAATGCAGGGGGTGAGGAAAATACACAACTTCTATTTTGGTAAGAAGCGGTTTGGTCATAAGTGGTTTGACCGCTTGATTGCCAAACCACAAAGCCCCAACAGAGCAGTTGCAAAGGTCCTTGGGCTGCCCAGGAAGGAAACATTACACAAGGCAGAGCAACTAATGGGCTGCTATGGACACATCCCACTGCCATGTACTGAACAGGAAGTGAATGGCTGAAGAACATGGATAGCTTCTTTAATTGGAGTGGGGTACAACGGAGCTCGTCTGCATTGGCACCTCTCTGCTATGCAAAACGCAGCTCCTTCTTGCTAAAAATACTTCATTTTCCTCTCCGAAATTACAGAAGTGCAACTTCGCCTGACCTAGTTTCCATCCTTATTCGTTCTGTGCAAATCTTGCAAAATTGACACCTAATTTCCAGGTGCTGTTGCTTAGCATCCTAAATTATTAACGAGTGTAATAATTATCCTTTTTCACCTTCGCATGGGACAGGAAATAGATGCAAAGATTACAATCACATCACCATCACACAGTACGATGTATCATCATCATCATCACCACCGAGTATATTTTCAATATTTGAAGATACCCTCTGCCATTTTCAATCAGAAAGCTGTATTCTTACGAGATACATTTTATGCTGCGGTCCAATGATATTCACACGTGTTTTTCTGTGAAGATGAATAATAGAACCACCAATATTGGTTTAAGATCAGTATATAGCAAGAACATCTTTGCTATAGCAAGAACATCTTTACTGTTCTTCACTCACACGTAAAGGGGTGTGAAACTTGGAGACCAGAGGGGCAAAAAGTGCTTTGCTTCCTCCCTCACTGCTGACCCTCAAAGGACCATTCCAGAGGTGGAGACCTCTCCCTGGGACCATCCAGCCAGCAACGCCTTGCCAGCAATTCCTGGGGTCTCCCACCGGGAGGCAGTGGGTTATCGATGGATAACTGAAGCTCAATCCAAGGGGAGCATTGAGCAGAGCTCCTGCCCCTCACACCTCGGGACCACGGCTCCCCGGTGGGATAAGCTGCTTGTGTAGGTGGTGACCTGTGGCACCTGCAGAGAAGCAGCCTGGTGTGCTGGGC
>JAUBOD010000295.1:306538-322616 GCA_032353885.1 Nothura maculosa
AAGGCGGGTGGTGAGCAGAGCATTATAAGTGAGGCAGTTCCCGCTGTCGCCAGCGCTCGCCGCCCTCGGCCTCCACCATCCCGCGGTCCCCAGGAACACGGAGGCTTCAGGAGCCTCCCGGGGGGCTCCTGCACCAGCGTGGCAGAGCTGGGGGCCCGGCACCCCTCCCGCTGGATCCAGCTCCTGGAATCCCAGGCACAGAGCGGGAATCGCTCTGCCCAGGCGGCTCCGGTCCATGAGGCGCGTTCTCCGGAACAGCAGCGGTCACTGGCTGATGTTCCCCCACCACTCAGGTCCAACCACAGCAAGGAACAACATGTTGAATCAGCGCAGGTTCAATAGGTCCAAACTGTTTAAAGTTAAAGTTTATTTGTATTCTTTGTAGGAATATCCATAAAAGACCTCAAAGGTATCTGTATCTGTACATATACAAGAACCTTCAAAAATTATTCACAGAACAAAAATAAATCTTCTTTAGAACAAATCCAGGCAATGAAATGCAGAGATGGATCTCAGAGACCAAACAGTCCAGTGCTACTAGCATAAAAATACAGCTTGAAAAACAGGTTTATTACTTTTTTTAAGGTGTACTTTGTTGAAATAAAAAATAAATTATTTAGAGCTATCACTGTAAAACAGTTCTGTGTGGTGACACTCTTATTAAGGCCCTTGAGACAGAGAATCTGTTTTTGCAGGTAGGATTCCCGGCAGGCGGTGGGTGGCGCCAGGCTCTCGCAGCAGTTTAACTCCCGCTGAGCGGGCGGCGTCTAAAGCCTCGGCCTAGGCTCAGCCTTGGCCCGCGCTTACCCGCACGGGTGACTATTGCTGACGCTCCCGCTACGTTGCTGCCAATGGGTCTGATTTGGATGGTCCAGCTTCCAGATGAAGTTAGAAGCTGCTGCTTTGAGTGAGCAATGAAATATGGAATTCATCGTGGAAAAATGGCCCTAGCCAATCCAAGCAACTGAAAGAACACAAAGCACTACTCGACAGATGGATCCCGACTGTGGCTGTTCCCACATGAGAGCAGCAGTTGCTTGGGGTGGCATTAGGCGCGTTCTGATGCTCTTGGTGAAGGTATGAACCGAACCCCAATGACTACGCTGCTCATCAGCAATTTCCAGGCTATTTCTGCTTCCTTTCATTGCGGCACAACCCCCCCGGCCGTTAGTCAAAACCAAACACGACCAGGCTCCCGATCCCAAACCGGCCGACCTTCCGCCTGCCACGTGGCTTGGCACCACTGGAGTTTGTCAGACTGCACAAAACAGAACCTGACATGTTCGCATGTTGTTGGCTGGAAGCAGATTACACCTCCCTGGAAAGCCGTGGGGTGACAACCGGGAGCGCCGGCTGCCCGCGGAGCTCGGAGCGCGACGGTGGGTCGGCAACGTGGCGGATCCACGAGCTTCATCCGGGTCTGCAGGCAGCTCCTCCTCCCCACACCCACCAACCCCCTTGGCCCTGCAGCACGAATACTGAGACGTGAGCAACACCAAGGGCGGTCACACGCTGCGAGGCTGGTGCCCACAGCCAGACCCTGTCAGAACAGCAACTCGTCCCCGTCGACAAGCTTCAGAAACACACAGAATTACTCACAATTATCCATCATTCAGGAGCTCACCAAAACACACAGCCTTGGGGCAGCTATGACTTCTTCTACAAGGAGAGGATGGGAACGTTGCCCCTATTGCATTTCTTTGCAGACACCAAGTAAGCGCAGTAAATAGCAAAGGAAGAGAGGCAAGTTGCACAAAAATGCTCAACACAAAGGGATGCCAAGGGATGTTTGTTGTAAGAGAGCTACTCACCCGGGCAGACACTCTGTGCTGGAGGTCCAGCTGCAGCTGTGACACACGAAGGAAGAGGGAAAGGAGGAGGAACTTAAAGGCACCGTTTGAGGAAGAAAATATCCAAGGTCAGCAACGACCCAAAGCTGGAAGACTTCGTTTGGAAAGTCCGGAACACGAGTCCGTGCTGCGCAGGGACAGGACCCCTTGGCTAGGGGACAAGGGGCAAGGGCAGGAGGGCTGTGACCGTGGTGCCGAGCCCTCATCCCGCCGGGATGTCCCCTGCGTCCCCCTCAGCCTCTGTGGTTGTGCAGAGTTAGCACCGTGAGAGATGCCAACAACCTTCAAGTGAAGGATTCCCGCTCGGGGAGGACAGGGAAGGCGCCGCGCTCCACCACACGCTGACTTTGCCTACACAGGTGAGTTTCATCCACTTCCCAACAACAAACTTGACAACAGACACGGAATTTGGGCCCACGGCGTTGCCACCCTCATGTCCGAGGCAGCACAAACCAGGTTTCACCAAGTCATAAGATCAGCTTAGGAATCCTCATGTTTTCCATGTAATGTAATCCAAATTTTAGAGACCCAGAAACTAGGGTCAGAAAGCACAACTGGATCATCTGGTGTGACCTTCCTGAAACGCTGATAGCCCTGAATGCACCACACAAACGCAAACACAATCCCCTTCTCAGCCTAAGCCTGACCTGCCTCCCTAAACGCACCCCACAGCAAGGCGGCTTTGGGGCTGGGCCTAGTTTGGAGGACCTCCACTTTTCCAGTTTCCTTCACCACTATGAATGGTTAGTCACACTCACCGTTAGTGGTATATTCTTGTCATTCAAATTTCGGATTAATTTGTGAGTTCAAATCCTCCTCTTTTTTTTTTCCATAAAAAAACAGAGTCAGAAACATACACTAGAACGTGAAAGATTCACACGTGGTTGACTCGGGAAGCTGGGGCTTTCCAAAGCCTCAGGCTCCGTGTGGTGCCGTTGGATGGAATCCTGAGAACGGGCAGGATTTGGTGTGAATCCTGCACGGCATCTCCCATAGGAAGGTGGCTCTCCAAGCACAGACGTCTCCACGTGCTGCCAGCCCAACGTGCTTTACCAAAACACAACCCAAACTGCAGGAAAACCGCTTAGTCTAACGCCTTCAGAAGGAAGGGGTGAGTAAACAACTCCAAAAAACACTTCAAAGTATCCAACGAAAGACAAATTTCAGTCAAAATGGAAGATCTTAAGAAGGAAGGCATCTTTTAGCAGAGCTAGACTCGCTAATCCGGGGGCTGAAGTAGTGAAACTGAACAGTACAGAGATAAAATGAAGAGATCATCCTGAAAAGACATTGCTTTTTCATACCCAAATATACTGTGTTGGGCATGGGACCCTTGGGTTAGCCCTTTCTCCACAGCATTAACCTGCTTGTTCCTGATGGAGTACAGAGAATGACTTCAGGGTGCTACTGCACGGCTCATAAAGAGAGATTGGATAGAAAAGAAAAAAAGGAAAAACAAAAAAACAAAAAGAAATACATAAACACAAAATTTAAGCTGTATCAAGAACTGGTATAAAAAAACCAAAACCAAAGAATCCTACCTTGAAAAATGCAGATTCCCTTTCTCTGTTTGACAGGAAGTCTGACTTTGTGCAAATGTAAGGGAACAAGCTGCTCCAAGCAGAGGTTTTACCCAGAATGTTCAAAAAAGACTGATTTTTTTTTTTTTTTTTGCCAGAGTCCTATCAAAACGAACTACAAGTTCTAGCAAGAGGCAACCTTGCTAGAAATGTTTGCTATTGAGTTTGCATTCGGTTAAAGAACAACTAGGGAAGAGGGGAACAAACCCAGCAGGTGAGTCGTTTTAGAGAATTCATTTCACTCCTATTTTCACTCCACTCATGTACGTGTATCAGTCAGCCAGGTATATACAGCTGCTAGCTACAGCTCTCTCACCCACAACACACATGCACTCACGCTCCCCTCTTCCTCCTCCAAGGACTTGCAGTGCTTTTCACAAGAGGAGAAAGAAAATAATAAAAATAGCAATAATTAAAAAATCTACAGTATTCACTTCCTTTTGGTATATTACACGGGCATTTTCTGTACACGACCCAAGAGCGATATTTACACAGTGATATGGAAGGACTTGCTCTCGGGAGCCTGGTATTCCTGGCCTCCAGTGGGGAATTAAGGCCCACTTTTCCAAGTTGCTCTTTCTTTTCCATTTTAGCAGCATTATGTAAACCTGTGAAGGGGGGAAGGGGGTTGGAGTCTGCTCCCCGCCTGGGTGTTCTTCGGCGGGGGCGTCCGGCCGCGCGCTCAGCAGCTGCTGTTCTTGAATTCACCGTTCTCCGTGATGGAGAGCTTGGTGGGGTTGGTGGGCGAGATGCCGTTGCGCACTTGCATGCTGTAGCGCTCCTTCACCTGCGTCAGGGCGCTCATGAGCCGCGTGTTGGCCGAGTCCAGCGACACGATGCGCTTCTCCTGCAACGAGAGCGCCGCGGTGAGCGCGTGGCCCGCGTCCGCTGCCGGCCCCGCTGCCTCTCTCTGCCTCTTTCTGTTTCCTCGGGGCACGCGGCCGCCCGGCCCTTTGGCACCACAGCAGGTCAGGGGCACGTCGGCCAACAGACCGAGTGCCAGTGGCTTTATCCAACTGAGGCAGGTGGAAATGCAACATTTTGCCATGGAGGGGAAGGGTGATGGGCGTTAATAACAACAGCCAATTGGTTGGGTTTTTATGTGTTGGAAAAACAGAAACAGGCAGCAAAACAAAACCAAAACCCCAAAACAAGAAGTGGTGGCAAGTTCCATTCAGCAGACAGAAGTGCAGGTGACACCTAATGGCCATTGGCTCTGTGTACCGGATGGAATGTGCTCAGAATAAACCCACAGTACGCTTGAAATTAAAAGACAAAGGAAGGAGAAATCGGAGCACGTAACGGTGGCCTGCGGCCGGCGCGAGGGTGCAAGGGCAGCACAGAAAGCAGCAGGCAGAAGCTCGAGCTGAGGGTCACTGGGGTGGGCGGCGGGAGACGCTGTGCACGGGACACACACGACACGCCGGGCGCTGCTCCGGACCCATTCCAGCTCGGCGGCTCCGCTGGAAAGAGCCAGCCTTCGCATCCAGCACGCACAGAGCTACAGGACGTGATGCTAAATTTGTGGAAACGAACTAAAAAACTCAGCCCCAAACAAAAGCCGATCAACTGCCTGTATGGGGGATGCTGCACTGGCAGGTTAAGACAAAAAGTGCTTAGAAATGGCAAGTTTCATCTTCCCTCAAAATAAAGGCTGCCCCACATTGGAATAGTAAAACGTGCTCTCAGTGATACCGTCTCATTGGATATTTTTGTCACTGAGGGGAAAAAAATCTTTCATTTCCACTACTTGGGTGAAAAAAAGCTGCACGCAGGGGTTCTCAGTGCAGCCCTTTGAGCAACACGAGGAGGGGGAAATGCTGCAGAGGCGGCAGTGGGGGCCGCTCATGCACCCAACGCTGCAGGAGCGAGCGCGGCAGCAGCCCCAGGACATCAAGAGCAACCCTTAGGGTGCAGAAACAAGGGGGAATTTAAACACTGCCTGTATTACAGCCCTGAAGGGAACAAGCTCTGCGTGGAGGAGGAGGTGGCAGTGGGAGGAATGAAGAGTAAGGCTGGCTCTAGCCCGCCCCAGGATCTTCTCCCATTTAGCCAGTGTGAGCCAAATGGACAAGGCCCTGGCCTCTCCTCTCACGCTGAAATACAGGGGAGGAAAAAAAAGGGGGGAAAAACAAGAGACACACCAACCAAAATAACAACTGCCTCAGCAGAGATGTGTTTCCTTTCTATATGTGCAGGGGTATTTTCAAATTCAAATTTCTTCCCAAATCATGCACTTTTTAAAGATGGAAGGCTGGCTGTTTTCTGGCATCCCTGAGCGCTGGCAGAGCAGCTGGGAATCTTCACCTGCAGAGTCGATGTTTAAGGAAGGAGCTTGGTGAGCAGAGGCACCGTCTCAAGGAAAAGCAGCACCTGACCCAAGGGGTTTCTCACACACAGGAATTAGGCGCGGGGAGCAGGAGGAGCTGGAATGGGTAGGAGGTCAGTGCTCTGGGCCAGGGCTGGGTACTGCTCAGCTAGAGAACTGATCGGGTTTACTTGCCTGTGTGAATTATCTCATCCCCATTTATGACCTGTAATTCAACACAGCGGAGACGTCACTTGCTATGGACAGCAACGGGGCCGCGACCTGCAGCCCCGCACGCGCTGCCTGCACCTCGGAGCAACCCGTGAGAGCAGCCAGCTTGCAGCTGCACTCCACACATCCTGCAGGGAAAACGGGCCTGCCCTTCTCCGGCCACTGCACATCCCCTGGCAAATGAGCCACAGGCTAAGGGAAATGAGCCACGTGTGATGTGGACGGGTCAAGTAGGTGGGCAAGTTCCTCAGGCAGGCTCAGTCGCTAAGATCCTCCCCTCCAATGTGTCCTTCTGTGCATTTCTTCAGTATTCCTTCCACCTTCCCTTTTGCATTCTGGGGTGGAATGAAAACGGGCAGCACATCCCTCAAAATCAGGCTGCTGTTGGGGAAACTGAAAAATGGCCCAGAACATTCAGCTTCTGCACCAGCTTTGAACCTACAACAGTCCTTGGTCGACTGTACAAAGGGCCTGTCGCTTCCTCGACAAGAAAATTTATCAGAAACCAGAAGCAAAGGGCTGACCACCTTCCTGTGCACTGCCCCGCACAGCAGGCCCTCGCTGTGGATTCTGAGTCCAAGCCCACACAGAAAGGGTTTCTTCTTGATCTCAGCCTAGAAACAGCAACTACACTGCTGTGCCCATTTGGACCTTCTTGCACTACAGCTAGGAAACAGAGACGGTGCAATCCCAGCACAACTTTCTTCTTATTCTATAAGGTTCATATGCAAGTGATTTGCTCAGATGAGATGACAAGGATCCAAAAATGCAACTTTTATTAACTGTCCTTCTGAAGAGTAACGGTGGGAAAACAGGCAGAGGCAGCAGGGAAGCCTGCAGACTGTCAGCAGGCAGCTCTGCCACAAAGCACAAAGCTGCCAGCTCCAGGAGGCTTGGAGGAACACTCTGGTTCTCTTGAGGAACTCTCTGGTTCTCTTGAGGAACTCTCTGGTTCTCTTGCTGCCTGCTCTCTTGTTGCATTTTCCCCGTCCTTCTGCATGAGCTCAAACATCTCAGCTACTGCTCAGCAGCAAAGCCTTGCCTCCGGCCCTCTCCTATGCCTAATGCTCCAGCAGCATCTTCAACAACAGTCAACTGGGGCATCTGGTTTGGGGGATTTGGTTTTTCACCCTACGCGAGGACAGACAACGTTCTGAAATAACTTGGGCTGCTGCTGAAACATGTAATCCTCTTAAAAGATCATCCATTCAAAAATCATACAGCTGGAGCGCTTTAAAAGCCCAGGAGCAGGAAAGGTGCTCTCTGCACACAACATTCACCCCCGTTAACAGGCAGGCAGATCTCAAACCAGTCTCAGGTTCTGCTGTGTAGGCTTTGCTCTCCGGCATGAGCACGGACACAGAGGACAAGCTGACAGGTTCACATGCACCACACGCTCCCGGCGCCGCTGTCCCTGTGCGGAGTGGGGCGAGCGCTGCAGCTTGGTGGCCAAGCGGGCGTCTCTCCACGACACGGAGAGTCACCCGAGGTGAAATGGCACTTGGCAAACGGGCCCTTCCCTGGCCATTCGGGGCTGTGGCTGAGCGTGCATAGCTGGCATGCATGCACATGGCCACTGACCTATGCTGGTATGAAGCACAGCTGTTCCAGAGCTCCCAGGCCCACACTTGGACCAGTGTCCACACAATGCTCCACTGTTCCTTCACCACTTGGGTTCTCCTCAAGGAGAAAAGTCTTGTGATTTTGGTTTTTCAAAGCCTGCTCTCGGACAGTAGGGTCTTTATTGTATAAAAACCCCAATTCTCTCCTAGGAGGCAGTAAGTCACGTGCACAACACTTACTGCCTTGGGAGCCAGATCATAAAGTTGGGACAGGGGGATAGGGAAAAACGATGGGTTCTAGGCACCGAGCACTTGGCTCCTGGAGGTCCTGAGCTCCTTACCTGTGCATCAATAATTTTCTGCTTTGCATCGATGACGGCTTGCATCTCAGCATGATCCTTTTTCAGCTCCTCTTCAACTGCCATGAGTCTGATGTGCAAAAAGAGAGAATGAGGACAGTTTAAAACTATTCCTGAGTGGGAACTCTGGGGCTGTTGTCTTGACTTCTCCGATTATCATCTTTTCTGCAACGAGAGAAGTCTGCTGCATTCAAGAAAGGCTATTGATCCTTCTCACAACCCCAACTGGCTGAAATTTATTATATTCAACGTGGGCACTGCCAGAAACTTAACTGTTCTGTACAACCATCCCATGAGTACAGTATCCAAACAAAGCAAATACACCAGTTAGAGCAACATAGCAGAGGCTAGGAAATTCCTAAATCTTTCTGACTGCTCTCCTGACAATCTGAAGCAAGTCTCAACACTTGTATCTCAGCTTCCTCATCTCTAAGGCAGGAGCAGTGTCAGCCCAGGAATGTCAAGCCCACATAACTGCTCTCCTCATTGTCGAGGATGAACGTGACAAAGGGGAACTTCTTACTTTACAAATTCTGCAAACTCTCCAGGCAAGTCTCACCTGCTGATGATGCTCTTCATCTGGCTGTCCTTCTCCTCTTGCTGCCTGCGCAGTCTCTCCTCGCTGTCTTCCAGCCTGGACTTGTACTCCAGGAGCAGCTTCTGCATCTGCTGCTCCTGCACGAGGAGGCGCCGCTCGTACTCCTCCAGCCGGCGGCTCGACACCTTCAGGCGCTCCTTCAGCTTCGCTATCTCCTGCTCGTACTGCACGTGGAGGGAAGGGGAGGAGGGAAGAGTCAGAAGCAAAGGGGGAAAGGAACTCATCAGATCATTATATTCTGCTGCTGCTGAGAGAAAGCCAATGTTTGCTTTCATTAAAAATAAATTGATGAGAGGAAAGGAAATGACAAGCAGACAACTGTGGGCAACCAGAAAGGAGCATGTGGGCTCCCCTTGAGCATTAAGTTATTCCCACGCTGTGGGATGTCTTCCTGTAGCATAATTTAAGCCCTCAAATAGCTCTGACGCAGATCCTCAGTCCTGCCTGGTAACAACCCCGTTTAATCCAGACCCAAGGAGTTCCCAGACAGAAGCTGCTAATGGTGCTCAACTGCAAATAGATGTCCTGGGGTGACCAAACCTATGAAAGGGACCCACAGAACTTGTTTTTCAGGACCTGAAGAAGACACGAAACCAACTGTCCCAGGCTGAAGGCAGAGCACATCACTCACTACACAGTCTGCAAATTTACTTGGCTGAGGTTTTCTTCTTCCACCTACCACCTCTCTAGATAATCACTTCTGCAAGAGTACAATGAATCTCAGCACATTCCACTTGAGTTTTGGTTCATTCACCTTTCCTAAATTGCTTCTGTTCCCACTTCTTGTCCACTGAATATTCTCCTCCTCTTTTCATTCTGTCCTTTCAGAATCCCAAACCTCTTACTAGACTTCATCACCACAGCAGCTATATACATGCAATGTCATTTGAAAAGAAAATAACATCTGTTCTGTGAAATAAACACACTTAAAAAGAATGCATCTCAGATGATGATGGACATTTCTACCCAGCCCTGAAATACTCTCCCACCTAGATGACAGACATTCGCCTTGGGTGAAGCCCAAGACAAAATCCAAATGCAGCTGCTTATCAAGATTGAATTGCATTTGTAGAGACTTGTACAAGTACCTAGCACATACTAAGCTATACTCAGAGGAGCTAATTATCATTTTTTAAATGGACTTTCATATTCACTAAAAATATTGCACGTGTAGAAAAACAGCAGCATGCTGAAACTGTAATACAGTCATAAAAGACACCCTGTTGAGCACTCAGGTGGCATGGCTTATGATACGAGCAAATGCCAAATATCAGCCTGTAACGTATGAACTGTCAGTCACGCCAGTGTGCACCCATTTGACATGATACAACCTGTAACTCGATCAATCAATAGCATGGGACACTGTTCTAAATACCCTACAACAGCACGTCCAGTGGGCAGATGAGCCAAGGGGATCCGTGTGCGACTCCGGCACCTCAAGCCACCTTGAAACCAGCTGCAGGATGGGCAAGACCTGCAGGAAGGCACAGTCTGTCACGTGCTGAATAGAACCTACCTTCTCAGCATGCTTGGCTTCATCCTGATTCTGCTCTGCGTCCTCCTCCGCTTCTTCATACTGCCCGTTATTGAGGACCCATGCAGCTGTCCTCTCCACGGGTGACATTGTGGCGGAGTCCACTGGCGAGTGAACCTGGAGCAGAGATGCCTGTAAGCATTTTTCAAAGAAAATACGTATGAATCAGACTGAAAGCACACTTATTCCGAGCAGAAAACACGGCTACCAAGCTATGAGTCTCAAAGGCTCCCCCAAGCCCCTCTCCCAAGGACGCTTTATCCTCGCTAGACTTTGGACACGCAGCATTCATTCAGTTCCTCAAAAACAGAACACAAAAACACACATCCCAGAAACACAGGAAATTCATGGAATTAGATTTCTTCCCTTGTCCAGGTGAGCTCCTGTCTTTCTGGAAAAGTTCCTATTTCCAAATGCTGTTATGATCCACAGTCCCCACTCCCTTGCAGTGAGGCTCCTGCACTCTCAGGTTTCTCTCACACCACCAGCAGAACAAGGAGGTCCCACTCGCTGCCCCTAGGAGGTCTCCTTGGTGGAGCGGGGAGCTGGGCGGGTGGCAGCTCTGGCCGCTGGGCCCGTGGAGCCCCAGGCCTGCGACGTGCCCGGCACGCAGCGGGACCTAAACGTGGCCAAGAGCTGGGACATCCTCATTTCAGGGCCTATTGCACTGAGATGTTTTATTGCGGCAGGGACAACGATAAGGGCAGAGATGAGGAGAGGGAACGGAGCAAAACCTGGTGGTTTCCAAGGAGTCTCCAGAGAGCCGGCAGAAGTGGCTGGCAAGGACTTAAGATGCGGAAGGGTTATGAGCTCTTCTGGGGCGGGGAAAAAGAACAAAGAGAGAAGCTTGCGAGGAACGTGTATTAATCCCCCTCCTTGCCCCCCTGGCAGAGGAACACAGTGACACTTCTGTTGCCACCTACTCCCCAATGGAATTGGGAGGCAAAGCTGACCTCTCCCAGTGAGCAAGGAGGCTGCCTCTGCGCTCCGAAACAAACGGGGCTTGTAGGGAACAGAGTCCAATAATTATAACACCCACAAAGCACGCCCAGGAAGAACATGCCAAGCTTCTGCTCTTGTTAAAATTTAAAAAGAAAGAAAGAAAAAGAGGAGAAAAGAGAATTCCACAGCCCGATTTGCAATTAAAAGGAGGCGATGGAACTTGTCTCCAGAAACCCTGTGGCCGCCCGGCTTGGCACGCACCGAGACGTTCGGCGGGTGCGGGGAGGGAAAGAACAAACTCACTGCTGTGAGGGAAGCAGGAGCGAGGGCTCTAATGAATCCGGAGCAAACAACCAGCAGGGAAGAGCAGGAGTGGACAACAAGGAGAGGCAGAGCAGCCTCTCCTTGCACCCAACAAACACTCAAAGGGAGGACACGGACAAACGCCCTTCAAACGGGGCACAATTATATCCTTTGGTATTGCGAGCTTGGCACAGGAGCCTCGGCTTTGTGATGCAGTGTTTCTGATCTGCCCAGACTTTAATGAACTGGAGGTATCAAAGCCCTTCTGCAGCTCTGGGTGCCCCTGGGTTCCCAGGCTTCATCCAGCCTTCCCTCCTGGAGGCTGCAGCCCCATCGCAAGCACTAACGCAGCCCTCTGCTCTCCACGGGGACACTCACTTAACAAACACTTCTTTCATATTCAGCAAATCACAACAGCATTTTCTTCTCTCTCTCTCTTTCTTTTTTCCCTCAAAGGTAAAGGAATGTTGGCTTCTTGTCAGGAAAAATCTTGATTTACAGAAAAATTACACACACGGATCTGCCTATGAGCAAGTGATCAAAACACATTAGCTGCTGCTACGTATAAACCCTCCGTTGCAGAAGGTGTCTGCAGTATTCACAGTTCAGAATGATTCATGAAAAATCAGCGTTTCGGAGGGCAGGGGAGGAGGCAGCAGCAGATTGTTGCCTTGTGGTAAAATACAGTTTTCTCTATGCTTAAGACAACCCTGCTTAGTTATTACGTGGGCAGCTGTTCACCCCACGGTATTTTGCATTTATTCATGTCTCTTTTTAGGTGGCTCTGATTTTAAATGAGCACCACGGGGCAAACACATTCTCACGTGGCCACAGCCTAACACTGGGATCCTAGCTTCTCTCCTTCCTTTCTTTTTATTCTGGGATTTCTTTTTGTTCTCTCAGCAGCCTTGCTGCTACCATAGGAAATGCCAACCTTTGGGGTTTTTTTCTTTTCTTTGTAGTACAAAAGCATCCAAAAATAAGCAGCAAGCGAGGCTTGCCAAGCTAGTGCTGGCAGCGAGCAGCACTATTCCTTGCCCTTGCTCCTGGGCAGCACTAAGAGCCCTGGCGAGGCCCTGAGCTGGGTCTTGGATCTGAGGTGCCCGGGTCTTGCACCCAAGGCGAGCACAGCTCGAGAGCGAGCGCGCTCAGGCGAATCCTCCTCACCTGCTGTGCCGGCTGCCTCTGCACCGCCCGCACCTTGGGCACGGGGCTCTCCCGGGAGGACGACGACTGCTGCCGGGAGCGGCTGCCGTTGTGCAGGGGCTCGGTGCCCGCGGCGCCCGAGACGCCCGAGGCGCTGCCCGTGCTGCGCAGCGAGGCGCTGTGCGGCAGCGACGGCGCCGCCTTGGCCCGCGCGGCGCCCAGGCCGCCCTGCTCCACCTTGCGGATCTGCGCCTGGCTGCTGCTGTTCTGGCGGGGCAGCGCCATGGGCACGGCCTTGTCGGGCGCCGCGTGCCGCCGCGAGAAGTCCTCGCTCTGCGTGCTGCGCTTGCTGAAGTCTTCCATGCTGCTGTTGCTGGGGCCGCTGAGCTTGAAGTCCTCGCTGTTGCTTCGGCTCCGCGAGCTGGCAGTGCTCAAGTTCTCCAGGCTGGAGTCCACCGAGGCCTTGGGCATGGCCGGGGGCGGGTTGTTGAGGTGGTAAACTGGGTTCTGGAAGGAGAGGGGCTGGAGGCTGCCCTGCTGGTTCAAAGCTGGGTGCAGAGGCCTTCTCACCTGGGGAGCGCTCTGCGGCGTGCTCTGCGTTTCCCACAGCTGCTTGATGGTGGCCACCTGGGCTACCGAGAGCTGGCTGCCCGCCAGGCGCAAAGGCACGTCGGTCAGGAGGGAGGCGGGATCGCCGTGCGCCGCGTGCGGGTCCTGCAGGTCCATGAGGGAGATGCTGCGCCCGTTGGGCAGGATGCTCTCCCTCTCGTCCTTATCCGAGTAACTCATGCTCTGGGTGGACGCCTGCTGGACCAACAGTAATGTCTTGCCCCTAAAATATCCATCCATATTTTCCTGCGTTGGAGACTTCATCTTGTGCAAGTCACTGTGGAATAAAAATGAATTGAGTTATTTTTCAACCAGACGAGTCCCCATGAGATCTGTCCCAGAGAAGCTTCACTACCTCATTTAACCCCCCACCAACTTCCCTACCCTAAAAGACTCAAGGAACTAGATTTCCTTTCATGAGCACTCTGTGTTTGAAGTTGCAACACACTCTTCCTTAATTACCACTTATCTCTGAGCATTAAGCTTGATTCCAGAAGTGCTTCATATTTATTTTTCACAGGTGAAATGCAAACCATTCCCACCAATCCCTCCCCTTCTCTAGCCACTTCTCTTCCCAGCAAGACTTCAGAACATTTCAGACACTATTTAACCCTTGCCCAGCTCTGTATTATTGCGTGTATCTAAAAATTCATCGGGGGCTCTATGAAGGCTCCTGGAAACCAAGGCAATGTGGAGGGAAGGCATTTCCAGCTGCCACAACGGGACCTGGCACTTGTGTGTGCAGACGCTTGGCAGAGGCCACGCTGTGCAAGTTCTCTGCTGGTTCTGCTGTGCCACAGCTTTTTGCTTCACATCAACCACTCCTACAACGGGGGAAGGTTCAAGCAACCTTGAAGCACTGAGACTTCCCGGGCGCTCTGAAGTGAAGCCTCCTTATCCCCCATTGCCCCCCAGCTCTGGCCGTTACCTACCCGTCAGTGGGGTCCTCGAATATCTTCTGAAGCCCTGAGGAGAGACTGCCACTGACGTTTGGACTAGAACTGTGCTCAGTGAAACGCCTCAGCTGCTGCTGTATGGGCGTGGGGTTGGTCAGTGACTTGGTGATGTCCCCGAGAATACGAGGCAGAGGTCCCAGCTTGGCCACGGTCGCCTGTAGGAAGGAATTTTCACCCTAATTGGACAACAAGCACCGCGCCATCCGCCGGGTTTTGGATAACGATGCCAGAGGCGAGGGGTGGAGGTGGAAGGAAGGAGGGTGGGTGGTGGTGTGCGGGTGGGCCAGCACGTGAGGCAGTGTTACGGAGCAGCGAAACCACGGCGACGAGATGGATGGAGGAGACGCAACGGAGACATTGAGGAAAGAAAAGGAAATGAAGAGAAATTAGGATTGGCCCCCAAAAAACAAAACAAAAACAAAAAGTCATGCTCAACAAAACCAAACTGTCGCCATTCCAATGCAAATCTATCATGCAAAGCAAACTAAGGCCAGGCTGGGGGAGGTCAAAGGGAAAACTACAGTATCTACTCATTAACGGGGATTTAAAGGCTACAGATTCGGCTAGTGGGAGGGAACTTTTTAGGCAAAGGGAG
The DNA here is from genome assembly GCA_032353885.1 of Nothura maculosa. NCBI lineage: Eukaryota > Metazoa > Chordata > Aves > Tinamiformes > Tinamidae > Nothura > Nothura maculosa. The sequence continues at coordinate 321,112 of JAUBOD010000295.1, forward strand.
CCATGTGATAAAAGAAATGCATGCCAACAGACAAGGGATGCGGCATTCGGGGGGTCATGAGAGACTGGAGAGGGGTGAGGGAGGCGGGGAAAGGAAGGTTTTGGTTTCACAAGCCTTTGGGTTTGGCATCCTACGCTGACGCCGTCTTTGCAGCAAACGGTTATCAAAAACTAAGGCTTTATTGACAAAGCAACCCCCCTACAAAGCCAATGCTCCTTGCAAAGACGTCCTTATTTCTGCTGTGAGCAAGGCTTCGCTCACTCCAGAGAGTGGTCCCTTTGGAGACTCTTCCTTGCAGCGCCTCTTCTGCTCTATTAAAATCTTGGAGGTTACTCGTCTCCTCATTTCCCACTCATTACCCACAGTAGAGCGGTACTGCAGTGTAACTGTATCCCTTCATTCCCTTTATAGCAAACCACTGCGCCAGCTCCCAGGGGCCTGCTGCCATGGATCCATACATCTAACCTACAGAAAGGGCAAAGCACATCTGCTTTAGAGCTTCAGGCCTGGCTCCTTCCCTGTCCAGCTGCCCAGGACGTGTAGGACCTTCTCTTTTGCAGAGCAGGATCCACTTGTACTGCAGAAACTGGGCTTCCCTTGACCTGAAGGCCTCCCCAGCTGGAGGAAGGTGGCACAGCTCATGGACTGTCGGATTTACCCCAACTTATGGAGAAACAGGAATTGGTCTTCTAAGTGCTCCCTTTGCCTGTTTTTCCTAGCTTGCTGAGCTGTCTTTATAGCAAAGATTTTATTGCCTGCGACACTGTGAGTGCAAACTCTGTGCATGTATGAGGGAAACAGATAAACAAGACCTCAAATTGTGATCAGGCTAAGATTAACTAAGATTAATATACATTATCCTTCTGAGTCAAGGGCATTTAGATTTACTCTGATGCACAAGCTCTGTGTCTTCTTTGAAATAATGATGTGCGGTGAGAAAACAAATATCCAACAAATCACTATCTTGGCAGACCTTTCTAGCAACAGAAATCATTAGCAGCACATTGCAAGTCACCTCAACTCTGCAGTTTCAAAAGACATGGCACACAGACAAAATAATGCAGCTCCAAAATCGCAAACGTGGAGCAGTTCTAAGGACTTTCAGGGAAAAAAAATATGCTGACATGGACCTCGGCTTCTCTGAGTCTTGTCAACCTTGCTCGTTAACAAGGTTTTAATGATTCGGTTCTTGCAAGGAATGTAGCTGGGAAGAACAGCCCAGACTCTGTTCTTCTATAGTTAATGGCAGCAGAGCTCACAGGGGGAGGGGGGTGTCTCCTGTGGTGAGGGGGCGCAGGGCACTGGCAAGGCACCCTCCTAAACTAAAAGCTAATCCAAAAATCACAGAAATGAGCAAATCTCAGCAGGCTTTGGCTCTGGTCTTCCAGGAGAGCGGTTCTGCCTGGCTAAGACTGGAACTTCTTTCCAGTGAGGGTGCCAGAGCCCTGGAACAGGCTGCCCAGGGAGGCTGTGGAGTCTCCTTCTCTGGAGGTCTCCAAACCCGC
>JAUBOD010000295.1:358607-369579 GCA_032353885.1 Nothura maculosa
GCAGCCTGTTCCAGGGCTCTGGCACCCTCACTGGAAAGAAGTTCCCCCTCACCTGCAGGTGGAACCTCCTGTGCTTCTCCACGTTCACTCACCATGAGGAAAACGGGAGCCCCATTCCAAGGAGGAAGAGCATACTGAGGCCAGCGGAGAAGAAAAAGAGGCTCCCAGCCTCCCAGAGGCATCGAACACTCAAGGGAAAAACAGAGAAGCAGCAGTCTCATCTTCCTGGCTGCATGAAAATAGAGAAACTGATGTTTTTTTAATGCAGCATTGTACTTATTAAAACCAGGTCTATTGTCCAGCTCCCTGAAGCGGAGCCTGAGGGGTCCCTCCACAAGGGGACCCCTTTTCATACGTGCTTCCCCACCAAGCAGTGTGTGCCTTGAAATTCGGGCCATGAAGCGACTGCAGAAACACGTGGACACAGCCGAGATGGAAGACCTTGTAACACCACACGCTCCTTTCCTGTTGTTTTTGTTGTCACTGTTCAGAGACAGCTAAGAAAAACCCAGCTGCCTTCCCAATAAAGCAGGCTCTGGTTAGAACAGGGCATATAAAGCTGCCCCAAAGGGTCAAAGAGCTCCCTCTTCTTAGCGAGAGCTCAGGGCAGAACACGCTCTGTTTCTAAGCTGCTCTTCATGCTCATGTAACAAAACTGCAGAATCTTCTAAAGCGATTTCTTGCGTGCGCTCAAAAGGGAGGGATGTGACACATTTCCCAGCAAAAAGCCTAATGGATTAGGTGTCCATACCGGAGAGTTGAGATTACGTGTTCATGCCCCTTTTAATCCCCACTCTACAAAGGCTTAAGGTTTAAACTGATAACATTTGCTTCATGATGAAACTTGGCTTTCCGTAAAGATGATCCGAGTCCAAGAGAATAAAGTTGCGGGGGCATCTGGAACAACCCCCAAATCCTTGGGCCTTGGGGGAGTTGGGCAAGAAGCAGAAGGGAGCAGCTTGGCAGGTTTCTGCACACAAATCGCTCCCCTTGCCCAGGGGGGTGTCACTGAGATCCAGGCATCCTGTCTGAAATATCCAGCTTCCCTGGAGTCAGTCTTAATTTCAAGTAGGGTTGCCGAAATTCCTCCTCCTCCCCAGGCAGGCAAATTGCACTGTACGTAGTCCAAATATCACATTACTTTGGGGCTTTTCCTTAAAATTTCTTAGCCTCGTTTGTGGCTGCTAAAGATTGCAGGACATTTTTCGCACAGTAGCTGTTTTCCAGGGAAGTTCATTCATCCACTTTGTTTTTGCTGCCCCAAAGCAGCAGAGATTTTTGAAGTGCACCTCGTGTTTGCACATATTGGCATTGCAGGACAGAAATGCCACATCCAAACGGTGTCTTCCAAGGACAGCCACAAGTTGAAAACTCCAGTTATCTCCACGTGGTCTATAAACTCTGCTGTTGGTCACAGCCAAAAGGTACAAGGAGACGGGAATCCAACACTTGAGATTTAAACAGGCAAAAAAAGACCAACAGGGTTTAGTGGCAAGGAAAAAGGAATCCCCCCTCAATACACTCAGGCTGGTCTTGGAAGAGGCTGCTTTAATAGGAAAGCCAAGAGGCAGTAACGCAGCAGGGCCTTAGACTGCGGGTCTGTGCAAAGGCAGGGGGAATCCCTCTCACTGGTCCCACCCACACAAACATGACCATGCAAGCCCAGATCTGCAAGCCTCGAGTGGCAAAATACTTCCATCAAGAGGGATCATGCATCCCTAAGGAAGGGATACAAGTAGCTGTACGTGCTGCGTCTGCTTGTCCCTGCAAAGAGTATCTGCTCGTAGGGAAAGCCGGGCAGCAGAAGGGGAAGGACAAGAGCCCTTTTCAGTTCGGAGCTCCCACAAATCCATCTCTTCAGAAGCTTCCCTATTTTGAAGTGATCTTTGCTGGATACGCAGAGGCTGGCGCGCTGCGGGCTCCTGCACTGACCAGGTGCCAAGCAGCATCTCTTCTTCCCGTGAAAATATCCCAGCCCCTTTCCAGACAATCCCGGAGCGAGCTGCCCGAGGACTGTGATTGTAAATGTAAATGTGCACAGAGCAAACCTATGTACTGCTCCATCACAAAGCATTCCCTCCACCTGGAATACGCACAAAGCAAATCCCAGCTTTGATGGCTGCAGCTGCAAACACCAGCGTGGCTCAGAAACAGCACCTATTGGGACAACCCTAGAAATCTGAAACCTGCTGTTATTTAAGCAAACCTCTGATGCTCACCCCATTTCCAAGCCTCTGGACACCACCTTGGGCCACAGAGGCAGTGGCCAGAGGAGACCCCTAGGGGTTATTGAGCCCCGTTGCCCCCCGGGGCAGGACCTTGCCCTCCCTGGGGCAGGTCGCCTGCAGCCTGACCACGAAGGAGGGCCTGGACAGACCATGTTTCCACATTCACGTGGTGACACTAGCTTATGTGGCTGAAACCACAGCAGAGCAATGGGAAGAGGACTGCTGGTTATTGTCGCATGCTGGTTGCTGGAGGCCAATCCATGTCCCGGGGGGCATGGAAAGCTTTGCTGCAAGGAGAAAGGCCAGTCGGAGCACGGCCTGTTGCCAGAGCTCCTCATCACCCTTCCGTGCTGATTTCGTTTGGTACAACTCGATCAGCGAAGGCAATAACCTGCACACTAGCATTTAACACGGGCAGAGGGCACATATTAGGTTTTCCCATTATCTGGAGCCAGTGGCTCGGATCCAAGGCTCCCCAGGGCGAGGAGCCGGAGGTGAAGGCAGAACAGAAATCCGAGAATCTAAAGAAATCTCTCCATAATAATATTCTTTCCTTATATTGATACCATGATGAAAACGAAGAAATCCTTCTCCTCACATTCAATCCCACCTTACACATTTTGATGCACGCATGCAAAAAAATCCCCTCTTATCACCAACAAAGAGGCACCCAGGTGCCAGAATTAAAACTTTTACCACATATTTTCCAAGCTACTCTCATTTAGTATGAGCAGGTGGCGGCAAGGAAGCACAGTAAAAGAAAACAGGATTATTTTGGGAAACGAAGCAGTAACCATGTTATTAGTCTGTCAAATAGTATGAATGGTTGAAATTTGAATCAAACTTCTGCTGTATGAATGGTTAATTCCAGTACTCTATTTTAAATAATAATCCTTATAAAGGATGCCATCTCGCAGGGAAAATAAAGCCTGTTACAGAACAGAAGATGTGAATTGGAAACAAAGGCCAGTGAAGGCAGGGAGTGCTTAAATGTCTTCATCTTATCCTTGTCTTTTCCACATGGGTGCTGGTCCTTGGGGCTCACACATCCTAGGAGAATTAGCCCCTGGAAAGTCCTGCTTGAAAGAAGAAAGCAACAGCAACAGCAGGGTAAGACACTAGGGAAAAATACAGCTCTGCTTTCAGCTTTCAGGAACAGAAGCACCTCTGGGAATAAAGGTACTGCCAATATGGATCCCGAGCAAGTAAATGAGACAGCCCAAGACTATCTGCTTGAAGACAGGTGGAACTACAGGGACAGAGGTCACGTAGCAAGGAAATTCCTTGGATGTATTTAATATGGAGCCAGACCCCTCAGCCCCCCAACTCTGTGCACAACATACCTGCTAGGGGGGAATTAAGAATATCAACATGGGAAACAAACTGTCCTGCCTGCAAGCAGAGGGGAGGCTCCCCAGCTAGTGGACGGTGAGCGTCTAAGAGCTTCTGTCAGCTTCCACTGTTGAAACAAGTCACCTCCTATCTTGTGTTTTACCTCTTTGCTGCCTTGAGGCTCTGGTTCAGGGGCTTCTGCTCAGCTGCTCCTGCAGCAAATTCCACAAATCCTCCCAAATTCCAGCTTACGGGCCTGGAAACTGGTGTCTATGTTGGCCCCTGGCTCTGCACGCCGCGGTGGTTAACAAAAAAATCCATCCATTCCTTCCTCCTCCCTTTTCTTTTGAAAGAAGGAGGGAGGGCAACCATACATAGAGGGAAAAAACCCACATGCCATCGCTATGCGTTAACCTTTGTACTAGAGCCAGCTCCACAAAGCTCATCCGTAAGCAGTAATTGCAGATACCATCACAAGATGCAATGCCTGCTGTTACCACGTTATGCACATGCTTCCCCAGGACAAGCCAGATACTCTTATCAGCTTGGCAGAGCAATTTCTCTCCTCGATATTTTATCTGCCTCCGCCGAGCTTTTCCACTTTGGTGTCCATTCCAAAGCTATTTCTGGCCAGCTGCTATCTGTGCTGCTGGGGATATGTTCTGGCTGCCTCCATCTGCTCCTTGCTCTTTGCAAAGATGCTCAGTGGTTTCCTTTGCTGGCTTGTCCTCCGGCTCTGCGTCTTGACACGCAGCTCTTCCCACCCCTCACTTCATCACCTCGCCTCTTCCCATCAGAGGAATCCCCCAATCAGGAGCAGGGTGTGGAAACAAGGATCAAAGAGGATATCTAACCGTGCTCCTGGCCGTCCTTGCAGCACGGGCACTGCTTCGTTTGTCTCCACCTCTACCTTCAGCTCCAGGTCTTGTTGACAGCTGGAGATCTCGGATCTCCCAGCTCTGGAGATCTCTGGGATCTCCCAGCTGGAGACCTCCGATGGAGAGGACCATGTGGATGTGGGGTCCTCCTAATGCAGCTGAGGCTGCATTTGACAGGTGGGGTTAGACGGACATCATTCATCCCCACGCATTTTGCTGTTTTCCCTCCTAAAACAGCTTAGAGGTGCCCTCTAGTGCAGAAAACAAGAAACAAGCAGGCAAAACATCCCTCCCTCCCTCCAAGCAGCACTACCTCCTCCAGCCTGGGAGCACAGAGGCAGTGCTGCTGGCGAGGAAGTAAATGAGCACCACGGTCGCAGGCTGTTAATTAACACTCTACAAGACGAGGGTCTTCTAGGATCACTTGCACACTGCTTTTATCTCATCATGACTTACATGCAATTCGCTCCGAATAACCTGGATAAACCCCAGGGAACTCGGCCAAACCGGGACTCAGCACGCTCCTGCATCAGAGCCTGGCATTTTTAACGCCTTCTCTTCCTCTTGCTTTCCTTGGATTTCACTGTCAAGCCAGCAGTGGCAGCGCCCTTGCTGATTCCTTTAGGATTTGCACCTTGAAGGGGCATTGGGAAGCCAAGAGTCCTTGCGGAGCGTTGGTTGCTGCCAGAGGAGGCAGAGGCGCTTGCAGGGGCAGCCGTGTGGTGGCACCGCTTCATCCCCCTGCAGTGGGGCAGCTCTAGCGAGCGGTGCCCCATGACCCCAGATCCACATCCACCCCTTCCTGCCCCCCAAGAGCCTCAGAAACACTCGGACGTCGCAGCCGCAGAGCCGCTGTGCAGCGAGGCCGTGCACAGCAAGGCCAGCGCCAGGACACGCGGAAAAGGCTGCGAATCCAGGCCCCGTAAAGGAAGGCAGCGAAGGAGCTTCCGCGCCGCCCCGGCCCCGCACTTACCCAGCCTGGCGGCCCCCTCGGGCGGGTACTCGGGGAACTGGCCCTCGGAGGGCACGCTGACGGTGCGGCGCAGGCAGCGCCCCTTGGCAGCCTCGGCCGGCACGTCGGGCACGCCGTCCACGGGCACCTGCGGAGGAAGGACAGGGACGCGTGAGGCGCCGCGCCGCTCACAGCCCCCTCTGCTGCCCGGCCCACCCGCCGCCCGCGGCCTCACCGGCCATCCCTGAGAGGCGGCCGCCTCCTGCCCTTTCCTTTACAGCACCGCGTGTATCCATCCCCATGCTTCCCTTGGGGAAATCTGCCCTCGCTCCCGCCCGCCTTGGAAAACCGAGCTTTGCTCAAGACAATCCTGCTGGAGGAGGGAGGGCGCTGCCCATCACTCAGAGCAGGCAGCCCTCAGTGCACACAGCATGGTGTGGGGCAGTTCCAGCAAGTCTGGTGCCTTCACCACTTGGACCACATGTAATTCCATGTTTTTTTCTTCATGTAGCTACCTAAAACCCAGCCTGCAGCTAAGGGACTGAAGGCTCCTGTCCCGTTTCCTGTGCTGCTTATCCTTCCGTATCTTCAAGCAGCGCTGAAAACATGGTATTAATAGCAAACAAAAAGATATTATTCATTTGTACCAAAGGCTGTAAAAAACACAGCAGATAGTGTACTATTTTAGAAACAGGCTGTGCTATAATGGCTCTCACGAACTAGCTCTGGCATTTCCTGACTTTGGAGCACTCACTATTCTCTTAAGGTCATTTTTAATGCTCCTTCTGCCTGCGCCTGCCTCCTCCTTTCCCAGCAAGGTTCCCGCGCCCGTGGTGGTTGTGCCAGGCTGCCTTCCTTCCCGGGGGTCCCGCTGCTGAGCCCTGTCCCGGGCACTGCAGCCAGAGGCTGAGCAGCGGCTGCCTCTGCTCGTGCTGCCCTCAGCACCCAGGACCACACACCCCACTGCAGGGGAGACCCTCACGCTGCAGGAGACCCTGGTGCTGCAGGAGAGATCCTGGAGCCGCAGAGAGACCCCAGGGCTGCAGGGGAGACCCTGGTGCTGCAGGGGAGACCCCGGTGCTGCAAGAGACCCTGGAGCAACAGGAGACTCCGGTGCTGCAGGGGAGACCCTGGCGCTGCAGGAGATCCTGGAGCTGCAGGAGACCCCAGTGCTGCAGGAGACCATGGAGCTGCAGGAGACCCTGGAGCTACAGGAGACCCCAGTGCTGCAGGGGAGACCCTGGAGCTGCAGGAGACCCTGGAGCTGCAGGAGACCCTGGAGCTGCAGGGGAGACCCTGGTGCTGCAGGAGACCCCAGCACTGCAGAGGAGACCCTGGAGCTGCAGGGGAGACCCTGGTGCTGCAGGAGACCCCAGCACTGCAGAGGAGACCCTGGTGCTGCAGGAGACCCTGGAGCAACAGGAGACTCCGGTGCTGCAGGGGAGACCCTGGCGCTGCAGGAGATCCTGGAGCTGCAGGGGAGACCTCGGTGCTGCAGGAGACCCCGGAGCTGCAGGAGACCGTGGCACTGCAGGAGATCCCAGCGCTGCAGGGGAGACCCTGGCACTGCAGGAGACCCTGGAGCTGCAGGAGACCCCGGTGCTGCAGGGGAGACCCCAGTGCTGCAGGGGACCCTGGAGCTACAGGAGACCCCGGGGCTGCAGGGGAGACCCTGCAGCTGCAGGGGAGACCCTGGAGCTGCAGGAGACTCCAGCACTGCAGGGGAGACCCTGGAGCTGCAGGGGAGATCCTGGTGCTACAGGAGACCCTGGCGCTACAGGAGACCCTGGCGCTGCAGGAGATCCCGGCGCTGCAGGAGATCCCGGCGCTGCAGGAGACCCCAGTGCTGCAGGGGAGACCCTGGCACTGCAGGAAACCCCAGTGCTGCAGGAGACTCCAGCACTGCAGGGGAGACCCCGGTGCTGCAGGGGAGATCCTGGTGCTGCAGGAGACTCCAGCGCTGCAGGAGACCCCAGTGCTACAGGGGAGACCCTGGTGCTGCAGGGGAGACCTCGGTGCTGCAGGGGAGACCTCGGTGCTGCAGGGGAGACCCCGCTTCCGCGCCCGCCCCCCTTTCCGAGCACCGCAGCAGGCTCTGGCTCCTCCTCGCGCAGAACACCTGGCACACTTAGCTAAAGGGAACCCCCTAAAGCCGGGCCTGCAGCACTGCGCCCTTCCTGGGAACACGCCTCCTCCTCCAAGGCCTTCCTGGAAGCGCAGTGGGCAGAGCAGCAGGGCTGTGGAAGGGCAGGGTGGCACTGCCTGGCGCCAGCTCCCTGAACACGCCGTGCGGCAGCACGGAATTCCCATGTTTGTTCTTGCTGCTTGTTGCTGGAAGTGCTGCTGTCGAGGCACTGCTGGTGCCAGGCACTGCAGCTGCAAGAAATGCAGGAATGTCCCCCAGAAATGCCCTGCTCCTGGCCTTTGTCCCCAGGACTAGTTAGCAGCTCGTGTCACTCTGAATACAGACCTTTATTCTCCTTTGCTTTCGAGGCAAAAACCCCTTGGCTCCCAAAGAAAGATGAGGGTTCAGTTAGGAGCTGGAGAAAGGACTCTAATACACTAAAAACATCTTCGTCTAACTCATGTCCTACTGAAATAAGAAGATTCTCGAGGAAAACAGCCATTATGAGGCTGTTCTGCTGCAGTTAGGACAATGCCCATGGAGAGCAGGCCAGCAACAGATGCAGCCACTTGTCACATCTGTCCCAAAAACGCTGTGCAAGGGACTGCGTATCTCAAAGCACTTATGAGCAGCACTAGCCCTTCCCGTGGGCATCACTTTTGCAGACACCTTTTATCACGCCCTCATTCACAAATGTGTCTTGGTAGCTCTTCTCCTTGCGCAAGCGCTGCAAGCAGCTGCTCCTTCCCAACGGTGGGAAAATCGCCACGGAGCGCGTCCTCCTCGCAGGAACAACTGTTTTGGGAGTGAATCACCCTAGACCTGTTCTCCTTGTCTTGAAAGCAGCTGAGAGCTGCTACCCCTGTGTGCTATCACCTGGTATTTGCACATGCCCTGTCACTGTGGGCTCCCGGCGTCTCTCGTGTCCCTGCTCGTCCTTCCAGCTTTGGGGGCCTCTCTCTGCTCTTCATTAAGGCTTCACTCCCCAGTCTCAGCCAATTTCCTTCTACAAAGCTGACATGGGGTCAAATGATGAACATTAATCTACGCAGCACGAGGTGATACTGCCACACTATTTTTGCTCAAGTAACTACAGGTATTTTGGGATCAAGGTGTACCTTGAAATTCCTCCTCTTTCCTAGCTGCTGTCACGCTTGCGCAGCGCCAAGTCTCTCTGCATTTTCACTAGACCTATGCTGAGGTGAACATAGAAGAAAAAGATTTTTCCTCCTATTTCTGAGCAGTTCCCTCAGTCTCAAAATCTGCACAATTCACCATGCCATATTTTAAGTGAAAGAAACCCAACGTAGTATTCAAGCTGCAACCACAAGGCATCTTTCATTATCTGGTTGCATTTCGTACATGTTTTCCTGCCTTTTGGCTTTGACACGCATACTTTATTATACTTTGGATAAGCATTATATAACATCAAACGTTTCTGCTGCCTTTCAACTTCACAGCAGCTGAACTTCTTGGGTATTTATTCTGTGAAGCAGCAAAGGAGATGCAGCAAAAACCAAAAGGAGATGCCTCAGATTTCCAGTTTTCCGATTGCACTTGCATTCCCATTATGCAAGTGCTCTGTTTGGCAGAAAGGGCACTCCCCTGTTAACATCTCTTCCTTCTCCCCTCATATCCACGCTCTTAGTAAGGTTTCTCATTGGGTCCCTCATCAAGATGCTAAGATCATCTCCAACAGTCCCAAAGACGCTCCAACCCACTCAGTGTCTCAGCGCTTCCCACCTGCCTCTCCAGCTTCAGCTTCCTGGTGCTGATTTCAAAGGTGACGCTTCAGGTGAACAAGAAACGTCTTCCCAGATCCCCTCACCCATGAGTCTCCCCTAAACACATCTCCCTGTCTCCTTCTGTTGGTAATTTCTGGATTCTCTCGTGTCCTGGTGCCACTCGCTCTCGCTGTTCCATGGCTCCATGTGCCTCTGCTCCCACCCGCAGTCCTGTGCTCATTCTCCTTGGACATCTGTCCTTCCAAGCGCCTCTCCTCATCACTGCCCTGAGCCTCTGCTCACTCCAGCTTCCAGACCACCTTTCCCGGAGTCTCTTTCATCCCGGAGCAAGTTGCCAAAGTTCTCCAGGTCACGTGTCCTTCCATTTGGCACCAAGCCTCTCAGGGATGGATGCTTCCCGGTCAGCAGCGTTCAAGCCCCGTGTAGCAGCTCTCACCAGCACTCTGCCCCGTCCATCCGTTCTGTTCCTCTGCAAGGGCTCGTATATACCCTGCTGCAGCCAGGAGCTAGCTTAAAATACGCTTTGATTTTGTGCTGTAAGATCTAATGATGGCAGAACCCTCTTCTTCCTCTTGCTCACAGTAGTTCCGTTCCTTCAGAGGAGTAAACATCACTCTTTATTCCTTCAGAGCGACGCAAGGGCCTCATCCACCCATTGCAAGACGCTCTAGCTGGATGTGGTAAGTGCAATTAGCAACCTGTAAGTGCACGGTTACCATCTGCAGATAATTATTTGTGATATGAGCCGGGGTTTTGTTCCAATTACACTTCTTCAATGTCATACATCCTTTACACCAGCACAGCTGGGCTAAATACAGTTTGAGAAATAACTTTCAGATGTGCTTAATTTTCTCTGGGAAATACTTTAAATTCCTTACTTGACGTTTCTCCAAGAATAAAAAAGAAGTACAAAGTAAACACTAGGAGACAGGTCTTCCATTTAACCTGCATCTGATCACCTCTCCCACCCAGCAATGCTTCAAGTGTTGCAGCAAGAGGGGAGCGATGTTGCTCTCTTCCAGTGAGTAATGTCCTTCTCCAGACCTTTTCCTGCCCCTCCCAAGGCAAGGAAATAATTCAGCTCCTGTAAACACACGCGACCGTAGCTCAGGATGGACAACACTCGGTGCTACACCAGCTACAGGTCTCATTTTCCACCTCTGCACAGCTGTATGTGGAAGCTTCTAAAGAATCAAGGGGGGGAAAAAAAAAAGATCCAAAAAAGGCACTGGATTCAAATTCATAGTTATTTTTAAATAAAAGAATCTATTTCAGTATTTTCAGAACATCCCCATTTTACAGTACCTCCTAAATTTTTTATTTTTAAATGGGTACATCTATAACAAAAGCATGAAACAGGCAACTGCAGCACCAGGAGCAGTCTCCAGAGCTCGTGTGCTCGTGCGAGCCTGCAGACGTCCAACACCCACAGCGTTCACACAGACTGAAGGGAGGGCTAGGAGAGCCCAGCGGCTTGTGGCCTGAGGCCAGGCTTGCCCTCATCTCGTCTATCCAGCATAAGAGGGGCGTGGAGCTTCTAGAGGGGGTGCAGCAGAGAGCGACAAAGATGATTAAGGGACTGGAGCATCTCTCGTATGAGGAGAGACTGAGTTGGGCCAGTTCAGCTTGGAGAAGAGAAGGCTGAGAGGGGATCTGATTAACATGTATAAATACATGAAGGGGGATTGTAGGGAAGAGGGGGCCAAGCTTTT
>JAUBOD010000295.1:418157-430341 GCA_032353885.1 Nothura maculosa
GTGTCCCGGTCCGGTACCGGCACGGCCGAGGGGGCTGCGGGTCCCGGTCCGGCACCACCTCGGGGGCTGCGGGTCCTGGACCGGTACCGGCACGGCCTCGGGGGCTGCGTGTCCCAGTCTGGTACCACCACGGGGGCTGCATGTCCCGGTACCGGCACTGCCTCGGGGGCTGCATGCCCCGGGACCGGTACCGGCACCGCCTCGGGGGCTGCGTGTCCTGGCACTGGCACCACCTCGGGGGCTGCGTGTCCCGGTCCAGTACCACCTCGGAGGCTACGTGTCTCGGTACTGGTACCGGCACTGCCTCGGGGGGCTGTGTGCCCCGGGACCGGTACCGGCACTGCCTCGGGGGCTGCGTGTCCCAGTCCAGTACCGCCTCGGAGGCTACGTGTCTCGGTACCAGTACCGGCACCGCCTCAGGGGCTTCGTGTCCCGGTCCGGTACCGGCACCGCCTCGGGGGCTGCGTGTCCCGGTACCGGCACCGCCTTGGGGGCTGCGTGCCCCGGGACCGGTACCGGCACCGCCTCGGGGGCTGCGTGTCCCAGTCTGGTACCACCACAGGGGCTGCGTGCCCCGGGACCGGTACCGGTACCACCTCGGGGGCTGCGTGTCCCAGTCCGGTACCACCTCGGGGGCTGCGTGTCCCGGTACCACCTCAGGAGCTGTGTACCCCAGTACCGGTACCGCCCCGGTACCGCCACCCTGTCCCGCACCGTGAGCTGCTCCCCACTCTCTGCCCTGCCCTGGTCCCCCCAGTCACCTCACCAGCTCCCAGCCCCTTGTGCTTCTCCTTGCCGCCCAGTCCCGCTCGCATCCGTGGTGCCTGGAGCGCGGGGAGCTCGGGACAAGGCGGGAATGCTCCTTCCCGAGGAGACACCTGCCTGGGCTGCCATAACAACACCGTAACATAGCGGGGGTGCCAAGCTTCCCGCTACTCTGCTCCTTCCAGTGCTGCTCACACTGAAATGCCGTGCACGTCCTCGGGGTTTATCATTTATCATCCAGCAGAAGACTCAAAGTTTTCCCTTCTCTCTCTCTTTACGGGGTCTCTTTCAGCCTCCCCGAATGACACGGAGGGCTACAGGGCACCAGCAAGTGGTTCCCATCAGCTGAGGCCTTTGTGCACCCGTGAGTGCTGAATGGACCCAGCCTCAGAGCAAGGTCTGGCCTCGCCTGACGGGATAGCGACATTCCAGGGATTAACCCTGCAGCAGAAAACAGAATCCTGGCTCTCCACGGCTATCCATGGGTATGGGTGCAAGGTGAACGGTAATAATGGCAAAGATGACTAACGTGGGCAGGCTGACACTGCAGGCATGGCAGTAGCAAAACCAGATATATTTTGTAAATAAAGATGTCATGGAAATCAGACACCCGAGTTTTAAGCTCATCAGTTCAGCTGTTCTGGCTTGAGGTCTTCTCTGGCATCAGTGCACAGGGGATTTGTGCAGATCCCCTATAAATGCAGTAATATAAGCCTATGCATGGAATTCCCTTTGTGTAAAACAGCACCCGTAGCTGATACTCTTACAGACATCATGTTAATCCACAGGCACTGGTTAAATTAAGATTGGAGTTTTACTCAGCCGTAGCATAAGTTAAATCGAACTGTTTGGAGTGGGCAGCACATTTATTTCCATTAAAGCAAGGAGTGGCTGTGGTAGGGAAGAAGTTGAACTACAGGAGCCTGACTTGAGAAAACAAAGCTACTGCCTTGACCTTCCTCCAGGCGAGGGAATTCACATCTCCAGGGGGGAGCAAGCCCTCACTCAGTGAGTTTGTCTCAAATGGGCACTGATAAACCAAGAAAAGGTGCAGGCCGCGAGAGCGGAGGCAGCGGGGCCGGCAGGACGTGCCCGCCACCGTGGCGCGACGCGCACGGAGCCCGGCAGCACCGGGGGCACTCGCCAGCAGCCGGGCCCGGAGCGGACAGAAGGAAGACAACACATAATCACATTGTGGAACTCGCTGCCACAGGATGTCACGGAGGCCAAAAGCATAAATGAATTCCAAAAAAAAAAAAAGGATTAGACAAATTCACGCAGCCTCCGGCTCAGGAAATCTCTCCGCTGCTGATTAGCGGAAGCCGGGGGGATGCCGGAGGAAGGCTCGCTTCATCCTCTCCCTCTTCCGACATCCCTTGTGCAGCACGTGCAGCCAGTGCGGCCCGGTGCACTCCTGCCCTGGGCTCCCCCTGCCCTGCCCGGTGTCCCCGTGCAAGGCGCTGTCGTCACCTTCGCGGTGCCCATGAAGCCACCCCGTGCTCATCTGCACCCACGTAATTGGGGCCAGGTTGAGCCCAAAGCCTCCAGAGAGAGTCTTCCGCTCTTCCTGCCCCTGGGATTAGGGCTGAAATCTCCACGGCAAAACCCTCTTTGAACTGGGCGGGCAGATAATTCACCAACTGATTAAAAAAATCCAGCGCTAGGGAAAGTTAAATATTAAAGAACCAAGGCCCAGTTCTAACTGCTGCTGCTGTCCCTCCTTCATCTCCTGCCAACTGCCTGCAGGATACATATGCTGACACAGAATTTCTGCCTCACAAAAGCAGCTTTAAACTCGGCCTATTAATGCCGGGATAGGAAGCAGAAAAATAGAACAAAGGCAGCGCGGGCCTGGGCCGGGCGGCCCGGCCCCGCTGGTGCCCGGAGCGGCCGGCGGCACCGCGCGGCCCAGGCCCCGGCCCGGCTCCTCCTCCGCTCCCTGGAGGCCCTCGGCCTCCTGGCACTGGGAGGTCTGAAGCACTTTGCCACGTGCTTAGCCCCGGTTTTAACTAAACTATAATTTCCACTAACAGCGGAGAGGGATTTTGGAGAAACATCTGGTGGCATTTCATGAGGATAACGGCTCCGTCTCTATTTATACCCTCACCGGATCACTGTAGCTCTCAGCTGTTCCGCCTGCTCCGTCGCCCCTCAGTCCTCGCTGCGCTGGGGAGGGCGGAGGGTCGAGGCCAAGCTGCTGTGTGTGACATGGGAGCCCCTCCTGAAAATGTGGGCTTGTGGGGACTTGTTTGGCCAACACTTGGTGCTCTCTGTCTGCTAGGTGGCTGACACCACGCGAGGGGCTGTTCCTGCCCATCCAACCGATGGAGAGAAAATCGGAAAACTCGTTCGCCTGGGAAAATAACGGCAATTTGCTCAGCAGAAACCATCCCTCAGGCTGGCCTGGGATGAGGCTGGCAGTGGGAAGCAGCACGGGATTGTGGCGTGAGTCTAAGAGGAAAATTCAGACTATGACGAGAGCTAGTGGGCCCCTTCTCCTCCTGCAAGGTGCCAATGACTATGGCTGCAACCTGACAAAGACACGAGAGTCAGACTCTGCTCTTGAACAAGGCTCGTTTTAGTTCACCTCCATGGGAGAAATTCAGTTGGCTGCCTCCATTCTGACACTTGCGAGGCATCACGTCCCATTCAGAGCACTTGCAACCTCTCTGGCCAAGCGACCAAGTCCCTGGAATCACAGAGAAACAGGATTACAGAAGAGCTGAGATTGGAAGGGGCCCTAGAGACCATCCAGTGCAGCCGGCTGCTCCAGCAGGGACACCCAGAGCACAGGGCACCCGGTCACATCCAGGCGGGTTTGGGAGATCTCCAGAGCAGGAGCCTCCGCAGCCTCCCTGGGCAGCCTGGGCCAGGGCTGGGTACCCTCCCAGCAAGGAAGTTCTTCCCCACGTGCACATGGAGCTGCCTGGGCTTCAACTTGTCCCCACTGCCCCTTGTCCTGGCACCGGCCACCGGCGAGCTGAGTTTGGCTCCTTCCTCCCCTACATTCACCCCTCAGGTATCTGTACACATTGATCAGGTCCCTCTCAACCTTCTCTTGTCCAGGCTGAACAGGCCCAGCTCGCTTGGTCTTTCCTCATACGGTAGATGCTCCAGCCACTTCATCATCTTGCTTGCCCTCTGCTGGACTCTCTCTAGAAGCTCCATGTCCCCCTTGTCCTGGGGAGCCCAGAACTGCCCCCAGTGCTCCAGGGGCTGCCTCCCCAGATCTGAGCAGAGGGGTAGGATCCCCTCCTTTGACCTGCTAGCAATGTCCTCCTGATACAGCCAGGATCCCATTGGCCGTCTTGGCCACAAGGGCACTGCTGCTGCCTCATGGTTAAGTCATTGTTCCCCAGGACTCCCAGGTCCCTCTCTGCAGAGCTGCTCTCCAGCAGGTCGACCCCTAATCGGTACTGGTGCCTGGAGTTATTCCTCCCGAGGTGCAGGACCCTGCACTTGTCCTTGTTGAACCTGATGAGGTTTCTCTCTGCCCAACTCTCCAACCTGTCTAGAAAACCCACCAAAACCCACCAGAATGCCCATTCCAACGCACCAGTCACTCTGGAAAGGACCCGCTGCCTCCTGGCTGACAGTGGCACGAGAGCAGCAAATCTGCACCCTTTCTGAAACGCTGCCCTTTGGGGTCAAATTCTGCTTGAGCTTCGACAAGGAAGGAAATATGAGTCAGGCTTGGAAGAACTTGTTCCAAATATATCCCTGTTGGTTCTGTGAACGCTGTATGGGGTGAAGGGGGCCGCTGAGTCCATGAGCTCTCCACTTGCAGTGCTGAGGTCTGTGTGTGTCGGGGCACCCACGAGGATGGTTCAAGGCTCTGTTGTTTAGGAGATATTTTCTTTTTTTGTACATTTAATTAACCAGTATGTTGGGTACCTTTGTATGAGGTGTCAAAAGTTTACTGAGCTGGCTGCATTTCTGTTTCCTTGCTGGGAAATGTTCTCTCTCCCTGAACAAAACTACCCCAAGGAGACTAATGGAGTATCCTAAGACAACATTACGTCAGTGTAGGAGCTGCCAGCAGGATGTTCTTAGAGTGAAATCTGTCCTCATTCCACCCTGTTTTATCAAAAACAAGTTGGGAGGCATGCTCAAAACAGATCTGTTCCCTCTCCCGTGGTATTTGGGGAGGAGAGAAATGGAGAGAATCTGAACAATCTGAACGTGAAGCTCCCTGTGGATGTGAAGTTCTCTGTGTGCGCCTTGTTTTCCAGCCCTGGGCGGTGAGCATTAGGCAGAGCTTTAGAGACGGGCTCAAGAATGGTGAGATGCAGCCTTACCAGGTGCCCGAGATATCTGCAGGGTCCCTATCAGTGAGGACCGGGCATCCCTGCTCTCTTCTGGAGGAGTTCGGACCTTCTGCTGGGACACCTTACCCCCTTACCCTTCAAGTCAAGAATATCCAGATGCAAAACCAAACAAAACCAGCAGCAACAAGAGAGCAACAGCTTCAAAAAAGCGGTTAGCTGGCTTTAAAGCCCAACTGACTCCATTTTGTTTCCTATTTCCCTTTTCCAAGGCTGCTGCCTGTCTGGAGGAACACTCCTGCCTTTCCCTTACCACAGACTAAGCAGCCTCCAGCAGCCTTCAGAAGGGATCTGCACAGCCCTGGGATTGACTCTGACAAGCCAAGGCAGGACGGTGACAAACCTGGCAGTTTTCTCTTTGGATATTGGATCATCTTCAAGGAGCAGGGCACTGGCGTTTCCAAACGTAGTCTTTTAACTGAGCTCTTCACAGCGATAGAGCCGGTCTCAGGACAAGTGGCGCTGGTGACAGCCGGGGCACTCGTGCCGAGGAGGCTCCGTTGACCAGCTTGTGCTCAGCCAAAAACAAATAGGCCTCTTTCTTTGGGCAGAGTGAGGTCAACAGGGAAGAAATGACTTATTTAGCCCTATTTTTCCTGTTAGACTCCAGGTTAGAGAAACGAATAATCACTAGATTTATCCACAGTTATAGGAACGAAGGCCTTTTTTTTTTTTTTTTCCTCCCAGGCTGCCTATATTACTAATTTATCCTGTTTCTCTCTGCTGTATTTTTGTTCTGTGCTGCCCAAACACGTGGGTTCTCTTCCTTTGCTATTCTGAGCAGAGACCGAGGCCAATAAATAGCAAGTTATGCTCTGTTGCGCGGTTACCTAGAGAGATGGTTGTCTGCAAGCAAAGGGTACACAAAGACACAAATAGGCGCGTTTGATGCAGACTGGAGCCGTGCTTCATTAAGAATACCGCCCTGGGGTCCCCAGCTCTGCCCGTCATTGCTTAGCACTGGAGCAGGCTGCAGCAGCAGCCCCTCTCAAGGCAGAACCGACCAAGAACACTGTGAAGTGATGGCATATGTAAGGAAAAAATAAAGAAAAAGAGGAGCAAAATGTATATATCTTCCTCCACACCCACTTTTCCAACCCTAGGTGTATATATGAATAAAGAAAAATACTGTTTAGAGCACAAGACAGCAGCTTAATGCCATCTTGCACGTGCCAGCGCATGTCAGTCCTTCTCCCCTGTGCCGTCACCAGGCACAGCCGGTTAGGATGCACTGCCCTGCAGAGCGATCCAGCCACTCCATTGCACCTGAAAACACAGCGAGGTTCTGGTTCAAGCTGTATTTCAATGAAAATACAGGAGTCTCAGAGCTGGGTGGCATGGGAGTAAAGAGGACCTAGAGCAAGAGCTGCCTCGTGCTTCCAAACGGCAACACGGAACCGGTCCCAGCACCTCCCGGTCCACAAAGGATAACTGGGATTTCAGGTTTCAAGGAGGAGATTGAGGACCCTGGAGTGATACA
This sequence comes from Nothura maculosa, assembly GCA_032353885.1. Lineage (NCBI taxonomy): Eukaryota > Metazoa > Chordata > Aves > Tinamiformes > Tinamidae > Nothura > Nothura maculosa. The sequence continues at coordinate 424,728 of JAUBOD010000295.1, forward strand.
GAAGCAGATTGTGAAGAACATTTTGGGAGAAACGCCTGCATAGAAATCCCTTGCTTATGCTCAAGGTTATAACCGCACGCTAAGCACAGCCCTGCTGACTCAGTCATGCAGCTTCCCACCTCCGAGCAGCACCCGCTCCTGCTGAGGAGATCCAGGTGTTTGCAGTGACCACGTGAGGTCCCAGTCCCTCTGCGTTGGTTTGCCTGCCACAGTCTCCCTAGGGACGCTGGCGCTCTCTTCCCAAGGTTGCCAGGAGCCGGGCATTGATTTCCAGGGAAGATGCGGCCTGCAGGAAGGCAGGGGCACCTCCGGATCCAGGCGACAGACACGCTCGTCCGGACGCTTCTGGGCAGCTCAGCCCAGCCCAGCTGCCGTTTTCATAGTCCCTATTCTGCTCTTAATTACGAGTTTAAGTGATGGCTAATCAAGACGACACAAAACAAATAAATTGAGCTGCTGCTCTAATTAAGTGGCTTTTGCTGCATGCAATGAGCCAGACCTGGCCACATCAGGGTTCAGTGGGGCTCCAGCAGAGATGAATTTGAATCAAATGCGAGTTGCTTCAAGCAGGAAAAGGCAGCCCTGGCCATCCTGCTCCCAGCTGTGCCAGCCAAGAAGGGCTGGACCATTGCTCAGATGGTTGTGCCGGGCAGATGCAGTCGCTCACACGCTGTTCATGCGACTGCCCCTGCCCTTGCAGCAAGCACTTCAATGTGGGACTGTCCCAGATGGTTCTTCACCAGGTAATAATACAAAATATCGCAAAGCACTTCACAGTCCTGCTGCTGCTTCCTAGGCCATCCCATTCTGTAGGACAAGGAGCTGTTGCTCCTGGATATAGGTTTATTTGGTAGGCGGAAGGCGCTGACAACTCCCTCTGGCAAATTGCAGCCAAAGGGTGTTGAAGGCATCCGTTCTGTTTCACAAGCAGGGGTAACGTGAAGGATGCCTATTGGAGAGAGCCCACGCTGTGACTCCCATATGGACCCACAGCTTTGATTTCAGGAGCCCGAATCCCTGAACCGCCCTCACACACTGCAGCACGTTCTGCCCTGCTGTCCATGCAGGTACAAGGCCGGACATTGGGCACGCACTGTGCACAAGTGGAAATTTTGCCTGAGAAATACCCCCTCTCCGGGAAATGTGGAGGCTCTTTCTCCCACCTCCACTGGATTTTCCAGGGAGGAGTGTGGTCTAACCCATGGAGCCTCAAGGAGCACCTGAGTCACTGCCGTTGACCGGAGCTCGCACCAGAAGGACGGAGAGGACAGTGGGGAGGATCTCACGGCCCGTGAGGGAACGTGCTGCCCTGCAGCCCTCAAGGGCCGCCGGAGCGCGGGCCTCTCCAGCCGCGCTCCTCAGGCTCCCGCAGGGATTCCTTGGAAGGCAGCAGTGCTTCCCCGTCCCGTGTGGACAGGGACACGCAGGTGCTGCCCTCCCACGGGATGGGGAGTGAGGAGCCGGGGCGCCCCAGGCCCTGGCGCTCTGGGCTCCCCGCTTCCCGCTCTGTTTCCGCATGGCGCACGGCAGGGCGGCCGCCGGCCTGGGGCGGGACGGGGCGGGAAGTGGCCCGGAAGGCCCTGGCGGCCGCGGCCGGGCCCGGCGGAGCCAAGCGGATCATGGCGGTGATGGCAGCGGTGTCATTGCGGCGGTGGGGCTGGAGGGCAGCTCCCTCCCTGCCCTGTCCCCTCCCGAGCTGCCCCTCGGCCTCTCCCTTACCCTGTCCCAGGCCTTTCCTCTCCCGCTCCCTTTCTCAGTCCCTTTTTCCTCTCTCTCCCCTTCCCTTTCCCTTGCTGCTTCCCTCCTCCAACCCCTTGCCCTCCCTTTTTCCTTCCCTCCCATTCTCTTCCTTTCCCTCCGCTCCTCCTCCCCTCCCCAACCCCTTTTCCCCTTCCTTTTCCCCTTCCCTGCTGCTTCCCCCTCCTGCTCCCGCCTGCGCAAGGGGGTGCTCGGAGCAGCGCCCCCGGAGCAGGGCGGTGTTTGGAGCGAGCGCCTGAGGCGGCCGCGCGGGCCTGTGTTGCAGGGCTGGCACCGTGGGGCGCGCGGGCACACGGGGCTACCGCGCCGCGCTCTGCACCCAGCTGGCCCAGCCGCTGCAGCTGCGGGACGTGCAACCGCCTGCGCTGCAGCCCCACCAGGTAGGGCGGCCGCAGCGCTCACCTGCGCTCCCTGCAGTGTGTGCTCTGTGCAGTGTGTGCCCAGTGCAGCGTGTGCCCCGTGCGGTGTGTGCCCTGTGCCCCATGCAGCATGTGCCCCATGCAGCGTGCCCCATGCAGCCTGTGCCCTGCACCCCATGCAACGTGCCCCGCACCCCATGCAGCATGCGCCCCATGCAGTGTGTGCTCCGTGCAGCATGCCCCATGCAGCATGTGCCTCATGCAGCATGTGCTCCATGCAGTGTGCCCCATGCAGCATATGCCGCGCGCCCCATGCAGCACGTGCCCCATGCAGTGTGTGCCCTGTGCCCCATGCAGCATATGCCCCATGCAGTGTGTGCCCCATGCAGCATGTGCCCCATGCAGCATATACCCCTTGCAGTGTGTGCTCCGTGCAGTGTGTGCCCCATGCAGCGTGTCCCGTGCCCCATGTAGTGTGTGCCCTGTGCAGCGTGTGTCCCATGCAGTTTGTGCCCTGTACAGCATGTGCCCTATGCAGCGTGTGCCCCATGCAGCATGCCTCATGCAGCGTGTGTCCTGTGCCCCATGCAGTGTGTGCCCATGCAGTGTGTGCCCCATGGAGCATGTGTCCTGTGCCCCATGCAGTGTGTGCCCCGTGCAGCATGTGCCCTGTGCAGCGTGTGCCCTGCCCTGCAGCAGCGGGAGGGCCGCAGGGACATGCGGGTTGCCTTGCACACGGAGGGCAGGGCAGGCAGGAGGAAGGTGTAAGCTCCATGCAGGGCTACGTCCTCCTCACACCTCATCCCATTCAGCACGTTGCCCCCAGCCCCTGGCAGCCGTGCAATGCCATCCTGCCATGGCACTGGCCCGGTTCCGGATACATAAACAGGGTCCTTGGAAAAGTGGAGCCCGGCAGCTCTGCTCACCTCTAGGAGAGGGGCTGTAGGCCTAAAATCCACAGGGTCTCCTCTACCTGCATCCCCAGCCATGGAGACGAGATACATGGAAGCTTCTTGTCATCAGTGCTCTTTGAAAGAGTGAATCAAGCCCTAACAAAGCCCCAAATGAGGTGAAGAGAAAACTACCCCTGCACGAAAGCTACTCTTCCGTGAGGGTTGTTTGTTTTCCATGGTCTTTGATGAGGGTTGTTTGTTTTCCATTATCCCTCACTGGAGACAGGGAGAATCCACATGGCCACAGCACAACCGATGCTGTCCCTACTTTCCCCCATGGAGACTGGGAGCTGTAAGTTCGAAAGCGCCAAGATCTTTTGAAAGGGGACAGCATGGTGCTTAGGCCAGGGACTTGAGTGTCCTGCATTTAGGCACTATGTCTCTATTTAAAGCCCTTCTGCTGTTGCTTGAATGGAAAGATTTATGCTTGTCCCCGTCTCTTCTTGCAGGTCCGAGTGGGTGTGCATTACTGCGGGTTAAATTTTGCAGATATTTTGGCCTGCCAGGGTTTGTATCAGGAAAAACATGCTCTTCCGTTCACTCCTGGTGAGTAGGAGGCGGGAGGTGTGGAGGGACCGACTGGCTGCTGCAATAAATCCCGGTTGTGTTAGGAGCCCATCGGCAGCCCCGGAGAAGAGCAGCGTGTGCAAATAACCCCCCACTTTGTTTGGACACCGTCCTACAGGCGGGCAAGCCTTGCATGGTACTCACACCAAAGCCTGCAGACCCCCTCATCCCCTTTGACTTTTGCCTCTCAGCACGCTTCTGAAATGCCACGGCCTGAAAACATCTCTTTTTCCTTGGAGCTGATGGATATTTGCAGTGAAAAGCCATCCTCGATGGATATTTGCAATGAAAAGCTATCCTCGGCCGAGCGGTTGCCGACTCTCGTGCTGATGCTGCCACCTTCTGCCCACCCGGTACTTTGCCGCCGAAAGCACCCGGCGCAACGCCCAAAAATACTCAGGATCTCCCTTCTCTCTTAGCCCATCCACGTTATCCCTCATGGTGGGAGCTGCTCGCTCTGCAGGGCAGGATAGGGCCCTAGAGAAGTGCCCATTGCTGCGTAGTCTCTCCCTAAAGCAGGGTTTGCGTGGATGGGACCGTCCTCCAGAGCCCATCCGCAGGGAAGGCCGCTGGAAGCAGCGGGGAGGTGGGGGCCTCATTGGCCCTAGTGAACGTGTGTCCTTGTCGCCCCTCAGGAATGGAGTTTTCAGGGACGGTCCTGGAGATAGGAGAAAACGTGAGCACCGTGAGGGAGGTAGGAAAATCACAGGAATGCCAGAGCTTGGGAATGGCCTCGGGCGCCCTCCTTGTGGGTGAGGGTCACCTCTAACCCTTTGCATGTGGTGGGAAAGCAAGGGAGAAGTGCTGAGCTTTGCTGGGGAGGGAAGAGGCACTGCCTATGGCCCCGGCTCGAAAAATGGGAGGAAACAAGTGCAGTTAATGGGCTGATAAATGGGTATTATCTGCCACAGCTTGTGCTGTCCACAGTTCTGTTCACAGAGCAGTGGAACAGGCTGCCCAGGGAGGTTGTGGAGTCTCCTTCTCTGGAGGTCTCCAAACCCGCCTGGATGCCGCCCTGTGCCACCTGCTCTAGGTGCCTGCTGGAGCGGGAAGGTTGGACCAGATGAGCTCTAGAGGCCCCTTCCAACCTTATAGATTCTGTGATTCTGCCTGAAAAAGCAGGAGAATCAAATGCTGAATAGTGAGACAGCAGCCAGACTGCACAAGTTGTCTCCTGACACCCATCCGACAATGTTTCCTGGCAGGGATGCCGAGTTGTTGGTGTGACTGGCACCACGGCGATGGCAGAGGAGTGTGTCGTTGACCAGAAGGTGAGGAATATGGTGTGAGAGTTTGCCCATACTGCAAGAAAGCTTCTCTCTGTGTTCAGAGCTCACGCTGCATCAGAGCTGCTGCTTTGTGCCCCTTTTAGATTACTTCGCATCTCCCTTTCCTTGGTCCTGTGGGCAGAACAGGACATGCTTGACAGAGTCTTCCTAGGAATAAAAAGAAGCTGTAAAAGAGGCTGATGAAGAGCCCACAGGGAACAACCTTTTTCCCACCCTGAGTCCGCGGGGAGGCCTCGCGATGGGCTCGGGCGCCCTCACTGCCTGCTGAGCAGCCCGTGTCTCTGTGCAGATGCTGTGGCAGGTCCCTGGAGGGGTGTCCAGCGAGGACGCCGCGGTGCTGCCCGTCACCTACGGCACGGCCACGCTGGTCCTCCAGCACCGGGCGCGCCTGCAGCCGGGGTAAGTCGCGGGCGCAGTTCGGAGGGATGAAGCTGATCCCTGCGGATGTTGCTTCCTTGGTGCTGGGAGGAATCTCAGGCTGTGCAGCTGCTTCACTCCACATGGGCTTGCTGTCCCCACCACTGCATGCCAGGAACTTCTCTAGTGACTGGAGCATCTCTCGTATGAGGAGAGACTGCGTGAGCTGGGCCTGTTCAGCTTAGAGAAGACTAAGAGGGGATCTGATTAACATGTATAAATACATGAAGGGGGACTGTAGGGAAGAGGGGGCCAAGCTTTTTTCGGTGGT
>JAUBOD010000296.1:33591-53865 GCA_032353885.1 Nothura maculosa
CCAGGGCTCGGGCACCCTCACTGGAAAGAAGTTCCCCCTCAGCTGCAGGTGGAACCTCCTGTGCTCCAGCTGCACCCCTTGTCCTTGCACTCAGTGATTCACAGAACATTTTGTGCTGTGTCCTCTCAGTATAAGATGCCACCCACAATTTGTATCTAAAGCATTGAAGCATTTAAGGCAAAACTCCCATCCAGTAAAGAAGTCTAATATTATTTCCCCTAGGTGGGACCCACAGAGAGACTTCACCGGCTACTAATTGGGTGTTTATTCTTGCTGAGCAAGTTGAAGTTACAAGCTATTAGCTCTCTCCTGTGGCAGAAAGCATTACAACACCCTAAATGAACATCTTTCCAAATGTTGAACGGAAGGCAATCACTTAGAGCAGAAAACTTTGACAAGCAGGAATAATATTTGGTATCTTCTTTCATATTTGTATTTATGAATAAATACAGAAGAAGGAACGATTTAGGAAAGATGTGTTCTAGAATTAAGGGATGAGTTTGGGAAGCTGTCTCCGTGGAAAATCATTATTTCTAAAAGCATCTAAAGGCTTCCAAATACATGGATCTCTTGCTAAACAAGAAGAATGTCTGAAACAGCAGGGAATGCAGTAGGAAATTTCTAGTATCAGGCAGTGAAGAGGTTAAGGAGATCGTATGTGAATGGTTGAACATGACGTGTCAAGGGTTCTGGTGAGGAGAGCTAAAGGAATTGTAGGGCAAGTTGTTGTAGGAAAGATAGAGAGAAATGTAGCCTGCCACCAATGAGGTGCTTTGGATGGGAAAGTTTGGTAGGTACCAACCAAGTCCATCATTGCGCACCAGCTTCATCTCATATAGTCAGGACTTTAACCTCCACTGCCTGCCTTTGGATTAAACTGGCCCTTGGCTCTTTCTTAATGCTCCTCTTTGTCAACATGGATAAAGCAATGGGAAAAGAGCGTGCTTTTGAAGTGGCTCGCTAGGCTTTTTCTTAGGCAAGGAAATGCTGTGAGAATCCAACGACAATTCAACCTTCAGCGCTGGGACCAGGCTCTCCGTCAAACCAAGTGAGTGTTCACCTTCCATGTGTCTCATTTTCCAAAAAGCCTTGGGTGTCCCTTGGAACCTTATAAGAAAATTTTGTCCAAACCCTCCTATAACCAAAGCAGTGCAAGACAAGTGGACAGCTTAGTCATGAGCAGTAGTAGAGGTGTGATTGAGCTTGGATCACCAGTTGAGCAGTGTCTGAGTGGGGCTGTGGAGGGCTGAGGAGGAGGTATTTGCAGCTTGAGGTCAAGTCTGCTTCTTATGCTGCAACATTTGGGCAATTTCAGCTAGGTTCAGAGTCTGCTTAGGATGAAATCCTTCTTGCTGGGCAAGCTCAATAGTTGTCAATAGTCTTTTTTGGGGTTTTGTTTTTTGTTTCTTTTCGTTATATTATTACCATGAACAAAGACAGAAACAGAAATATTGTGATGTTTGGGGAAGAAATGTCAATAATTAAAAGCTATATCGAGTCTGCTTGCCCTGCATAATATTCTAAAGCATTTGATTGTTGCTCTGCTGGGGACATTGTTTTGCCTTCCACTTGTATGCTTGTATTTGTGGCTGCACTTGGGCTTCTGCCTATATGTTCAGCTTTGGGAAAAAGAGTTGGGCTTTGTTAGAACCTGTTCTGCATAAACAGCAATTCTGCCCAGTGAACTATAGTTTTAGGGTGGAGTAGAGGCTGCAAGTGGAGTTTTGCTAATACTGTCTGCCTCCCCTCTGTGCATGGAGACAGGAGAGAGCTGGCAATCCCTGGTCATCTCCACCAACATTGGAAGATATTTCCAACAAGAAAAAAAGAAATAAAATTCTAGGAAAGAATTAGAAGAATTGGAAGCTGCCAAAGAATTAACTTGCCAAGACAGGTTTAAAAGAAAGACCAAGTGAGCAAGTCCACAGCTTTGGAGGTAATAGGGCAGTGCAGAGGAGAAACAACTGACTGGGTTTTTGCTGTGAAGGGAAACACTGTGTGAAGGATTATGGAAGAAAAGCCACCTTTGGAGGTGGACCTCACCTAAGGATAAGACCAAGTAAGTGTTCTTTACTTTGGAATTCACCCTTGTCCCCCTTTTATGTCTTATATACTTTACCTCAGATGCCTTCTGCACAGCTTTTACCAACCAAGTTAACAGCTGTCATGTCAGTTTGAGATGTGAGATTTGTTCCTCTCTTGTCTTGAAAAATTTGGAAGGCAGAAGGGGAAGCTCCTCTGGAAATTACAAGGGAAGGAGGAAAAGGTTTTCCTGCCTTCCTGATGGCAGCGCAGCCTTTGAGCCTGATAGCCGTGCAGCTCCCTGAGTCCTGCAAGGTCAGGGCAAGGTGGACAAACATGTTATTGCAATGGGCTGTGTCACAGTGTGTACGGTGCAGATAGAGTGGTTTTTGGAAGGGGGACGATGCTTTCAATCAGAGCTGGTAAGTTGGCGACTGCCCTGGAAAGGGGAATTGCTTCCTTTTTCTCTTCTTGCTTATTGCCTTGTGGAGAAGAAGGTTGGTAATTGAACCGTGAAGTTCTCCTGATTTGGAGAACTTGCCTCAGTGGCCAGCCTACTGCCTTGCCCCCATGAGGAGTATGATATAGCACCCAATCTACATGAAATGACTCATTGTCTCTCCTATTACTCCTTCTCTTCACTTTCTTCACATGACCCTCACTGTCTGCCCTCTAAATGGTCATGTGTGTTGTAGATAAGGACACTTCAGATACCCTGGGAAGATGGGTTCAGTCCCAGCCAGAGCTAGGCTGTTCAAGAGGCTGTGGAACAGCAGCCTCAAAATGTGTGTGTGAGAGTTAGGTGTCTATAGTTCTAATGATGCAAGGGCCACAGAAGCACCTAATAAGTGTTGTTATGCACCTAGTAAGCTCTCTATGTGCATCTGCAATTCTTCTTTCTTTCTTTCCTGAACACCACGGATACTTTTGGTGTTGACATGTTTAAAAACTCATCATCCAAAGGTTCAAAAGCACTTGGATTCCTTGGACAGAGTGTACTTGCCCATGGTGTTCTTGGTACTGCTCCAAGAGGGTGTGATACAGACACCGGTTCTGTCCATCCCTCTGGATAAATAGGTAAGTTCTGACCCTTCATATTACGGGGGGTTCAACACGCTGACCCCTTTGCAAGAGCCCAGCAAAGGCTTAGAGGTGAAGAGAAGGAAGTGCTGTTGGTTTTTGTTAGCTCCTAGATCACTGTGTGACTTCTGGTGTGGACAAGCTGACATTTGGCCAGGGGACCAGACTATCCGTGAAACTGGGTGAGTAGTGTGGGAGAGCTGTGAGGAAGTGTGACCGGTCATTGGTCTTGGCAGGACAGAACACTGTTCATTTGTGGTTTTTTTTTCCTTTTTCATCTGCTTTCTCATCAGGGAAAGACTCATGTTAGCTACCTCAGAACGTGAGCCTGTTTCCTTTCTGCTGGCTGTAGGGTTGTTGTAAGGCTCTGTGTGGCTGTGTCTGTCTACAAGACTTGGCAAGCTCTACTTTGGACATGGAACCAGACTTGCTGTGAGACCCTGTAAGTGCCTTAGTGACAACGGGGCTGTTCCCTGAAATCCTGGGGAGGAATAGGACCTGGTGCTCCCTTTGGCTGTCTCACATGCTGCCCTGTGGAGAGGTGATTGCTCTGACATATCAGGGTTCTTGGGTAGCTGGGTCTTTGTGACTGGTCACTGTTTTTTGGAATGACTTACCAGACTGCAAAAATGCCCTTTGCTAACGTTCAATACCAACCGTTTTTTCTTAAATTCAAAATAGGGCTGTCATACCTTCCCATGTAGTACCTGGGAAGTCCTACCTTCCCAAGGGAAGTCCTTGATATCAGCTTTTCTGAAGTTGTGCTGTTGGAAAAGGGCTCCTCTCAGCTACAGGTGGTTGTTATAAAGCAGAAATCTCCTGGATAAACTATGGAGGAAGCAACACAAATCTTGGCTTTGGGAAAGGCACAGAACTCTGTAAATCCCTGTAAGTGCTGGAGATTGCTTTCTAATCTGTGTACCTGGGCTAAGGGGGGAACATCCAGATGGAAATGGGATTGGTTTCCCAAGTGAAACCTTTCCGATCTGTTTAGATTTGGATTTCTGTGGAGAGGTTAGACAAAAGTCAATCAAAAGATGTCAAAATTTGGAGCCAGAGACATGTGACAAGGGAGACAGCTTGTTTTTCCCCTTTGGAAAAAGCCAGTGTCTTTGGAAGAAGTCAGTATTTGTCTAACCTCCCATGTAGAAGGTTGCTTGGGCTTGGAAGCAGCTCTTGCATGGACGTCCTTCACCACATCAGGGACTTCTGCTTTCTGTGTCTTTTCCTTTGGGTATTTGAAGGCTGCAGTGCAGCTGGGCTGTTGGGAATGGCCATGTGAGCGTAACTAGCAAGTGACTTGGTGCTTGGGCAGAATGTCATGTGTGATCAATGATCTCTGTTCATCTTTGGGAGCAGGACATGACTCCCTGTGATGCCCAATAAATGCCTTCTACACGTGGCAAGTGTGTCTAGGGCTTTCAGAGCTTTCCTTGGCGTCCAGGAAAGCTGTAAAACTGTTTTTCTCTATTCTTGGGAGAAATCTGTTATAGGTAGGATGTTAAACGCTGCTCCCAGCCCTGGGATACCCCGATTCCCCTGCCCCATGGCACTTCTCTGGTGCTCCTCATGTCCTTGGCCAAGGTTGGCCAAGCCTTTAGGAAAGAGGCTGCTTCTGAAGTGCCTTGCTAGGCATTTTGCTATGGAAGGAAATGCTGTGTGAATATGGCTCCAACTACAGCAATTTAATCTTCAGCTCTGGGACCAGCCTCTCTGTCCAACCAAGTGAGTGTCCAGCTTCTATGTGTCTCCTTTTTCGGTAATACCTGCCTCTGTTCTCTGCATGGAGAAGGCAGAGAGCTGGCAGTCAGTGGTCATCTTCATCTGGAAGATATCCCTAACAAGGAAAGGCTTCTAAGGGAACTGGAAGCTGGAATTCCCACAGGGTTAACTTGGGAAGCCTGTCTTGAAACACCAAGTCCACTGCTTTGGAGGTGATAAGGCGGAGGGCAGATATGACCTATGGGTATTTGCTGTGAAGGAAAGCACTATGTGACTAATAATGTCAACAAGATGACCCTTGGAGGTGGAACTCACTTAAGGATAAGACCTAGAAAGTTTTAAATCCCTTTTCCACTCCATTGTCTAGGTAAGGCAGATGCACACATTCAATCAGCATCTTTTTCTATTTTTGTTTTGTTTTGGGTCTTCTTTTTTGAATGAACATTTCCTTAAGCCTTTCTTCCTTAGAAAGACCCCTAACTACCAGGAGCATTCCTGTGTGACCATGGAACGTGGAGAGGGTCCTCTTGCCTTCTGCAGCACACCTTCCGTGGTAGATCTTCAAGTGCTGAAGACAGGCTGGATCCTCTTGGCTGTACCAGAACCCTATTGGTGATGGGTCTTCTAGATAAGATAGTCTCTACATGAGCTTCTTAGCTGGAAGCTCTTTAGTGAGCATTTGGTGACTCTAAAAGCTCTAACAGAAATAGCTGAAACAGTGGTGACTGCTATAGCTGTAAGAGGTGAGATTTTCCTCCACATAAAGAGCAAATCCAGACCTCTTGCTGCTCTGCGCTGAGATAACACTATTGATTACACCACAGGGACACTGGTATGAACATGTCCACAGCCGTAATTCAGGATCACAACAGCAGATTCTCTTCTGTCTGAGAAGATCCCTTTGCAAGTCAGCTCCTGGGAAGGGGCTACCTGGGCTTGGAAACAGCTCGAGCTGTATGGTAGAGCTGAGAAGAAATGTCCATAAATGACCCACTTCTCCGTAAAGCAGAGACTTGAAGGAATCCAAAGGACAGAACTCAGGGGTTAGGCATGCAGATAATTTTATCGGTGTTCAGCCATCCCATGTACACCAAGTTTTTTTCTTTCTCCTCCTTCCTCCTCATAAAAAGAGGCTTTTGAGGGGATTTTGGTGTGTCCCTGCTTGGGGTAAAGGTTGTTAATCTAAAGAAGATCTTCCAAGCCGCTCTCAACAGTTCTTAGAGATGTAAAGGGTAATTTGAAAAGCCTGGGGGTCCCAAAACCAAATCTTTCCCAAGCTATTGACCTCCTAACACAAATCTAATACAAGCAAGGCTGAGATTCTGCTGTCCTCCTCACTGTGGTGTTAGCTGCTCCGCACAGTCATGCTGAGGAATGATGGAAGACTGTACACGTTATTTCTTAGCATACTAGTATAGACACAAAACTCTCTATAAAACCCCAGAGGTATTTAGGTTATGTGTCGGAAAAATAATGAAAGAGGGACCTGAGGAATTGAGATAATTTTTAGAGTTATTATATGGGTTTATTTCCTAAAACAAGAACAACAAAACAAAAAAAGAACTTGCTTATAATGAGATATTTTCGTAAATCATTTTAATACACTTCTGGGGTTCTGTAACTTGGTACACCTCCTGGGTGTTTAAACTGTGGTTTTGTTGCCTCGTCTGTGGTTAATGTCTACATAGACACTGCACTAAACCCACTGAATGCTGCTCAGCATCAAAGGAAATAATGAGAAATTAATCACAAAGGGCAATGAGGAATTAAAGAAAAAATGTTTGGTGGGAAGAGTCTCATGTTGGGAAACATTGTGCAGGGATCATACTTCGGATATACCAAGGTAAGCTACATTGAGTGTTCCCTGATAACTCATTTTAAGTAGTAGATTCTTCCCATTCTTCCCATCTCTGACATCTGAGGTGACTCCAGTCATATGTAGTTATTCCCTTTGAATGTGGGAAAAGATAATTGGCGATTTGAGGTAATAGGGAATCTGGGGGAATGTTTATAGGTGTTAAGATCAGTCCATCTAATCCATGATGGATTAGATATATGAGACTAGAATCTTACTTTACAAACTAACAGGGATAGTTGTTCCATAGAGCAATTTAACTGTTCTACTTTCTCTAGAAAGTCTATTTACCACTGTTCCCTAAGAATGAGTAATTATGTTCTGATAATTAGAATAACTCCACGTTGATTCTAGTTTGTGGAAAATAATCCGGCTTTGGTAGAGGAATTGTAGAGAGGATCCAATTATTTCCTGCTGATTCCAGTCCAACCAGATGAAGAAATTTTACCTCAGAGACAATGAAGACCAAGATGGATCAATATATATATATCCACATATATCAATATATATATACAATATATATCAATATATAATCCCGGTTTTGTATTAAGCCAGTTTAAGACTTCTACTGCACCTGCTTTGGAAAAAACATAAAATAGTAGAGGAGAACTCCAGAATTCCAGAGTAGTTCTATAAACTGGTCAGGAATAGCATTCAAATATCCCCTTCTATCTGGAAGATCCTCTAGTAAGGATGAAATAAGGCAGTTGGATGGCTGAGAGCATCGCTGAGCAGCAACTCCTCAATCTTTCTTGTACGCTAAGAAGATCAGAGATATAAATATAGCGTCTTCAGCATCCCCACCAATTCACTGAGCAAAATACAGGAAACGTGGGGCACAGCACTGTGGCTGATCTTTATCAAGACCGTGCTCTGCAAATTTTCGTAGCTGTGCAAAAATCTGCAAAGGAGCTAATCAGAAACCAGCCTCTGATGTCAAAATAAAACTAGGAGTCCCAGTGAGCAAGAATGAGGAAGGCTGCAAAGCAGCTGCTGAGGCTGCCTGCAGAACCAGTCCTTAAGTTGTCTCTGGTCAAGATAGAAGCATTGCACAGGGAGCAAAATCCCCATACAGAGAGAGGTGGACATGTAGCTGAGCATCCAGTATCCTAAATTCTTCCAGGTCAAGAGCCAGGAAGAACCAGGTCGCATGGTAGAGGTTAACTGGGTGTTATGGAGAGGATGTTCAACTAAATGTCATCTGGGATACTTTATGAATAGAGTCTTGACATCACTTGTGACTCCAGCACAATTCTGTTGATCCACTGTTGAAAGTCTTTTCTCTCTGAAAGTGTCTTAGCACAAGATGCCCATGATTGGGCTCCTTCCCACTTAAACCTCCATACTGCAAGTAAGACAGAAGAAACTATGACTGAACTGTCATTTCTCTCCCCTTTCAGATGTTACTCCATCTCCTTCAGTGTATAGGCTGACTTCTGAAGACAAAGAGGATTTGGAAATGTGCCTCATCACAGATTACTCCCCTGACAAGCTTAAATCTGCCATGACTAATATGAAGACAGATGCCATTGTGGAGATGGCAACATCAGAGGATGAGCAGGAATTGAGCTACTTGTCAACCTACTGGGCCAAGAGAAATGAGATGCAGTGCAATGCAACGCATGAGGGGTTTGGAGAGCTGCAAGGCCAAGATCCTGAACGTGGTAACGTCCTTGTGATTTGTGTGTATGGAGCTGGGGATCATCTGCTCTGCATGCAATTAGCATAAGCAGGAATGGAACATGTGCCACAGACCTTGTGGCAATGCTGAAATGGTCCCTCATGGAGGAGGACCCTGTTGGTCCTACAAGATTTTACCTTCTTCCTCAGTGGAAACGAGACTAAAGGCCAGTAGACTGGTACAGTCAAGGACAGAGATCTCTAAATCACACTGTGCGGGCTATCAAATCAAATGCGAAGTTGCTTGGTCTGATGCAACACGAATGCTTGATTAGATCTTATCCTAGGCTTGCGCGGGAAATAGCAGAAATGAGCATTAATGGGGGACAGTAATGACCAGAGACATTAGCCCAAACCTTCCAAACCTTCCATCTTTATGAACTCCTGAGTCCATTACTAATATTAATTAACTCTTTGCTCTTGTCTGCAGGTGCCAGCACTGTCTGCATAACAAGCGTGTCTCAACACTTCAGGACAGGTACAAACAAAGAGCATTTTAAGTGTAAAGTGTAAAAAATTATTTGGCTAATGCTCTCTTGGATCTATTTGTATAATTCCTGTTGCAGCAGAAAGTTCAGACTGTGAATTTTCAATGAGTATCACAGGATTTAAATATAAGTCTGGAAGATATTTGGTTTAATGTGATCTTTCCGATCTGAGCTAGTCATCTTATGCAGGCATGAACATACATTTTTGCTAGATCTTGCCAAATAACCATTCTTTTCTGTAACGCTTCTGTAAAATGATTTAAAGGACAGACTTAAGGCAGCTTCAGTGAACGTCTGCACTTCGGATTTCCAATGAGCCAAAACATAAGCAGATGGTTTCTCCAGCGTGTATGCAGAAGCAAGTTGCAGTAATATCAGGTGATATCAAGCAAGATCTAACTCCACTTGCTATATCAGGGTCTATATCAGGCAGTTCTGAAGTCAAAGCGGCTGCTGCTCCTGCTCGCTCCGAGCAGCTGGGCCTGCCTCTGCATTAGTCCTGGCTGCAGCAAAGCTGAGCTTTTGCAAACCTGAGGCCTTGCTGAAAAGAAACCCAGCACAGGAAAGTTTCCAGAATAGCACTTCAGAAAAACACTCACTCAGCCAATCAATTCACAGAGAAATTTTTCAAAGCTATGTACAAAATATTTTTGGTTTTTTTTTTTTTTTTGATAAAAGTTTCTACTTTCTAAATAGAGATCAGTGTATTTTTGGGTGAAAATGGCTTTGAAATGAAGACAAACATAACACCCAAACGGACTTGGCTTTTTCAATAACATTTCCATTGTTTTCCCCCACTCCTCTGACATAAATTTATGGGGAAAAGGAGGAAGGACTCTTCCAGCAACGCGGCTTCATAGCACGTTGTTGTATCAATAGCTAGATGATTGGTATAATTGCCTATTGGAAAACCAACCACTGGATGAAACTGAGCATTGGATGGAGTTACTGGATGGAAAGATAATCCCTGAGACAAGAACTGGAAGGAATGAAAATCTCTCACTGAGAGAGATTTGAGTCTTGTTCTTTAACTAGTTTAATGAGTTCTTTAACTACTCGAATAGCAAATTCTATCATTAAAAAACACTGTTCAATCTGCCTTGCAGTTAGAATGTCTCTGCGCTCTGGTGACTTTCATTCTCAATTTCCCTTGCAGATGAGAAGCTGAACCTGCTGTCATTGTCACAGCTGGGCCTGAAAATCATTTTAATGAAAGGAATCATTATTAATGTACTGATAACAATGCTTATGTGGAAAAAAAAAGTGAGTGCTCTCAGAGGGTGGGGAAGCCTCTGTCAGGAAATATTTGGATCGATGCATTAGCTCTGAGTGACTCTTCTCCCTGTAATAGCTGTTTATACAGTCTCTGCACGGATCATTTGCCTGCTATTAATTCAGTCCCTCTCCTCCTTTGCAGATCTTTATCTGGCCATATAATTATTTTCCCCACCTCCAATTATATATTTATATATATATATTATTTGCATGCAAATTGAACTTTTTTTTCTAGCCATATCTCTCTGTTGTTTCTATTTCATTCCCATATCTGCCCTAATCCACCAGCTTCAACCTGTGATCAAGCACCAGCCAGGAAAGCTTGATCTCATTAGCTTTAAGACTTCAGACCTAATTTGTTAGTCGAGGCCCAATGTCCTTTTCTCCTCTTTATATTGATCCAAAACATCTAGTCCATGATTATTTAGCTGTGACTCTAACCCAAATCATGGCTTAATAAGCTGTTATTTCTTTTTTCAGGAATGAACGTAACCTGATAGCAGAGACCTGAAGCACCAAATGCAAGAAGGAACAAATTTCTGATTCAACAGATATCACTTGCTGCTTCTGCATATCATATCAGCCATTAGATACTAAGTTGCTTTAATTGCAAGCTCTTCAAACATAAGTTTAAGCTCTCAGAAGTCTGCTTTCCCACATACCTGAGTCATTAGCACAGCAATTTAATGCGTTTGTGTGAAATTTGTTTGCTCAGTTTTGGATTGTTTTGCCAGTTCCATCAGTCTGACTTGCCCACAGGGTGTAGTTTCTGATGACTGCTTTATTCCACGGTGGGAGGAATCACAGAACGGTTGAGGTTGGAAGGGACCTCTAGAGATCATCTAGTCCAACCTTCCCGCTCCAGCAGGGTCATCTAGAGCATGTACAGGGCAGCATCCAGGCGGGTTTGGAGACGTCCAGAGAAGGAGCCTCCACAGCCTCCCTGGGCAGCCTGTACCAGGGCTCGGGCACCCTCACTGCTCACAGGCCTCCAACTGGACTCGGCCCCATTTATCACAACCCTCTAAGCTCTCCATCCAACCAGTTCTCAATCCACCTCACTGTCCAATGGCCACAGGCTTTCTCTTCTCCCCAAGTCAGACATACGTTCTGACTGTATTCAGTGTGGGAGAGGACAGCTTGGCTGGTTGGATGGAGGGAGAGCAGAACAAATCACGTCCCCTCCAGGAGTGGAACCAGTGTTATGGGAAAGAAAGGATGAAACGTGGCTTGATCGCACTAGTGGTCCAGCTTCTGAGAGCAGATATCTAGTGCTATGGGGAATGTAGTAGCCAGTAGCATCCTGCTTCCAAGAGGGCACAAGGAATCTGGTTTGTATTAATGATACCAACCTGACTGGCCTGGGTCTCAAAGTGCAGCTCGTGATTGGGAAGATGAGAAAGATGAGATTTGCTCCTTTTGTGACCACCGTTCTTATGTTCTGAATCACAGAGATTTGTCTAAAGGGAGAGATGAGAAGTCTCAAGTCTCAGCAAGACTCAAAACTCGCATCTTCCTTCACAGTGTGAATGGCAGGGGAAAACTCACCAGACCAGTAGGGATGTTTCTCTTTCCCACACTATTTTTCACCATTCTGCATTCACAGCCATTGCAAGGGTCTCAATGGAAAAGCTCCTATTTCAAATGCTCTTTATCAAAAGCCCTGATCCTTCATGTGGGAGAGATTCTCCTTTTGCAGCCATTGCTCAGAACATGTCAAGATCCTTATCACAAATTGTGAGTCCACACTGCTGAGCAGCAAAACAGCAAAATCTCCCTGATCTTGTATCACGATGTTGTATCACGATGACCACTAATTGGATGGTCTGTCACAAAGAGAGTCCCTGATCACTCCTGCTCAGGAATAACTTCAAATTGTACAGGCCTATTTGCTCTCAGATCCTTAGCACACATTACTTGGATTAGTTTAGCACAGTTGCTGAGGAATTCACTCTCCTACCCTTTCCTCAACAAATCAGTCTCATTTTTCCCTAGCTGTATAAAGCACAGTGGTATTTAAACTTCTAAATTATACTCTTGAAGCTCCTGAAGCTTCAACTCTTTGTTATTAGGGCTGCTACATGAGGAGGAAGAGAATTTTAATGCCTCTGCTGAGACCATTTTTGAGTTACCAGGCCCTACCGATCCCACTTTCACACATTCCCAACTGATTATTCTTGTTTAAAAATGCAGGGATGTGCAAGAGCAGTTTCCACATTCCCTTATATTCTGCAACATCTTGTTTTTTAATTATTATCCATGCTAATTTTTTGGGTTGCACTTCAAAAACACTCCTTGCTGCAGGGTCACTGAGGATTGTTTGCTGCCTAGTTCAGTTTACACATCTCAATCTTTTCTCCTTCAATAAATGCCCCCAACTGTAAGATTGTGTGGATGAGGGGATGAGTGTATACACAAACTAAATTGACTGAAATGAATGCTAGCATGCAATCTCCAAGATAGTGAATTTGTAGGTCTATTTTGAAGATCCTTTCAGATATTGGGGTTTCCATCTCTCATCTCTGACCACATTGCCCCTTCGTGCTTTCTTGTTTATTTCAAAAGAGAGACAAAAACACAGTGGAAAAGGAGGGCAGGAAAAAACAAAGTAGGGCAGGAAGCAGCGTGGGGCTCATGGCCTAGGCGGCAAAGCGAAAATTCTGCATAACAAGTTCCGTGATGACACAACCGAGATCTGGGTCACTTGGTTCCCCCAAGCCCCATCAGAGAAACCACTTCCTCGAGAACGTGGAGCACAAAAAAACAAGGTAGAGGCAGTGGGGCTGATCTGGCACGCGGCAAGGGCTCATAAAAGCATGTGGAGAAGGGAGCAGACGTTAGACCACAAGCCAAAGTGGAAGGGGGTTAAGATGCCCACTCTTCCTGCCCTCTTACCACAGCCTAATGTTGGGTAGGAAGAGCTGTGGGCAGAACAGAAAAGACAGAGCCACGTACAGTGTAGCTGGAGGAAAGAAGGGTAGGAAAGAAATCCAAGAGAAATTCAAGAGTGGTGGGTGCATTTGCTGATATACCCCATTATATAGAGAGAATCTATGCAGGAAAACCTTATTTCCCCCTAGTCCAAAGAGAAAGGAGGCAAAAGCAGCAGACCAGACAGTCGTGTCTCACACTGGCAGGGAAAAGGTTGCCATGGTCCATCCTGCCCATCCTATGGTCCATCCTGCCCACCCTATGTTACTTCTGATCCCCTGATTCCTAACTATGGAATGGTTGGAGATGAATTTGCATCTTTTGTAGGGCTTTTGTGGAGAAAACATCCTGTTCTCTTGCCTTCTTCTACAGAATGAACAGGGACTGTAACAGTCTTTCTAAGGAGCACAGTCTGAAGATCCCTATAGATTTTTGAAGCTCATTCAGCTGTAGAAGTAGGTCTAATAATATCTGAAAACTTGGACTGAAATTTGGGTAACAAGAGGCACTGAAAGTCAGTAAAATCAGAAAAACAACATTCCGAACGTAATTTGGAGCCTAATTCAGAACCTGCTTCTGTGCAGCTTGTACAAGAGGCTACAAGGAGGCCCAGCCTCTAAGGTTCTCTATAAAACCGAGGGACAGGTAGACTGAACTATGCAAACCCACAAGGAGGCACTCAGTTTATAAAATACCAACAGCAGGAAGGGCAAAGGGAGACCCCAGGTTTGTTCCTCCTGCTATGGACATGTTAGTCCTGTCTGTCACCTGCCTGGCCCTTCTTAGGGGGGCCCTTCTTATTTGTACAAGTCATTGATGTTTTGCAGAAACTTTTCAGTGGTGAACAGCGATAGGACTAGAGGAAATGGCTGCAAACGGAAGCATTGGAAGTTCCACGGGAACTTCAGGAAGCATTTCCTCACTGTGAGGGTGCCAGAGCCCTGGAACAGGCTGCCCAGAGAGGTTGTGGAGTCTCCTTCTTTGGAGATCTTCCAAACCCGCCTGGATGCCGCCTGTGCCCCCTGCTCTGGGTGACCCTGCGTGTGCAGGGGGTTGGACTAGATGACCTCTGAGGTCCCTTCCAACCTTAAGCATTGATAGATGCTCCAGAGACAAGATCCAGATATTCTGCATAGTACACAGGTGTTCGGACATGTGTTGACGACATGGAAACCAGGACTTCCATACAGAGAGTGCACAATTAGACATATCGTATCAGGAGGTGTTATGGCCCATCACATGCACAATAGCAGCATGATACACGTTCCTTATTGTGCTTTCATATAATGCCATTTTCAAAAAATGCAGAATGGGTACCTTCTCAGTTGTTTTTCTAAAATATCTCTGTTAAATTAACTTATTTTTTGGCCTTCTGGTTTTTGGCCTTCTGGTGGAATAGGTGACAGCCTCATGGCTGCCAGGAAAAAAATCCTAACTAACTGTGGAAAAAGCCAAACTAGGCACCAGCAGCAGCTTCCTTCAGGCCCACGTTCGCAGGCGTCTTTCGGACACCGTAGAGGAAGGGCTTTAGAATTGCACACAGGAGCTGGTTCAGCAAAGCTACATTTCTGTTGCTCTCCAAGGAAGCATCTTCTGAGGAACACGCATAGAGAACAAGGCGTTTTCCACAGATGATGGCAAAGCTGGGGAGATGGGAAGAACACGGAGCAAACACGGTCTTCCTCCCCAGTGCTGATGGCATGGCCAGAATGCAAAGGCTCTTTAGAGGGAGTCTGCTTGCCAAGGGGGGCTGCTGGCAGAGCAGGACAGTGTGAATCCGGGGGAGTTGTCCGGAGGTAATGGAGCTTCTTGCTGGGCTCTCAGGAAGTCCCTTTGAGAGCCGGGGCAGGCAGGAGCTCAAGACTGGAGCCTGTGAGCCAAGGAGCAGCCGGCAGGTGGGTGCAGAGCTGCTGCTTTAGGGTGGCAAAGCCATCCCTAAAGTAGAGGGATTACTACTCGATTACTAAGGTATCACAATACCCAATTTCTGCTGCAGCACGGGGTGGCATTTCTGAAGTCACAGCTGACTTGGAGAGGCGACATTATCTCCAAAACCCACTCTCCATACAACTCACCTACCTGGTCTGTTCCTAAACCAGACGGAAGGTGGCGACTGACTATTGATTACGGGCGCCTAAATGCTAATACTGCCTCATCAACAGCTGCTGTACCAAACATTGCAAACTTAATAGCGACCTTAGAAGCAGTTGCGCACCCATGGATGGCAACACTAGACATAACGGGCATGTTTTTCATGGTTCTCTTACAGGAAAAGGACAGGGAGTAATTTGCTTTCACGTGGAACAGCATTCAATATACATTCAATCGACTCCCACAGGGGTGTAAACAGTCACCCACTATTGCACAGGCTGCACTGGCTGAACTTTTGCAGACTGGCTCACTACCACAAGGTGGGAAGTTGTACCAATACATAGATGACATCGTAATTGGGGGTGACTCTCCCGAAAAGGTTGAGAAGTGGGTATTTCACACCCCACACTGTCCCCAAGCAAATGGGATAGTGAAAGAGCTAATGGGTTGTTAAAGAAGAGCCTCAATCCACTCAAAGCCTGGTGGGATATTCGACTTCCCACAATTCTTCAACAATTAAATCATCGTTCCGGATCCACTGGAAGCCCTATAAACCGAGTGTTCTTCGTGAAAAATGAACCCTGAGCTCCACCTACAGGTATAAGACAATGCCCAACAACACTGCAAGCAGGACAGCCCGGAATGGTCAATCCAACCATATGACTCAAGAGCCAACTCGTAAGAGTCAACCATATGACTCTAACCAAGGCTCGCAGCCCACTTGCTTGGGAAGCTACTGATAACAGTGGTGCAGAACATAGAATTAGTGCTCGACGGACATCTCCTTCTTTTGAAATGGGGTAACCTGTTGGTCATGCAGCCTCCCTGGGGCTCCAGGTGCAACTCCCCCTCCGGGCCCTCCAGGTCTTCATGCAGTTGCCCCAAGCATCCGTGTGCGTCACCCACTGGGCTCTTTGGGCTTTTGTGCGGCCTCCCCAGGCCTCCATGCACAAATGGCCCCCAGGCCCTCCCTGCTTTAGTGCAGCCTCCTTGGGCCTCCATATGCATGTGACCCCCCCAGGCCACCCGGGCTTTTGTGCATCCTCCCTGGGCCTCCATATGCAGCTGGTCCCCAGGGCACTCCAGGCTTTGGTGCGACTCTCTAGGCCTCCGCACACAGCTGTGCCCTCGGGCCCTCCAGGTTTTCATGCAGCCTCCTCGGGCCTCCAGCACCTCTGGCCCTCTGGGCTTTTGTGCCTCCTCCCTGGGTTTCCATGTGCAGCTGGTCCCTCCGGCCGTCTGGCCATTCGTTCGTCCTCTCCGGGCCTCCTTGCGCAACTGGACCGCTGGGCGCTCTGGGCTTTCGTGCAGCCTCCCTGGGCCTACGTGTGCGTGGCCCCCACTGTCCCTCTGGACATGGGTGCAGACTCCCCGTGCAGTTGGTCCTCCAGACCCTCCGGCTTTTGTGCGGCCTCCTCGGGCATCTATGCACACAGGCTCCCCCATCCCTCTGGACTGTGGTGTGGCGTCCTCGAGGCTCCGTGCGCAACTGTCCTTCCGTGCCCTCGGGGCTTTCGTGCAGCCTCCTCGGGCCTCCATGCGCAGCTGGCATCCCGGGCCCTCTGGGATTACATGTGGCCTCCTTGGGCATCCGTGCATGCACGGCCTCCCATCCCTCTGGACTTTCGTGTGGCCTCCCCGGGCCTCCGTGCGCAGCTGGCCCCGTGAGCCCTTTGGGCTTTTGTGCGTCCTCCTCGGCCCTCCATGTGTGCATGGGACATGCGAGGGACTCCCTAGACCCTCCGGACACAGTGTGGGGTGTGCAGTGGGGGTGAGTGTGGGGTGTGCAATGGGGCAGGTGTGGGGCACACAATGGAGTAGGTGTAGGATGCTCAGTGGGGCAGTGTGGGGTGCCCAATGGGACACACAGTGGAGCAGACATGGGGCACCCAGTGGGGCAGACACCGGGCGCACAGCGGGGTGGGGCCAGGCTGCACCATGGGGTGCAGGGTGGGCATCCATAGGGCGGACACAGGCTCCCGGTGCCTATGGGGCACCCCACGGCGTGGGCAGGGGTGACAGCAGCAACCCGGGGGGCACAGACAGAAGCCACCGCTTGGACCCTTCACCTTTATTAAGGGGGGCACAAGGGGGAGGCCCAGGCCCCCCAGCCCCAAGGCTGCATCCACGGGCGGCCCCGCATGTCCCCGTCCCCATCACCGTCCCCATCAGCAGCTGCTGCCACCTCGCGGCCACCGGGCTCTGAGCAGGGGGCGACGCCGGGGGGGTCTCGGGGCACACGGGCCGGCTTGGCACGGGGTGGGGGGGCGCTCCTAGTCCACCTTGAGCGGCTCGGAGTTGGCCCGGAGGAGGTAGAGGCTGTCGTCCAGCAGGAAGCTGCCGAGGAAGAGCAGGAGGAGGAGGATTGAGGGGATGTAGGCGGCTGATGGGGCTGTGGGGAGGGCTGGGGGCTGGTGGGGGGGTCCAGCTGCTGCCCTGTGCCTGTGGGGTGCCTGGAGCTGGGGGGGAGGCCGGGATGTGGCCTCTGGAGCAGGGGCTGGGGTGGAGGCCCCTGGAGCTGCCTCGTTCCCAGGGAGCGGCAGCGGGACCCACTGGAGCCCCAGGATGAACAAGGGCCCCCCCACAGCCTATGGATAAGAGAGGGATCTCAAAACCCTATGGATAACAGAGAGCCCTCAGCGCCCTATGGATAAGAGAGGGTCCCCCAGCAGTCCATGGAAAACAGAGAACCCCCCCAGCACCCTGTGGATAAGAGAGCCTCCTGCCCCAGCATTGTATGGATAACAGAGCTTCACCAACATCCTATGGATAAGAGAGCCCCCCCAGCACCCTCTGGATAACAGAACCCTCTCAGCATCCCCTGGATAACAGAGGTCCCTCCAGCACCCTATGGATAACAGGGGCCCTCAGCCCCCTTTGGATAGGGGCGCTGGCCATGCCCCGTGTGCCGCCCACCTGTAGAAGAGCACGTTGAGCGGGATGGTGCCCAGGTGCCACACGGCGTGGGCGTCCAGCACCCACAGCAGCGGCGGGAAGTCGAGCAGCTCGAGCAGCGCCAGCGCCTGCAGCGGCAGCACGGCCGCCGCGCACTTCCAGGCGTGCGGCAGGCGCGCGCCGCCCCGCGCGCACCACCACAGCCAGCGCAGCACCGTGAGCAGCCCTGCGGAGCCGAGCGATGGGATGGGATGGGATGGGGTGGGATGGGATGAGATGGGATGGGATGGGAGGGATGGGAGGGAACGGAATGGAATGACCCCCTGGGCACCACCACAGCCAGCGCAGCACCGTGAGCAGTCCTGCAGAGGGACAGGATGGGAGAGACAGGATGGCATGGGATAGGATGGGATGGGCCGGGATAGGAGCATCGGGATGGGATGGGAGCACCAGGATGGGCCGGGATAGGAGCATCGGGATGGGATAGGACAGCTCCCTCCGCCGCGAGCACCCAGGAGCACCGCGATGGGACAGGGCGGGAGCACCCAGTGGCAATGGGACGGCCCCATCCACCGCCACGTGCCCGGAACCACCGGGATGGGACGGGATGAGGGCACCAGTTTGGGACGGGACAGCCCCAGCCGCCACGGCGCCCGGCCTCACCCACGGCCACGTTGGCCACCAGGTTGTAGCCGTAGTCGAAGCGGACGAGCGACAGGTAGGAGACGTGGGCGGCGAGCAGCAGCAGCAGGAGGGCCCTGCAGGCGCTGACGAGCGCCGGGCGCCGCAGCCCCAGCGTCCTGGGGGGCACCGGGGGGGCCGTGAGCGCCGCCGCCGCCGCTGCCCCCCGGCCCCGCGGCCGCCGCCGCTCACCGGACACAGCACAGGTAGGTGGAGTGCAGCAGCACGGCCGAGGCGCAGAAATAGTCCAGTTTCTGCGGGAGAGGCGGTGTTTTGGGGGGGGAAAAGCGGCCCCCGGGCGCGGGGGGCAGCGCCCTGGGATGTGGCGCTCACGGAGCCACCGCACAGGGACACTCACCTCCGTCAGAGCCGTGTCCCTCGTGTGGAAAACCATGGACCAGAACCAGGCGTTTAAGGAGACCTGTTGGGAAGGCGGAAACGTCGGGGGCGGCCCCAGGACGCGCCGGGCGCCTCCTCAACCCCCCTGCTCCACAGCGGAGGCCGCAGCCTCCGCAGGCCCCTTGTGGGCTCCCATGCGGAGCATCCCGCGGTGTGGGCGGCCGCGCCGGTGCCCGCGGGCGCTCACCGCGGCCGAGGTGACGCACGTGCGGTACATGGGCGCCGCGGGCGGCACGCTGGCCCGGTAGCGCAGCAGCATCACGAGGCTGGCCAGGCCGTTGAGGAGCGAGGCCAAGGCGGAGGCCGGCTCCTGGACGAACAGGAGGCGGGAGAAGGGCCACTGCAAGGGGACGGGGACGGAGGGCAGGGTCGTGGTGCCCACCAGGGGCTCCAGGCCCCGCGCCCCCCCCGGCCCCGCTCACCTTGCCGTGGAACTGAGGCACTTGGTAGCCGCCCTGCGCGTACAGCCGCACCGTGGCCCACATGCACTCGTAGCGGCACTCGTCCCGGCACGTCCAGCCTGCGGGGTCAGTGCCCGGGTACCCCCCGCACCCCCCAGGTAGCCCAGTGCCCCCACCAGCGCCCTCCCAGTACGGCCCCAGTGCGATCCCAGGGGCCCCCCAGAGGCCTCATGGATGGCCCAGGGCCCCATCAGGGTCCCACATTCCCAATGTGCTTCCAAGAGGCTCCTGTGTTCCCCAGGATGGATCAGTGGTTCCAGGATGGACCCTTGCCCTCGTCCTCCCCAGTATGGCCTGATGTCTCCCAGGATGCTCCCGGCGTGTCCCAGTGTCCCCGGGATGCTCCCAATGTCCCTGAGTGTCCCCCAGATGCCCCCAGGATGGCCCAATGTTCCCCCATGTGTGCCCAGTTTCTCCCCGGATGCTCCCAGGTGATCCCAGTGTCCCCCAGCACGTCCCAGTGTCCCCTCGGATGCCCCCAGGATGGCCCAATGTTCCCGTAGAGGCACCCAGTGTCCCCCAGATGCTCCCAGCATGGCCGAACGTCCCCTCGGATGCTCCCAGTGCCCCCAGCAGCCCCCAGTGCCCCCCTGGACGCTCCCAGCAGGTCCCAGTGCCCCCAGCAGGTCCCAGTGCCCCCCTGGACGCTCCCAGCAGGTCCCAGTGTCCCCAGCAGGTCCCAGTGCCCCCCTGG
>JAUBOD010000296.1:107258-123097 GCA_032353885.1 Nothura maculosa
GACAGGGCACCGGGATAATGCACTGGGATAATGCATTGGGATAATGCACCGGGACAGTGCACTGGGATAATGCACTGAGTTAATGCACCGGGACAGTGCACTGGGATAATGCACTGGGATAATGCACCAGGACAGGGCACCAGGGTGATGCACTGGAGTAATGCACTGAGTTAATGCACCGGGACAGTGCACCGGGGTGATGCACTGGGATAATGCACCGGGATGGGGCACTGGGATGATGCACTGGGGTAATGCACTGAGTTAATGCACCAGGGTGATGCACTGGGATAATGCACTGGGACAGGGCACCAGGATGATGCACTGAGTTAATGCACCAGGACAGTGCACCGGGGTGATGCACTGGGATAATGCACCGGGACGGAGCACCGGAGTGATGCACCGGGGTAATGCACTGAGTTAATGCACCGGAGTGATGCACTGAGTTAATGCACAGAGTTAATGCACCAGGACAGTGCACCGGGGTGATGCACTGAGTTAATGCACCGGGACGGGGCACTGGGACGGGGCACTGGGACAGTGCATTGGGGTGATACACTGGTATAATGCACTGAGTTAATGCACCGGGACACTACTTCAGGGTGATGCACCAGGACAGTGCACTGAGGTGATGCAGTGGGCTAATGCATGAGGACAGTGCCCCACAATAATGCACTGGGTTAATGCACCGTCACAGTGCACCGGGATAGTGCACCAAGTGACTGCTCCGGAGCAATGCACCCGAGTGATGCACTGGGATAGGGCACCGGGAGAATACACCAGGCAGTGCACCGAGTTAATGCACTGGGGAAATGCAGTTGGGCAGCTGGCCAACGCACTGGGATTAATGCACCTGGACAGAGCCACGGGGCAATGCACATGGCTTTTACCTAAAGGCTCCAAGGGCTTCCTTTGAAGGCGGGGGGCTTAGAGTGACATGGAGGTTCTTGGGGATACAGGGTGGCCTGGAGTGATCAAGGGATGGGATTGCCCTGGGGCCCCACTTCAATGTCCAGCTCCAGATCCCCAAATCTGGTTGTTTAACAGCAGGAAAATTGACTTCTAGTCAATATATTTTCATCACACATGGCCAGAGTGTTTGGAAACTTTTCCTATACCCAGTGCAAAAGTTCAAGAGGAGAAAAAAAAAAAAAAACAACAACCCCAAACAGGCATTTGAATTCTTTTATTTTTTTCTTTTTTTTTCCCTATTTCTTAGGTGTGACTCAGGCTTTCTGCTCCTTGGCTGTAGGGCCCTGTGGCCCTGCTCTGACTCACTGGAAAACAAGCCGGGATCGCGGGCAGCGAGCCCGTGCCGAGGGCGCCCCTCGAGTCACGGGGACAGGGCCCGTGCTGGAGGCAGCCGGGAATGCAGCAGTTTTCCATGCGCTCCCTCCAAAGCACCAGCGGGTGCAGAAAACGGCAGCACCAACATCGCCGGCCGCGGGGCCGGGGCCGCTGTGCGCGACGCTCCGGGCTTTCCCAGCCCTAATCCCGCTGCTAATCGTATTCCGGCAGCGGCGCTCGCCGCTTTGTTGTTATGTAACGTGTTTTTCCCCCTGCCGGCCCCGAGCACGAGGCTCCAGCTGGAAATTTTGCAGCTCCTGAACTGGGGAAAGGCGACGCCGAGAGGGCGACGCTGCCTGCGGAGCAACATCCCCGGGTCCCCACAACGTCCTCCTGCCCCGTGCCGGGGGCACCCCCTGCCCTCGGATTGCACCAGCTGCTGCTCCAACAACCCAGATTTTTCACCAGCCACCCAGAGGCTGCAACACGTGCCCAGAGACCACTCAGCCTGCCCAGATGTTGCGTTCCCAGATGTTGTTCTGCCTGTCCAGGTGCTGTCCCACCTGCCCGAGTGCTTCGCTACCTGCCCAGATGCTGCAGCCTCTGCCCAGATGTTGTCCCTTTGGTCCAGCTGTGGCGCCTCCTGCCCAGATGTTGCCCCTGCGCACCCTGCTGTCCACAGCGCGTCCTTCCATAAGCTCTGCGCTTGCATCTGGCTGCCCCCAACATCAGCAGCATGGAAAAAAACAGCCTGAAAAGGCAAAAACTGCCTTTTGCTTGTGTTTCCCAGGAGGAATTATTCCGGCTTTGGAAGCATGCAATTGGCGGCGCCGCTAAAACACATGGAGTTGTGGAGTTTCCTCAGGATGAGAGCTCAAGCCTTGTCTAAAGCTGAGGGCAGTTGCTTAAAATCAAAGCGGGACCTTTGTCCCTGGGTGCAGCCACGTGACGGGCTCCATGTGCAGCAGGGCCACCCCAACCTGCCCCTCCGCTGCCCAGGGCGGCTGGGACGGTCCCTGCCCGTGTCCTCGGCCCCGGCATCTGCTGCGGGGTGGGTGTTGGGGGGCCCGGCAGGGGGGTCTTCCCACCTCCCACCCCTCCAGGGCTGCCCCAGCAAGACGAGGGCCTTCCCTGGGGAAGCTAGAAAAGGAGTGAGGAAATTTCTGGAATGGGAGTAAATTCTGGACTGGGGGTAAATGCACACGGGTGGGGCTGTGTCCCCCTGCGTGTCTGCAGGTCCCCATGGGGCTGCTCACACACGTGCACAGGCCTTCGGGCCCATTCCTGGTGCGTCCAGACCCTGTTCTCTTGCCCAGTCGGATCCCAGTGTAGAAACCCCACCCATCCTGGTCCATTCCCCGTGCAGCCCGGAACCCCCTCCCCAGCCCATTCCCGATACAGCCCCCGCCGCGGAGCTGCCCGTTCCCGTTGCAGGCTCTGAGACCACATCCCGGAGCAGCGCGGCCCCCCTGGCCCGTTCCCAGTGCAGCCCCCTGGCTCATTCCTGGGGCAGCCCCCGGCTCCTTCCTGGTGCAGCCCGGACTGCCCGTCCCGTCCCCTCCCCGCTCCCGGCGCCTGGTCCCGTCTCCCCTCCCCGCTCCTGGTGCAGCCCCCGCGCGGGGCAGCCCGTTCCCCTCCGGGCCGCCACAAACGGTTAACAGCGCCCGGCTGCAACGTGACTCCTCCCCGCGCCGGCCCCAGCCCCGGCCCCGGCCCCGGCCCCGGTCCCGGCCCCGCCGCCGCCCCGGCCCGGTCCGGTCCGGCCCGGCGCGGAGCACCATGATCTGCGGCGCGAGGCGGCAGCCGCGCGGCCCCGCGGACGGCGCCGGCGGCCCCCGACGGCCCGGGGGGGCCTTCAAGAAAATGGGTGAGAACGGGACGGGACGGGGGAACCGCCCCCTTGCCCCCCCCGCCATCCCGCCCCGCCCGCGGGGGGGCTCCGTGACACGGAGGGTCCCCAAGGTGGAGGTGACTCGTGGCTGGAAGGACGGGAGGGTTTAGAGGTGACAGGGACCTCCAGGATAGGGACAGGTCCCCACGGCAGGGAAGGGTGACAGGGGACCCATGTCAGCAGAGCCCCATGGTTGGGTCAGGTTCTCTCCATGTCTCCCCATGGTGGTGAGGTGTCCCCACGGATAGAGAGGCCCCCATGGCCAGGACAGGTCCCCATGGCAAGGGAGGATCCCTAAGGGAGGGTCCCCAGCAAGGAAGGGTCCCTCCCCAGCTGGGAGCCCTCCTCACCATTGGCGGGTGTCCCCATGGCAGGGACAGGTCCCCAAGGTGACCGGAGACTCCATGGCCAGGCAAGGTCCTCACCATGGGCAAGTGCCACCATGGCAGGGACAGGTCCCCATGGCAGGGATGGTGCCATGGTGGCAGGTCCTGCCTGTGCTTGGGCATGGGCTGTGTGCCCATTGCCAGCGGTGTCTTCACAAGCAGGAGCCCCGGTGTCCCCATGGCTCTGCATCCTTGTGTCCACCTGTCTGTGCATCCCTGTGTCCACCTGTCTGTGCATCCCTGTGCGTGCATTGTATATCCATGCACTCACGTTACTCTGCACCCTGAATCCTCGTGTCCAGGAATCTGTGTATCCACAAACTCCTGTGTATCCATGAATCTGTGTATCCGTGCACCTATGCACCTGTGGATCCATACATCCCTGTGTCCATACACCTATGTGCCCGTGGATCCATGCATTTGTGCATCCAAGGTCCTGTGCATCCATGTGTCCGCACACACGATGCGGGACAGCAGCTCCGGGCAGGCTGCCACCCACGGGTCGGGTGCGTGGGCTTGAAATCCTGGGAGCGCCGCAGCCGCTCGGCTCCGGGACTGGCATATGTGGGGCACTCGGGAAGGACAAGAGCCCCATTGGGGACACCCAGGGCAGTGGGCTCCATGATGCACTGGCACCAGTAGCATCCCCAAAGCTGCTCCATTGCCAAACTCCTGTTTTCTGCCCTGGGGGAGCATTTTGAGTGGAGCGGGAGTGGCCGGAGCGCCGGAGATATTTTTATAGATTGCAAAGAAAATAAAAAGGCAGGGAGGAAATAACTGAGCGGTTTCTTGGATAACAGACGGAAAAGTCCCAGCCCGCGGTGAGGCCGGGTGCAAGCTCGGCCACCCCGTCCCAGGGAGCGAGTGGGTGACTCACCCTGCTCCCGCTCCCAGGCTGTTCCCATGGGGCTGGCAGTGGGGCACAGGGCAGGGGAGCAGCATTCGGGCGGCTCCGTGGGGATCTGACAGCCCCAGTCCTGCGCACTGGGCAGGGCCCGGAGCTGCTGCCCTGAGTTGTTCCCGCGCAGGCGCCATGGGGGCTGCACGCTGGTGGCGTGTCCCGTCTGCCCCATCCCGTCCCATCTGTCCTGTCCTGCCCTGTCCTGCCCTGTCCCATCTGCCCCGTCTTGCTCTGTCCTATCCTGTCCTGTCCTGTCCTGTCTGCCTCATCCCGTCCCGTCTGTCCTGTCCTGTCCTGCCCTGTCCTGTCTGTCCCGTCCTGTCCTGTCCAGTCCTGTCCTGCCCTGTCCTGCCGCATCCTATCCCGTCTGCCCTGTCCTGCCCTGTCCTGTCCTGTCCTGTCTGCCCTATCCCATCTGCCCAGTTCTGTCCTGTCCTGTCCAGTCTGCCCCGTCCTGTCCTGCCCTGTCCTGTCCTGTCCTGTCCTGTCCTGTCTGCCCTATCCCATCCTGTCCTGTCTGCCCTATCCCATCTGCCCAGTTCTGTCCTGTCCTGTCCCATCTGCCTTGTCCTGTCCTGTCCTGTCCCGTCTGCCCCATCCTGTCCCATTCTGTCCTGTCCCATCTTGCCTATTCCTGTCCTCTCCCGTCTGGCCCTTCCCATTCTATCCTATCCTGTCCTGTCTTATCCTATTACATCCCATCCTGTCCCTCCATCCCGTCATGTCTGTCCTGTCCCATCTTGTCTCATCTGTCCTGTTTCACCCGTCTGTCCCATCCCACCTCCCCCCATCCCATCCTGTCTGTCCTGTCTCATCTCCTCCCGCCTGGAGCTCCGGGTGCCCTGGGCTCCGGGAGCCGAGTGCCGACGGGGCCGTCCCTTCGCAGGCCTGTCGGACGACGAGGACATCAAGCTCATGCTGAAGGGCTCTCTGCTGTGGAAGATCAAGGCGCCGCGGGCCAAGGAGCGCCTGTACCGCCTGCAGGAGGACGGCCTGACCATCTGGTTCGAGAGGCGCTTCCGGCACGCGCGCTCCAAGCACATCTGTAAGTGCCGCTGCTGGGGCGTCCCGGGGGGCTCAGGGCTCTGGGACCTGTCCCTGCACTGCCCCGAGGAGCCCGAACTTGCCCGTGGGACCCGGGCTCGGCCAGGGACACAGCATGGCCAGGGACCCTGGGTGCTACCCAGTGCCCAAGGTACAATCCAAAACTCTGCTTCCTGGTCCAGATTATGAACTGGGACCCTGAGCATCAACTGGGACCTTGGGCACAAACTTGGGACCCTGGTCATGCCCAGGGACTCTGGAGATGACCCTGGGCACCCCCTGGGATTGGCCTCCAGCCCCCAGCTTGGATCTGACCCATGGCCACAGCAGCCAGGGGAGCCCAGGCCCCACCGAGGCTCTTTCCCCAGCCTCAGTCCAGTGCTTCCCAGTGTATCCCAGTGCCTTCCAGCTCTTCCCAGCAGCCAAGACCAAGCTCCTGGAGGCTCCATTTCCCTCCCTGCTGGCCCCTGCCCTGCTCTCAATCCTTCCCTTCCAACCTCCCACCTGGGATAACGAGCCTGGCCGCAGGGGAGGGCTCCATCCCGTCACCACGGCCAACGTCCCGTCGCCACGGGGCTCTGTCTCGCCGGGGATTAGAGCAGCTGAAAAGGCAGCTTAAGGGCAGCCGCGGTGCCCGCACGCTGCCCGCAGCACCCGGCTGCAGAGGGGGCACCGCGGGGACAGCGAGCGCCCGTGTCCCTGCAGTCTCCGTGATGCACATCGAGGGTGTGCGCCCGGGCCGCCAGTCCGAGGGGCTGCGCAAGTTCGGCGGCTCCTTCCCCGAGGGCCGCTGCTTCACCATCGTCTTCAAGGGCAAGCGCAAAAACCTCGACCTGGCCGCCGGTGCCGAGGAGGACGCCCGCCACTGGGTGCAGGGGCTCAGCAAGCTCATGGCACGAGTGGCCGCCATGAACCAGCGGGAGAAGCTCGAGCAATATCCTTGGTGGGAGAGCTGGGGCGTGTGGGAATGTGGCGGATGCCACATGAGGACACAGCGGGTGCCACACCGGGACATGGCAGGTGCCACGTGGGGACGCGGTAGGTGCCACGCGGGACACAGTGGGCACCACACTGGGACACGGTGAGTGCCACATGGGAACGTGATGGGTGCCATGTGGGGATGCGCAGCCGGGCGCTTTCCTTATCCGGACGCAGCTGGATCCACGATATCCTGCGGCGCGCGGACAAGAACCAGGACAACAAGATGTGTTTCGGCGAGGTCAAGGACATGCTGCGCATGATCAACATCGACATGAACGACGTCTATGCCTACAAGCTCTTCAAGGTACCGCCAGCCCATGCCACATCCTGCCCCCTCTCCCAATGTGCCAGAGGACTGTCAAACTCGGTGCACCCAGGGCGCTTCCCCATCATCAACGTCAGGGCCCCGTCACGTGTTTGGCAGTGTCAGGGCAGGCAGCTGAGACAGAATCATAGAATGTTCCAGGTTGGAAGGCACCTCTAGAGATCATCCAGTTCAACCTTCCCACTCCAGCAGGCACCTAGAGCAGGTGGCACAGGGCAGCATCCAGGCGGGTTTGGAGACCTCCAGAGAAGGAGACTCCACAACCTCCCTGGGCAGCCTGTTCCGCTGAGACCCCCAAAGCTCATGACACTTGGGGAGGGCTAGAGCGCGTGGCCGAGGAGAGGGGTGTCCGGCTGCGTCCCCCAGGCTCCCGCTGTCCCCCCAGGAGTGCGACAGGTCGGGCAACGGGCGCCTGGAGGAGCGCGAGCTGGAGGAGTTCTGCCGGCGCCTGCTGCGGCGCCCCGAGCTCGAGGAGCTGTTCCGGCGCCTCTCGGGCGAGGACTGCGTGCTGTCGGCCGAGGAGCTGCGCGACTTCCTGCGCGAGCAGGGCGAGGACGCCAGCCTGCGGCGCGCGCGCGCCCTCATCCACGCCTACGAGCTCAGCGAGAGAGGTGCTGGGGACGTGCTGCTGGGGGGGACGTGCTGCTGGGGCTGCTGGGGCTGGTGGAGCTGCTGGGGATGGTGGAGCTGGTGGAGCTAGTGATGCTGGGGCTGCTGGTGCTGGTGGAGCTGCTGGAGCTGCTGGTGCTAGGGAAGGTTCTACTGGTGCTGGTGCTGCTGGGGCGGCTGGGGTTGATGGTGCTGCTTGGGCTGGTGAAGGTTCTGCTGGGGCTGCTGGGGCTGATGAGGCTGCTGGTGCTACTGGAGCTGCTGGTGCTGGGGAAGGTTCTGCTGGTACTGCTGGTGCTGCTGGAGCTGCTGGTGCTACTGGGGCTGGTGGTGCTGCTGGAGCTGCTGGTGCTGGGGAAGGTTCTGCTGAGGCTGCTTGTGCTAGAGCTGCTGATGCTCCTGATGATGCTGGGGGAAGGCTCTCCTAGTGCTGGAGCTGCTGCCGCTGGTGCTTGTGGTGCTGCTGGTGGTGCTAGTGAGGATTCTGCTGGTGCTGGAGCTGCTGGTGCTGCTGGTGAAGGTTCTGCCACTGGAGCTGCTGGTGCTTTTGGGATTCCTGGTCCCAGCAGGGTGGCTGAGAATAGGCCAGCTCAGCTCAGGAGTGGCTCCTCTGCCAT
Organism: Nothura maculosa; assembly: GCA_032353885.1. NCBI lineage: Eukaryota > Metazoa > Chordata > Aves > Tinamiformes > Tinamidae > Nothura > Nothura maculosa. The sequence continues at coordinate 115,297 of JAUBOD010000296.1, forward strand.
TGGCAGTGCAGAGGAAAGAGTTAAGGGACACAGCCCAGAGCTGCTCTGGGGACAGGACAGGGACAGGGACATGGCCTTGCCTGCTTGGGGGGTTGTCCCTGGCTTGCTGGTGAGGGCTGCTCTGGAGTGCTGGCGAGTGGCCCACGTCGTGGCGTCGAAGCCACAGCTCGTGTCCCCTGTCCCTTCCCTGGCAGCCCATGGCCTTGCTGCTCCTGGCCTGTCTGCCCAGGATGAACTTTGGAGAAAGAGGAGACTGGGATGAGGAAGGACACCAAGGGGACCTCCATGTCCCCTGGGTGCCACAGTGCCAGGCCTGGGATGAGGGCAGCACTGTGGAGCATCAGAGTGGGGGTGGACCTCCAGGTGCCAGGACTGGGGTGAGGATGACATGGAGACATCAAAGTGGGAAGGGGCACCAAGGGAAATGGCACCAATGGCACCTCTGTGTCCCCTGGGTGCCACAGTACCGGGCATGGGGCAAGTGTGACCTCGAGAGAGGATGGTTTCTTGTGTGCTGTGATGCTGGACTTGCAGTGGTGTAGGCACGTGTCAGCTGTCACCAACGTCCCGGCTTGTCCCCCAGCCAAGCAGCAGGATCTTATGATGCTTGATGGCTTCATGATGTATCTGCTTTCTGCCGACGGGGACATCCTCAACCAGGAGCACACCAAGGTGCACCAGGACATGAGCCAGCCCCTGTGCCACTACTTCATCTCCTCCTCCCATAACACCTACCTGACCGACTATCAGATTGGCGGCACCAGCAGCACTGAAGCCTACGTCAGGTGGGACCTGCATGGTGGCCATGGTGGCTCAGGGTGACCGGAGAGGCTGCAGGGCTTGGTGGCCACTCCGCTCTGCTCAGGGGGCACCAGCCAGCTCTGGTGCCATGGGGCTGAGGTGGCTCCACGCGGGCAGGGCGCTCATGAAGGGCTGTCGCTGCGTGGAGCTGGACTGCTGGGAAGGCTCTGATGGGGAGCCCATCATCTATCACGGCCACACGCTCACCTCCAAAATCCTCTTCCGGGACGTCATCGAGAGCATCCGCGATTACGCCTTCAAGGTGAGCGACACGGTGCCTGGTGGGGCTGGCAGTGGGTGCCCCACGTGCCGGGTGATCTCGTCCCCCCGCTCTGCCCTGCCCGGCCCCTGTGTCCACAGCAATCGCCCTATCCCGTCATCCTGTCCCTGGAGAACCACTGCGGGCTGGAGCAGCAGGCCACCATGGCCCGCCACATGAGGGCCATCTTGGGGGACATGCTGCTGACCGAGCCGCTGGAGGGACAGGACTCCAAGGACCTCCCGTCCCCAGAGGTAAGGCCACCCCAGGGGCTTGTCTGCTGCCCCATCCCTGTCAGACGAGGCCCACGTCCCCACCAAACACAGAGCCTGTTCCCTCCTCCTGCAGCAGCTGAAGGGGAAGGTCCTGGTGAAAGGGAAGAAGCTGCCGGACGTGCAGTGTGAGCCGCAGAATGGCGGCTCTCCGTCAGGCTGCGAGGAGGAAGAGGAGGAGGAAGAGGAGGAGGAAGAGGGGCTGCAGGAGAGAGGCCTGAGGCAGGTAAGGACGTGAGACTGGTTCCTATGGGCTGCTGCTCTGCTCAGTCCCGATGCCAATGGCACAGTGGGGGAAGCTCCTCGTGACCAAGGGATGGCCATGATGGTGCTGCCATGATGCCCTGCTGAGCCATTCTAGACCCAGCCCGTGTTTTCTGGCTGGCAAAGGCCAGGGCTGATGCTGGAGAGGATCCTATGGTTGGACTGGTGGTGCCAGGGGCCAAGTGCTCCTGGGATCCCTGGACATGGTTTCTCTTTCTCCTCCTCCAGTCGCTTCACTCTCTGCAGGAGCTCAAACCATTGCAGGTGGGTTGTGGTGTTTTCTCCTGTTTGGGTACTTCATGCTCAGAGTCACCATCACCTTGGAGTTTCCATCATCCTGGGTTCTCCATTGCCTCAGAGTCTCCTTTGCTTCAGGGTATCTGTTCTCTTGGGGTCTCCACAGCCTTGAGTCTATACAGCTTTGGAATCTCCATTGCTTTTGGGTCCCCATAGTCCTGGATCTGTATCACTTTAGGTTCTGCATTGCCTTGGGTCTCTGTCATCTTGGGCTATCCATAGTGGGTGCTCCACTGCCTCTGAAGTCTCCATTGCCTTGGGGGCTTCAGCACCCAGTGCCAGTCTACTCAGGACTCTTCAGAGCCCTGGATGGCTTTGGTGGAAGGCAGTGGTCCAGGGGTGGGCCCTGGAGCTAGGGTAGCTCTGAGGCTGCTCTGGCTCCACCAGGCCAAGGAGGCCTCTCAGGTGGCCCCGGAGCTCTCCTCCGTGGTGGTGTACTGCCAAGCCGTGCCCTTCCCCGGCCTGGCCCAGGCCCTGCGCGACCCGCGGCCCTGCGAGATGTCGTCCTTCAGCGAGAGGAAGGCCCGCAAGCTCATCAGGGAGGCAGGTGAGGATACAGAGATGGGGGCTGGTCCCAGGCTTGGCCAACGTGTGGGGCAACCAGTGGTAGGATGAACTGGGATGCTCTGGGTTGTCACCAGGGATGCTCTGGTTGGGATGTGCTGGCTCCTGGTGTCTGGGGGACCTTGGGATCCAGGGTCAGGGTGTAAGGTCTCGGATCAGGGTCTGGGCTCCAGTGTCAAGGTTTGGGGTCCAGAGTCAAGGCCTGGGTCAAAGCCAAGGCTAGGATCCAGGTCCAGGTCCAGGCCCACCAGGTTGAGTGGGCACCTTCATGGCCACTGGCAGGAGCCCAGCTCCCAGCCAGAGGGTGCCGGGGCAGCCAGCAGGGCCGTGCAGGGCACCCAAGGGTGCCCCGTCCCACCCGGGCACCCTGCACACCCAGCTCAGCCCCGCTCCCGCAGGCAAGGCCTTCGCCCGCTACAACGCCCGGCAGCTCAGCCGCGTCTACCCGCTGGGGCTCAAGATGAACTCGTCCAACTACAACCCGCAGGAGATGTGGAACGCCGGCTGCCAGCTCGGTGCGGCCCTGCCGGGCAGGCCCTAGCACCCCTCAGCTCGTCCTGACCCAACACCCCATTGCCCACCCCAGCACCCCCCAACCCACCCCAGTTTGGCACCTCATGGCCCACCCCCGCCCAGCACCCCTGGGGCCAGAACAGCCCAATACTTCTCAGCCCAACCCTACCAGGCGCACCATGGCCCACCCCAGCCAAGCTAACCCAGCACCCCTTGACCCATCTCTACTTAACAACCCATGGGCAACTCCAGTACCTCTGACCCAACTTCAACCCCATATCTCACCCTGAACAAGTGCTCCTTGGCCCAAACCCACTCAGCACACTTCAGCTCATCCCCATGACCTGCCTTGACCCAATACCCCATGGTCCACCCCAACCAGGCACCCCATGATCCAGCTTGTCCCAACAGCCCATGGTCCACTCAAACCAGACACCCTAAGACCCACCTTGACCCAGCGCTTCTCAGTCTAAACCAGCCCAGCATCCCTTGGCCCATCTGAACCCAGTGTCCCAAGACCCACATCAGGGCAGTTGACCCATCCCCACTAGGCATCACGGCTTGCCTTGATCTGACACCTCATCGCCCACTCCAACCAGGCAACCCATTGACCACCTTAAGCCAACATCCCCTTGCCCATCTCCACTAGGAACCCCAAGCAGGCACCCCAAGACCCACCTTGATCCAATGGACACCCAATGGACCACTTTATCCAACACCCCAGCCACACATCCCCTGGTCCACTTTGACTTAACACTCCCCGTCCCAAAGGAACCCTCAGACCACCCCAATTGCCCTGTGGCCATAGTGGCAGCATTGACGCTCCCTCATGCCCACATCCGAGCATCCCTGGCCCCCGGCCACCCTCCTGTGTTCCCTGGCAGTGGCCCTCAACTTCCAGACGCCGGGCTACGAGATGGACCTCAACGCCGGGCGCTTCCTGGGCAACGGGCGCTGCGGCTACGTGCTCAAGCCCGGCTTCCTGCGCGGCTCCTCAGAACCCGAGCCCGGCCCGGCCCCGCGCCTGGCGCTGGCCATCAGGGTGAGCACGTGGGGTGGCCGCGCGGCCCGGTCGTCCCCGGTGCCGCCGCCACCACCGCCGGTACCACCACCCCGCAGGTGATCACGGCGCAGCAGCTGCCCAAGCTCAACGCCGAGAAGCGCCGCTCCATCGTGGACCCGCTGGTGCGCGTGGAGATCCACGGCGTGCCCGCCGACTGCGGCAGGCAGCAAACCCGCCACAAGCTCAACAATGGTGAGCAGCCCCGGCCTCGTGGCGGCCCCACGGCTGGGCCCGGCGGGTCCCAGCGTGGCCCAGGCCCCACGGTGGTCCCTGTCCCAGTGTGACGCTCTTGCCTCCCACTATCCCATGGGGATAGAGCTCGAGGACCCCCCATTCGTCCCCAGCTGCCCCCCCATCACTCCAGGCCACCCCAGTCTGCCCCCGTGCCACATCTGCCCCCCCTAGTCATCCCAATCAGCCCAGCCCAGCACCAAGGTGACCCCACCGTACAGCCCAGGCCAGCCCCAGTAGGACTCCCACTGCCACCCCACACACTCCAGTCTGGCCCCGATACGATTCCTCTCCCCTCAGCAGACCCAGTCCAGCCCAGTATGATCCTGTCCTCCCTGTTACGCCCTCCCCCAGCAGTTTCACCCCAATTCCCTAGTATAGCCCAGCTTGGCCCCAGGACATCCCCCAACCGCTAGTACAGCCCAGTACAACCCCCTGCCCCCCTATCTATACCCCAGGGCGGCCCCTTTTCCCCCCGGACACCCAGTCCAGCCCAGTACAATCCCCACTCCTCCCCAGTACAGTCCACCCCAACCCCTGTACAATCCCTGTCCTCCCAGCACGTCCAGTGGGATCCTTGGCCTATCCCCAACCCCAATTTAAGCACCGCTCCCCCAGTGCAGCCCAGTCCAGCCCTGTGTGACCCCCTAGCCCAGCCCAACAGCCCTAAGGTGGGACGAGCCTGATCCCCACACCCGGGTGCCCCCCTTGCCACGCGGGCGCAGGCTTCAACCCCCGCTGGGAGGAGACGCTGACGTTCCAGCTGCGGGTGCCCGAGCTGGCCCTCGTGCGCTTCGTGGTGCTCGACTACGACAGCACCTCCTGCAACGACTTCGTGGGCCAGTTCACGCTGCCGCTGGGCAGCATGCGCGAAGGTGGGCGCCGGGCGGCCGCGCGCGCCCCGGCCGCGGGTCCCGCTCAGCCCCTTGCTGCCCGCAGGCTACCGCCACATCCACCTGCTCTCCAAGGACGGCGCTTCGCTGGCGCCCGCCACGCTCTTCGTGCACGTGAAGTGCCAGCGCCTGTGAGCCCCGCGGGCGGCAGCGCCGGGGCGCCCGGCCGGGCTCACGTCGCTCCGTGCACTCCGCTCCGTCGCTCTCTGCCGCAGGGATGCAGAACGAGTGGCCGAGAGCAACCCCCGGTCACGGCTGCTGCACGGACCCTCAGGGCCAAAGGTCACAAACCTTGGCCTGGTGGCCCCAAGGCGCCCGCTGCCTTTGCAACCCCTGCTAGAGAACCAGCCATGGGCAAGTATTTATACAAGGTTGTCAAGCGAGTCGAATAAAGGTTTATTTAAGAGCCCGACGTCACCCTGGCTCTGCCGCCCAAGCTGCCCTGAAGCTGCAGGGACGGGGGCCAGGGCTGGGCTGGGGTGTTCAAGGCAGCGCCAGAGCGTGAAAAGCGCCATTCCTTGAGCAAGGGGAAGGAGACGTGGGGCTTGGGGTGAGAGGGAGGGTTGTGGGCCTCTCCCTGGCACCACTTGCACCTCTTGGGACCCGCTGCACTCCTCTCCTTGGCGCGGTGGCAGGACGGGGATGTCCATTCTTGCATAGGCCACACAGGAGCCCAGCCTGGGCAAGGAGACGCGGGAGCTGCCCTCGAGGACAGATGGGGCAGCTCCTGCTCACCGAGGTCCAGGCCACGGCCCCAAGGAGCTGGGGGTGGAGGAAGGGGCTCTCAGAGCCGCATGGTGCTTGTTCCTGGGGACATGGAGGCTGGGGGGGCTCAAGGCCTTGGAAAGGGACCAGGGAGGTGGCCTCGGCCCAGAGCGCTCAAGCTGTGCACAAGGACAAGGGCAGACGGCGCCTTCAACCCTGCACGGGCGCCTTTGGAAACCTTTGGCTGGGAAGCTGAAGACAGCTCAGAGCAACAGGAACGGCCTTGGCAGAAGCAACTCGCACCCCAGGGCAGGAGGGCTGCGCTGAACACGTGGGGTACCAGGAGTATTGGGGTACCAGCCTCCACCAGCAACACGGAGGCAGCTAGAAGAGATGCTTAGAGAAGACCCCCGATGGAGCTAGGAGCGAACATCCCAAAGGACGACATGTTTCCTGGAAGAGCCACCTCCCGATTTTGGCGCAGGGCAGCTGTTCTCTGGGATTTGCTCTCAGGAATCGTGCTCTTCCCAGTGTCTCTGTCAAGGACGAGCTGTCTTCCTGGCACAAGTTCATCTTTATGGGGCTCGCACCTTGGAGGCTGCACGAATTGCATGAGGCTGGCGGCATCGGCGCTGGAGAGGTTCAACGGGCTCCAGCCCTGTCCCTTTGAAGGGAAACACTCGTGTTCGTATTCTTGATGCTTTAGGTAACCAGTGGAGAGACAAAAGCAGGTGTGCAGAGTGCTCTGACACGCGGTGATGGAGCATCCCCAGAGCACCCATCCTGCAGATCCGGGAAGCAGGGAAGGAGACAAGTCCAGGTGGTAGTGCCGAGCCGGGTGCATCCGAGGGCGGCGAGAAGCTGAGTCCCTGGGGCGTCAGGAAGGGCCACGTCTCCACTGGGGCTTGTGCTGTGGGGCAGTGACGCCGGGAGGCTCCGAGGCCGGGGAGGAGGTGGCACAAGGCAGCGCTTGCACAAATAGCCCTTAGTGATAAAAAGCGAGTTGCTCCCGAGCCCGCAGGGAGGGTCGGCGCCGTCCTCCCTGTCAAGGCAACTGAGACACAGCCGGGATGGGAAGGACCGATCCGAGCGGAGCAGGCAGCAAACGGAGGCGGTCGAACGCAGGCAGCGTCTCCTCCAAGAAGCCTGGGGTGTCAGGCCCTGCGGGTGCCCTCCGGCTGCTCCCAGTTGCATCCCCGAGTCTCTGCCGAGCCGTAGGGTGCCGAACCTCTGAGCATCATTTTCTGGGGCAGGATTTGCCCTTTTCTGCGCAGACAAAAACAAAACCTGGCACACTAAGTAACCACCTCTGCCAACCCAGCTTCGTGGTGAGGAGAGTCATGGTCCAGGGACCAGGAGGTGGCCTTCAGCAGATGAGTGCATTAGTGTCAGTTTGGAACAGGAAAGATTTAAAATATATATAATATATACTTTTATTATTCACCCGTTAACTCCATTATATGCCAATCATGAGCTAGTTTTTGCAGTTACATTCCCTTGATCATGTCTTTACGAGGATGCAATTAAATCAAAACAAAAGGAGGCCACCAAGGCCACCCGGGGAGCTGTGGCCGGTTGCGTGTGATACAAGCGTTAAAAATCAGTCGCTGTCTGCGTAGCTGGTCCAGTCCCGCTCCTCCACCCGCGGGTCCAGCTCGGGTGCACACGGCGAGGGCAGCGTCTCGTGGGCGAAGCTCCTCCTCGCAGGGCTCTCCTCGCAGGGCTCGCTTACTGCAACACCAGTCCAACCTGGGAGAGGCGACGGAGACGGCAGGTGAAGCAGCGCCCGAGCGCAAGCGACCTCGGCCCCGCGCAGCGCGGGACACGCGGCTCCCTGCAGCGGTTCTGGGGCTCATGAGTATATCACAGAATCCCAGAATGTTCCAGGTTGGAAGGGACCTCTAGAGATCATCTAGTCCAACCTTCCCGCTCCAGCAGG
>JAUBOD010000296.1:123197-149011 GCA_032353885.1 Nothura maculosa
CACAGTAAAGAAGTTCCCCCTCACCTGCAGGTGGAACCTCCTGTGCTCCAGCTGCACCCATTACCCCTTGTCCTATCGAGGGGTGCCCTATATCCACACGCTTTCACCCGCTGGCTCCAGGACCTTGGAGGCCAGCAGTGCGGAGCGCCCAGCGCAGCCCCTTCCTAGCTAGATGTGCAGCCAAACAGGCACACGGGTCCTGCTGGACGGGACACGCGCGGGTGGCCGAAGCTCAGCGGCTTCCCAGCTGCTCTGCATCTCTTGCCTGTCTGACCGGCTCGGGCAGTCCGCAAGGCAGGACACACGGAGCAGCACCTCCCCTTTGGGGCTGTGTTTTCCAGTCAGGACTATCTCTGAGCTCCTAGCAATAGGTTAGACAGAGGCTGCTCCCTGGCAGCAGTAGCTTGTGACAAGTCCTGCTTGGGATGCTCCTGGGTACCCCTTGGCCACCATGCAGTGGGACGGGCTGGTGGCAGCTCCCAAGGATCCACCTGGGTCACAGAGATGGCTCAGACCCTCTGCAGGGCACAGCGGGAGAGCAGCTCCCAGCACCAGGCACATGAATCCATCAGCCCCTCCAGCGAGGAAGGAGCTGGATAAACCTCCCAGCAACCCCCTCGGGATATTGTTTTTAAAGCATCAGTGGTGGAGCAGAACTGGTTTAAAAAGTGTTGATTTGTGCCACGGTGCCCTGCAGGTGCTGCGGGCACAGCAACTCCAGTATCATCTGGAGGAGGCCACTGAGATGAGCAATTACCCACGTTAATCAGCCTGCTGGACCTCACACCTCCAGCTGCCTGCCTGCCTGCAGGAGCCTCTCGCTCCCCGGAGATCAGACACCTACCTGGCTTCACAAGCTCCGTGGGAGGAATCAAAGTCCAGTCACATTAATAAGCTGTTTGGACCTGGCCTGGACACACTGCAGATCCACCGCAGGCTGCAGAGGGGAGGCTGGTGCTTCTCAAGCACTGTCCATACCGTGTCCATGGACAATGGGAATTGGGTGGATGCTGAGCTGCAGCACCTCCACAATGGACCCACAGTAGCCAACGGGCAACGGGATCCTGCTAACGACAGTCCAGCCAGCAGGGCAGCTCCCCAGGGCTCTAGGAGGATGGCTCGAAGCAACCGCAAGTGCTTGAAGCAGCTACATGGGGAGCAGGTCCTTGGGGACCATGTGGCACCCCAGGGATGCTGTGGTGAGCCCCTGCACAAACACCATGGGTTCCTGCTCAGCAGCGACCCAGCGGCTCTCAAAGCACAGCCGTGCTCTCTAGAGGAGCTGCCATCCGTCTTGTCTCACCAGGACACAACAAGACACTCAAAGCAGACTGATGCACATGATCCAACACAGGACCAAGCGCAAAATTAGTCTGAGGAGACCAACTGATGAGAACTTCTCCCCAAGCTGAGCTGCAAAGACAGTGCCAGACATGGGCGGCCTGTCCGTCCCACAACCTCAGTGAGACAAGTTCCCTGCTCGCTGCAGGAGCAGCAGTGGACTGACCTTCTCTGGTGCCATGCTGGGACACTTCCAATTGTACAGGTAATACTGCAGGTTCCCGTCCCCAATCCCAAACTTCAGCTTCTCCAGGAAGGTTTTGTTTTCCATGAGATCCAGTGCATTGAACACGTCGAATCCTTTCTGCACAGGCAAGAAAGAAGCGATCAGCTCCTCTAGCCGCGGGCTGCTCTCCTCTGCAGGCACTGCCTGCCCCCACGACTGTTCCTTTCCTCACTTGGGCTGCAGATTCGTATGGCACTGAGCCAGTACAAGGTACAGAGCCCATGACTGGCCCTCCCCACAAGCTCAAGGGCAGCCAAGGGGTTGGAAATGCCTGTGATGAGCTGCCCAGCACCCAAGGGTGCTGCTTCCAACCTGCCCGGTCCTACCAGCACTCACCGACTTGGCGAGTATGAGAGCATCGCCCATGAGGTCGAGGAGAGGCGTCTTGGTGTGAACGTTGTAGAAGGAATAAGCAGCTTTGAGACTCTTGTGGGTCGCGTGGTTCATGATGGTGGAGGGCAGCGTGTAGAAGCTCAGGAAGTCTGTCACCTCCCCAGGGGCGCTCTGAAAGCCAAGAGGGACACAGCTGTGACACGGCAGCACAGCGCAAACTTTAGAGAGGATTTGCCAGTCTCAGTGGGCACATGTCTGTGCCACCAAGGGCATCCAGCAGACAGACTCGAGGCAGCCCAGGATGGAGGCACCATCCTCCAGCAGCTCAAACTTCCAGAACCTGGGAGAACATCCCAGTTCCCACTGCCCAGGGCAGCAGCCTCTCTGATCTGTCCTGCAGAGAACGGACCAGCTTGCTGCATACTCTCCCAGTGGTGGGAGAAGCCCAGGAGAACACCCCCTGCCCTCTCACCTCTACCACAAAGGTGTCGATGATGTTCTCCTGAGGTAAGAACCAGTGCTCCACCTCCTCTCGGCTCATGACGGGCGTCAGGTGGAACTGCTTCAGGTATTCGGTCAAGAGCTTATGCACTGCAGAAATGTCCTTATGCTCCATCGGCCGCAACCCGGGAGTCTTGGGAGTCTGCAGAAAACGAGAGCAAACTGTGAGTGTGGTTTGCAAGGGCGCTTCGACCCCTCCCAAGGACTAGCCTTCCCCCTCAGCAGCCTCCGACACGCAGCGTGGGGATGTTTTCTGCTTAGATCACATCATTTCCAACCTCTCAGCCCTTTCCAAGCACGTTCATCCCAGCCCTGCCTGTCTGGAAGAACATGATCTGCTGTGACACCAATGCAGAGACTGCAGGAAAGCCCAGGGTGTCACAGCCTCTCGTGCTGGGTCAAGTCACACCGGGAGAGGCCTCTTAGTCACTAGCAACAGAAGGTCTCTGCTTCCTTCCAGGTCTCTGCTCCCAAGCACAGGGGCACCAGGCTGGCAGAGGTGCCCCCGGCACAGCAGGATATGTCAAGGAAAGAGGTGGCGAGAGCAACACCCGGCTCCTGTCCGAGTGTCTATTTCCAGTACGATCCAATTCCTAGCCTCAGGTTAGGAACACTCAGCGCAGCCCAACTCAAGTCACATAAAAGCTTTTTGGGGCTGGGTTTCTGCACAAAAAAGTTAACAGCTACGATCAGTGACTGCTGCCATTGCTGATGTGGGAGACAGAAGACACTGGGCTGCGTGATGCCCAGCTCTAAAACACCACTCTGACCAAAACAACCAGCTCTGACCAACACAAGGAAGCAGACAAGGCAGGGAAGGCAATTTTTATGCTCCGTTTTTCCTTTCTCCTCTAGTCAGCTGGGGAACTTCCCCAGCAGGACAAGTGCCGTGACAGAACCCATCAGTTTGAACGAGGGACTAACCCAATTGCAGGTCGCTCGGAGGTTGTGTTTGGACAGATGAAGGCTGTCACATCTGTACTCTCGTTTTACCAGGAGAACAGGATGTGAGTCACCGTGAAACAAAAGATCATAGTGCTCTCTAGCTGCAAAAATATGCCTTTAAAGTACAGGTATCCAGGCAAAATAAATAAGAATTAAATAAAGCACAATGGCTTGACAGGGCCATTTATTATATGAAACACAAAGCCCCGGTCTCCAGGCAAAACATGGACCCAGTTGAGATGCTTGTGAGCCCAATGCCAAGGCCCTAGGAGCTCCCTGGCTAGGAGCAATTCCTGAGCTTTGCCTCTGTTGCTTGCAGGTCGGGTTGGCACCCACCTCTGGCAGCCGATAAAGCTTCATGGTACGTTGCATAGTCATGTTCCTGCTCAGGTGGGAAAATTTGACTTCGATGAGTTTCCGAGGATTCAGGGACCGGTGCCAGTACCTGCAGAAACACATTGGCTGTGGGAGACCCGTCCTTGGATGGCAGAAAGGCTGCGAGAGCAGGAAGTTCTCATAGTGGCCATGAGAGGGCAAGCAAGAACATTGTGCCAGCCAGGGAAGAGACTGTTGGAGGCCAGGAGCTCCCACCAGCATAAAAACAAGGGCAGTCTGAGGTGCATGCGCTGCAGAGTCTCCTGGCTTGTGACAAATGAGCAGCTTAAACAAAGCTGCAGGACTTAATCCCTGAAGGATGGTGTGGGGAGGAGAAATCTAAGCTGGGATTGCCCTGTCTTGCCCCCAGGGAATGCCACACCAGTAAGCACAGCCATCCAAACACTTGGTAACGGAGCAGATCCCGGTAAAGGAAGGTCTGCAGAGACCTGCCCCAGTCCAAAGTGCTTCAGAGCACTGGAGTCACTCACCTGCAAGTCCCCACAGGCTTTGGCAGCACCACTCCGGCAGTGTAAACAGCCTGAAATATTCCCTCCAGATGAACCCGCCGCGTGATCTCCCGGATCAGGACTGGAGCCACTCGTTTGGAGCGCAACTTTTTGTGGACACACAGGAAATTTATCTCCACCATCTTCTTCTCTCTTAGGAAAAAAAATGAAGCGCAGGATGAGACCTAATTGTCCTGACCACGGAGATGGGACTGATGCCCTGGACAATTTACTTCCAGCCCCCACAAGAGACAGAGAGGCCAAATGCCCAGGAAGGCCAAGGGTTGAGGTCCAGAGGCCTGATACAGTGATGCTCTGGAGGACTCTCCTTGAGCTGTTATCCAAGAGTTTCCCAAGGGAATATAGTCTCTGCTGGCATCCAGCCCTGGAGGATTAGAGCCAGAGCTCTAAGCTGACCCCACTCACTGAGGAAAAGGGTCTCCTCAATTATCTGCAAGATATTCTTGCACAAAACATCACCAGACACCTTAAATATCCTCCGCCCTCTCCTCCCAGCAGCAAAACATCTCCACGACTGCAGTTGGTCAGTGAGGGCAACACGGTCAGCTCCTTCCTAAGCACTGCTGGGAACCACCACCAAAGCACAGGAGAAGAAATGAAAGACTCACGTGTCATAGATGTGGATAGTGGCTGGAATGGCGCTGATGAACCCAACCAGCTTCTTGCTGGAGACAACTCTGACACCGCAGTGCCACTGGGGCAGCCAGCCTGGAGGACGCAGCGCCCTGCAGAACAGATATGTCCCCTTAGTCACCATCCATCAGCAGTGCCCCGTGCACCTACTTCTGCCTCCAGGCTCCCCACCAGGTCCTGGCACACTTAGGGTCACATTTCAGGCCACTCAAGACACCCGTGGCAGGAGAACGAGGGTAACTGAAGTTACAGGGAAGGACCGTTTGGGTCCAAGGGAATTCCTGTGCTCTGCGGCCAAGTTCTCACTTGCAAAATGGGAGGAAATCTGTGTTCTTGACTGGTGAACGCCCTGAAGAAACGGCAGCTGAGCTGCAACAGATCTTCAAGTGTTATTGCTGGCAACAATGCCTGGCAGTCACCTTCCTCCTTTAACTCTGGAACAGTGGGAAACTCCTCAGCTACCAGAATTTTTGAAAACACTCAAAGGATCAAAACAAAGAGGAAAAAACGTAGTTTTAGGTTCCAATATCTCAAAGAAGCCCGAGGCAGACAGTACTGCACGAGAGACAGGTCTCTTGCAGAGCACCTGGGACACCCAGTTCCAAGAGACATGCAGACGATGACAGATAATAAAGCGAGATTTTGGAAAAAAAAGGTGAGAAGAGGCAGCTTGAGTGCCATCCACACACTGTGCTCTGTGGTGCGTGGTCACGGTGCCACTCACCACAGCAGGAACTCGGGCGAGTAATCGAACCGGAACATGTTGTCATCGTCTTCCACGTAGTTCTCGTTCAGAAGCGTGTAGAGCTCTTTCAGCTGCAGCAGGAGAGATCAAGCAGGTCGAGAGAGTTATTCGCCTGTCACACCTCAAAGCTGCTCTGAAATCCCACCCAGAACTCGCTTTTCACGAGGCTGCAGCAACGGGCAGCGTGTGTTGCTGTGTCCTTGTAACTGGCACATCTCTCTCCTTGCTGCCGGCTCTGGGCTCCTGCAGGGTGCCCTGCAGAGCATGGGAAGCAACAGGACACACAGACACTCCTGCCACTCCCAGGTCATCTCTCAGGAAGATGGGTCACGACCTGGAGTGTCTTTCTGTGGAAAAACTCCATGCTTACACTTTGAAAAGATGGAAAAACATTCCCGTCTGGCCATCCTCCGTGAAGAAACCCATCAAACCTGGCCAACATGGGACACGTGGGAGGTAAGCGCCTGTTTTAGGGGAAATGAGACCCACCTAACTAAGTAGGCGGTGAGATCACTGAGCTGGAGTGTTGCTCATAAGGGTGGAGGACACATTCCAGCCACCAAGGACATCTCTGGCAGTCCAAGCACTGCATTGCCAACCGAGCAACAGAGATGTCCTCCCCAGCAGCGCGTGCCCAAGTGCCCGGACTCACCACGCCTCTGTCGCCAAGGTCCAGGGCATCCCAGGTGAAGCCCTGGGGCAGGGTGTACGGCTCCTGACGGATGTTGTCTTTGTCCGGTTCAACGGGACCATGGGTGTTCACCACCTCTCCTGCAAGAGAGAATCAGACACTCATAGAATCATTATGGTTGGAAAAGACCTTCAAGATCGAGTCCAACCGCAAGCCCTTCAGCACCATCCTGCTAACCCATGTCCCCAAGAGCCTCATCTAGACATTTCTTGAACGCTACCGGGGACAGTGAAAGGGAGCAGGGAGCCCTGAAGACGCTCTCTGCTGCTGGAGGCTTCACGACGCCACGGGTGGCTTCACTTGACAGCCCTTCTCACCCCAGATCCACAGCCCGAGCAGTCAGGAACCGTGTCCAACGCCTCAGAACGGGGCACAGAATCAGACCTGCTCTCTCAAGGCTCATGGCAGAAACTGAGAAGCAGAGAGGAGCAGCCTGAATTAACCAGAGCTTCAAGACCAGAGCTACACCCTCCACAAGAACAAGCCTCGAGCCCCCTTGTCCCCATCCCTAGTGTCCCCACTTTTCATGGGGCATCAGGATGCTAGATCCGAGCTGGACAAAGTGGCTAAGAGAGCATGAGCTGCCTGGTTGCCACTGGCCAGCAGTGGCCAGCACTATCCGTGAGCAGCTCCACCACCCCCTGGCACCAGCCGGTCGCGCTCCCTGCCAGCTCCAGCCCCTGCCGCTTGGCAGGCATCAGGATCTCCTTCCCAGTGCATTTCAGCAAGAGCTGCAGGGAACAAGACGCCTTTTGTTGAAAGGCACCGACTCCTGAAGCGCTCGGCTCAGCCAAGAGGTGTTGGTTAAAGCACCGGCTTTCTCGGGGATGTCAACACAGCTCTGCAAACAGCAGCATCACTCGAGTGCTGCCAAGAGAAGCTCGCTGCAGTGCTGAGGAATGCCCTTAAAAAGGAGCTGGAAAGAGGTTTCCAGGCAATGGGGAGGAATAAACCCAAAACAAGAACTGTCCCCATTGCACCAAACTAGGACAGGTTCCAGCCACACTCATCCTAGCTGCGTCCTCTGCACTGAGTGGGTGCAGAACAACCCTGACCCTGTCCCCCAAGACCCCTTGGTGACCAGGCCCTAAATGGCCTCCTGTGGGTAACAGCGCGTGCTCTTGTGACCAAGTCCCAAGGGAGATGGTGGCATCTAGCGAGGAGCTGGAACCAGAGCCTGGTCGGCAATTTGGTGCATGAAGAACTGGGTCATTTAGTGCCTCTTCTGACCCCCTTCCCCCTTTCCAGGGTTTTCTGAAAGAAGACAGGATGTTTCTAACATCAAAGTCTTCTAGCGACAAGTGCAAACACATGGTCAGACTTTGCAGCCCCCCATTACTCTGTGCCTCATAATGATTTTTCCCAGCACAAGTGCAAAGAGGGATCTAAAAACCATGTGCTTGGACTCATTCTCCAGCTCTTCCAAGGTCTGCACGGAGTTTGCTGGGATACACCAGGGCAGAGAGGCCAAGTAAAGCAAAGGCAGCCCTGGGAACCTGCAGGAGGGACTAGAGCAACCACCAGAGAGGACAAAGGAGCCACCACCAGAGAGCGGAAGCCTGTGAAATGAAGCCACAAAGGGCTGGGAAAGCCCAGTGCAAGGGCAAAAGACTGAGATTGAGGGATCAAAGAGCCATCAAAGCTGATGCCCGAGGTGGCTGTGTGTCCTCCTGGATGTCCCCAGCCCTTCTGCAGCACGGAGGGGCACTGGCTGGAGGGTGTCATTGATGCTCCACAGTGCAGGTGTCACAGCAGGGCTAGAAACCCTCACAGCTCCAGGGAGGGCGTCTTGAGAGAAGCTGAGGGTCTCACAACGCTATGGGCCGTGGCTACAGCAACACGGCCACGGGCTGTACGTACCGAGCTTGGGCACCGGCTGCGTGTCCCAGAACTGGTAGCTCCGCTTGCTGGCTTCCTCCATGGTTTTGGCAGGTCCCTGTCCTACAGAGAAGAGCTCGATGGCTTTTTGAATCTCCTGGATCCTCTCAGCCGGTAAAGAGTTCACCTGAGTGCAGAGAAGGGGAGGTAAAAGTGAGTGACCTGAGCTCTACTGCAGCTTCCCATCAGGGCAACCAGGAGCTCAGGCTGCCTTGGAGGGCTGCCAGGGAGGGGAAAGCAGGGAGAGACTCCGTGTCCAGCCTGGATCCTCTTGTAACCCGCTGCGAGATGGATAAACTCTTTCTCTAGCCACTTGCTTCAGGCTTAGAGCTGATTTTTAGGCACATCTCGGTCAAAGGGGCTGGAAGATCCAGCACCATAAGATGCCTTAAGCTTCAGGCAAAGGAAGATGGTGAGAGCATAAAAAGCTCCTCGCCTCCCCACAGCAGGCCCTGAGATAACCCACAGCCTGCGAGCAGCAACCCAACCAATCCGACACTCTGCGCCATCAGAGGGACTCAGCATCCGAAATTATTTACACGGGACCTGGGATTTGGACAGCAAACAGGTCAGGCCAACGATGAGGCTGCGTAGGCAGCAGGGAACACAGGGCACCGCGCGGCACTGACGCACGAAGGCGGCTTCAAAGCAGGTAGGACAAGCACCACAGCCCATGGAACGAGGTCCAGCACCCCGCAAGGAGCCAGGCAGCACCGGCAGGATGTATGGACGTGTTCGCGAGCGGCGCGAGTTTGGGAAGCGGTTGGAGCAGCCCCTGCATCCGGAATGGCTGGCGGAGCTAACGGGGGAGCTGCTGGTGGGACAGGGACAGGCCTCCATGTCCCACGCTCATTCCTGGGCACGGGCTGCTCGCCAGGAGCCCATGAGGCAGCAAGGGGCAGGACGGACCCTTCTCCAACCTTCCTCTTGTTCATGGAGCCCAAACCACCAACACGGGATGTTGTCCAAGGAGGAGCAGAGCACGGCCGTGGTGCTCCCGATGGGGAGCAGCTGCGGCAGGCGGCTCGGCCGCCCGCATGGAGCTGTCTCGGCTCGAGGAGGCAGCTGATTTCCAGGAGGAACAACTCGGCGGCGCCAGCCGGCACCTTCCACAGCCCTGGGAATTCCCACGCACGGAGCCAGGCCAGGAAATTACTCTAAATCACAGACTTCGGAGCAGCCAAGCGCTTCAAAACAAGAGCAGGTAGCTCAGGGAGACCCTTTCCTGGCCATGCCACAGAGCGGGAAGATGGATTTGCTGCTCCTGGAGCAGCGACTCCCAGCCTCAGGAAAGGGGTCGGTACCTTCACGGGCTGGTCCTGGGCCTGGTCAGCTTGGTCTCCTCCTTTCTCTTTCTTCCGTTTCGGTTTCTTTTTCTTCTTTTTGGCTCCGCTGTCATTTGCTGGACTCAAGCCACTAAGGAAACAAAGGAAACATCATTAGAGGTGTTTTTGGGAGGACACTGAAGCTCCTGAAGCTCCATGAAGAAAATAAAAGCTTCCTGTGGGGAGCCCGTAGAGCCCCGGAGCGGGACCGCGCCGCGCGCTCCGCCTGCAGCCGAGCGCCCTCATCCCGGGACCCTTCCCAGCCCGGCTCTTGCCAGGACTCGCTCCCGGTGCGGGCGGAGCACAAACGCTTCCACTCTGCACAGGAAAAATACCCATCGTGTTACCCCAAAACTGGACAATGAAGAGGGCCAGCAGCAGCTAAAGTCCTTGGGAGAGCAGAGGGTGAAGGGGATGGGGCTCTCCAAGAGCCCCTGTCCTACCTGGGCTTCCAGACCTTCCCCAAGACGCTCCAGCAGGTGGCTGGGATGCTCCATCTCCCTCCATGGGGCGAGGGGCAGGTCCCGGCTGCCGGGAGAGCCACCCGGGAAGCGCCCATGGAGCCGGAGCGGCGCGCGGACACGCGGATTGCTGCCGTCCGGGTGACCCAACCAGGGCACACGCAGCGTCCAGCGCCTCGAAACCCACCCTGAGGCAGCCACCACAATGGAGCTGGCTCAAACACTCCGGCATTCGGGTTATCCCGGCACCTCCTGGGAGCCGGGAGCACATCCTGGCACTCCTCACATCTCCCGTACGTCCCTGTCGTACATCCCAGGAGCACAAACGGCTCCTGCCACCCGGGAGATGCTTCTTTGACCGCGTGTCCTACGTGGGACGCGGCCGTCGCGGAGCCTCCGGGCGCTCGGTGCCACGGGATAAAGCGGCGCGGCAGCCTCCTGCATCCGGCCACGTTCCCCCTGCGCTCCCCGGCCTGCCCTCTACAAGGCGGGCATGGGGAATCCATGCAAGATGGATCCACAATGATGATCCATGCTCGTCCCAAGCTTTGGGACAGCGCTCAAAGCCGGAAAGGTGCCTTTGATGAGACAAGGCGAAACGTCGCTCGCAAGCGACCTGGGTGTGAAATGGTCCAAGAGAGAAAGGGAAGAAAATGGGACCGAACTCTCCTGGCTCCGTCCCCCAAACCTGCTCTGGAAGCATCGTTTTGGACACGGATCGGGAAGCTGCCAAATGGGAGGCGGGAAATATCCACCCTGCGAGTAGAGGCTGGAGAAGGGTGCGGAGGAGCCCACGGCTGATGGGGAGCGAGGCTCACGGCGTCAATCTCGTTAGGCTGTGGGGGAGCCGGGAGCAGCGGGCGGGAGCGGAGGCTCCGCGGCCGGCGGATCTCGCGGCGCGGAGCAGAGCCCAGCCCAGCCTAAACCCAAGCCCAAATCCAAACCCAAACCCAAACCCCGCGGGTTCGGTGCTCTCGGGTCCTTCCCTCACCAGGGCCCCTTCCTCTCCATTAACCACCAGGTCTTTTCCATCCACATTTATTTATCCTCTATCTAAACGTCTCTTCCAGGGACAACTGGAAGAGCAACAGGCAGAACATTTGTGCCAAGCGGGAGCGCGTGAGGCCAAGGAAACACTTCAACACGTCACCGCCGCATTCCCGGAGCCGGGAATCAAAGCGGCGCTTCCCTCCCTGGAGCAAACGCCACCACTCCGGTCACGACCAGCGAGCAGAGACACCCGCCACCGAGCCGGGGGAAACTCAATTCCTCTTTCCTGTCCTTAAAAGGAGAGGAAGTGCCGCTTTCGCCGCCTAATATTCTTATTTATTTATTTTTCTCCATCTCGGGAGGACTCGTAGCGCAGCCCAGCGCTGCTGGTCGGCCCTGTGGTCACTCCGGGGCCCAGAAAGGTTTTTATATCTCGGTGCAGCAATAGTAATACTAGTAATAATAGTATAATGTTACTAAATATAGTAATAGTAATAATAGTAATGCACCAAGAGCAAAACCCACGGCTTTTCTTGCTGCCTGGTCCTTCCTCCTCCAGGGCTCTCCGAGTGCCAGGCTCGGGACAGGGACCTTGGCGGCACCGTCGGGACTCGCGGCCGCTGCAGCCGCCGGTGACTCCTGCCAGAAACCCCCCGATCCCAACAAATGTGAAGCAGGAGCGACGCAAACGATCCCTGAACGGGCGCTTCCAGGGCGGCCCTCTCTGCTGGCGGATCCTTGGGCCGAGCAGAGGCTGAAAACCGGGTTCCAACCCATTAATCTGCCCTTGGCCCCGGGGCCGCGCTTACCTAAGGCACCCAGCGCGCTCGGGCTGCATCTCTGCCCGGCAGAGCGCCGGCTGCGCCGGGAAAGGGCAGCCCGGAGCCGCCGCGGGCGCCGTGATTAAGCACCTCTCCGCTCGGATCCGCTTGCCGCAAACCTAATCACGTCACAGGGCAGGGAAAAGACAAATCTCCCCGGCGCAGCTAACCCTATTAGGCCGAGACACGGGGCTGCCGCTGGGAGGCAAATGCAATAGGATCGCGCGTCCGCGCGGCCATAAACCCAGCCGGCGAGCTCTGCGATGCCTCCCGCGCGCTCTGTTATTAAGGCCGGGTGCCGGCCGGGCGGGTTCGCCCGTGGAAAGCGGCCACAGCCAGGAAGGAGTGTGGGAATGTTGGGAAGAGCCATGATCTGGGGATGGGGATCCTTGGGAATGGCGGCGCTGCCGGGCCTGGTGCTGCATCCCACACGGTGGGACCCACCCGTGGTCCCCGCTTTGCAGCAGCTCCGGGGCTGGGTGGTGGCGACCGGAGCTGGCAGCCCCTTCCGGCCCCATCCACACTGCTCCCATTCCATGCTGCGGATCTGCCCTGGCGAGCGGAGCATGAGGATGGAGCTTCAGCTCCCGCCACGCCGGTGGCACCATGGAGCCCTTCCCTGGAAGCGCCCCGCGCTCCCGGGCGGCCGCGGGAGGGATCCAGGAGCCGCCGCCGGGCGCATAGGGCGTCTCGGCCGTCTCCCATCCGCGCCGCGGACAGGCCCGACCCTGCTTAGCTTCGCGACACGCTCCCGCAAGAGGAGTGAATGAGAACGGCGGGGCCCCGCCCCCGCGAGACCGACAGGCCCCTCGGCCAACCGCAGCGCGGAATGCCACTGGTCGGCCAATGAGAGGGCGCGCGGGGCGGGGCTCCGCGCACTTCCCGGCCGCTGCCCTGTTCAATGGGCCTGGCAGGCGCGGCGGCGGGCGGCCCCGGGGCTCCGCTCACCCGCGGTTGGAGCCGTGCTCCGCCTCGTTCTCGCAGTCGCTGCAGTGCTCGTGGTCGTTCTCCTCCGCGGGCGGCCGCTGAGGCCTCGGCGGCGGCCGCCTCATTGCTGTCTCACTGTCGTCCGCCATCTTGAACGGGGCCTCGGCGGCTGCCGCACCCCCACAACAAAGCGCGCCGCGATTGGGTGGCGGGGCGCGGGGCATGTCGGGAAGTGTAGTCCTCGTGGGTTGGACGGGGCCGGGCTGTGGCGGGGCTGGGACTACGACTCCCATGAGCGTTGGGAGCGCGGGGGGCGGGGCTCCGTGGCCAGTGCAAGGTGGAGGGTGTCCAGCCAGGGCAACTCTCCGGGGACAGGAACCCGTATCCGCTGCGGCCCAGAGCCTCGTCCCCGGGCGCCGTCCGTCCATCCGTCCGTCCACGTGCACAGCGCGAGGTGCCTTTACCCCCCACGCGCTTCCTGCCTGAGGGGGCAGGCCGAGCCGAATACGAGCGGCGGCGATTGGCTGAGAGGGGAGACCCTCTTCCCACCAGCCAATCGGCGGGCGCGACAGTGCGCGGTGTCTGAAGCCGAGGATCGAGTGAGTGTGTGAGGGCGGCGGGCGTGGGGATCCCGGTCGCGCGCGGAGCGGGGCCGGGAGGAGCGAGAGGGACGAGCGGGTCCGTTCCCCCCTTCCCGGCCCCTGTCCAGCCCTCGGTGCCAACCAGCCCTGTGTGGAGCAGCGGGAAGAGGGAAAAGTGCCCATTCCTGCGGGAAAGGAGCAGGAAGCTGCGCTGCCCTCGTGCCAGGGCCTGGGGCTGTCCGGTGGTTCCCGCTCGGGCTCCCGCTCCGGCTAAACAGGAGCAGAGAGTCCCGTCGCGCTGCGGGAGCCCAACTTGCACCTCCCAGATTCACAGGTCTAGGGGAGCCCAGCTAAACCTGCCCCAGTTCTCTGAAAGCAGAGGCACCCGCTGGAGCTCGGGGAGGATCTTCACTTGTGCAGCGACCACATGGGGATGGTAACGGGTTCCCATAACGCCGCCTCCGGGAGCCCTTCCCGCCGTGCGTTGATCCTCAGCTGTTGCTTTGTGTTGCAGGGCAGCATGTTCCTGGTGGGGCTCTCGGGAGGCATCGCCACGGGCAAGAGCACGGTGGTGGCCATGCTGCGCGAGCTGGGCTGCGCCGTCGTCGACGCCGATGTCATCGCCAGGGAAGGTGGGTCCCGCGCGGCCCTCGTCCCACGGCTGCTGCGTGGACGGCAGAGGGTGCTCTGGGTGCGTTGAACACCCAGGCCGCGAGGAACGCGGAGCAGCCCCTACGGAGCTGGAGCGAGGACGTCTCTAATTAAAAACAGAACCCGCAGCCTAATGACAAACACAGCAGGGAAATCTCGGCTCCCATCCCTGCCCTGGGCGGCCGGCTCCGGGAGGCAGCTCTGTGCCCGGGAGCTCCGCTGCTCCGCGCATCACATTCCCGCCCTCCTTGGGCTCCTTTCCTCGTCCCCAGCACACTCACTGGTAGCTCGGTTGTCACCTGCTGTCACTGCAACACAGGAGGAACCTTTTCCCCTGTGGTGGCTCTTTCTCCTGTGCTGGGAGATTGGTCCACAAAATCTTTTACATCTTAATCTGCCGAAACGGAGAGCCTGGCGCTGTCCCCAGCCCGTTGGAGCTGCCGCAGACCTTGCTGCTCTTCAGTGCACCGTCCTCGCTGCAAAGGCACCTGCAAATCCAGGTTGGGTGTAGAGGAGCCTCTGACCTCCTCCATTAACCACATGCTGGGACCATTAATCCCACCGGAGCAGTGGGATAACGGGGAGAGCGGTGCCCGCTGCGAGCAAACCTGAGGACTTGGGACAGCAGCGGTTTGGAGCCTGCGTGGTGAAACGGAGCAGGTTCTGCTGGCATTGCCGGTGTCCCCGGGAAGCGCCCGGGTTCTTCTGTTTGCTGGAGAATTTACCACGGGGCCGCTCAAAGCCAGGCTGCTCGCACGTTTTATTGCACTGTAATTCCTCTCGAGGTGCAGAAAATTTCCTACAGGTGCTAAAAGCTCCCGGAGATGATAGGAAAAGAGTATTTGCTATCAGTTGCATCCCATCCAATTCATTTTTCTCTCCACTTCTGTTTTCATATGTGTTTGTTTGCTCCATAGATTTCAGCCACACTGAAACCCCCATGCAAAATTCCAATGGAGAAAGAGATTGCTCTTCAAGACTTTTATTAAGCTGCCCTGAGGCTACAACCTGTGGCAATGCTCCAGGATTTAGAGAGAAAATTATATATGCCCTGCCTTTCTCTGCGGTTAGCCTCAGCTTGATCCTGATTATGTTTTTGTTATTGCCCCTTTTTGGCTGGTGATTTTTGAGGCCTCTCACGTCGCCTTCCTGAGCAGTGTCAGAGTGTCTGCAAACAGCTCCTGGGAGCCGACCTCCGAGCCGGCCTCCGTGTCCGTCCTCGGCAGGAATCCGGGCGCTGGGGTTAACAACAGCCAAATCCTGGTTAGCGGCCAAGGCCGGGCGCTCGCTCACGGCAGCCGGGCCCTGTTTGCCCGAGAGCTGGAATTTTTGGTGCAAATAGCCCTGACGTTTCTGCTTTCGCCGCTCTCCTGCGCGGATGTCCCCGTGCGCAGCGGCTCCATCCGCCCGTGCTCGGCAGCCGGCCGCTTGCTCGACCCGCTGGCGCCCAGCGCGGGCAGCAGCTGCTCAGGGGGTTGTGGGGCCGCGTGGGGACAGTGTGACCCACGATGGCTGCGTGGGGACAGTGTGAGCCATGACGGCCAAGGGGGTGGCAGTGGGACCGACGATGGCCACGGGGGTGACAGTGCGACCCATGATGGCCACGGGGGTGACAGTGCGACCCATGACACCTGTGGGGTGACAGTGCGACCCATGACAGCCGCGTGGGGACAGTGCGACCCACGACGGCCGCGTGGGGACAGTGTGACCTATGACGGCGATGGGGGGTGACAGTATGACCCATGACGGCTGCGTGGGGACAATGTGATCTGTGACAGCCGTGGGGTGACAGTGTGACCCACAACGGCCACGGAGGTGACAATGTGACCCACAATGGCCGTGTGGGGTGACAGTGTGACCACGATGGCCATGTGGGGACAGTGTGACCCGCGACACCCGTGGGGTGACAATGTGACCCACAACAGCCATGTGGGGACAGTGTGACCCACAATGCCCATGGGGGTGACAGCGTGACCACGACTCCCACGGGGCCGGCATGCGGATGGAGGGGGCTCCGCGCGCTGGCACGCGGCTCTGCCCGTGTCCAGGACGACACTCGGGTGTTTCAGGAGCAGACCCCGTTTGCGGGCAGCCCTGGTGCCGAGGGGCTGGCTCCAAGGCGGGCTCTCTGTTGCAGTGGTGCAGCCCCACCGCAAGGCCTACCGGCAGATCGTGCAGCACTTTGGCCCCGGGATCCTCCTGGAGAGCGGAGAGATCAACCGCGAGGCCCTGGGACGCATCGTCTTCTCGCAGCCGCAGGAGCGGCAGCTGCTCAACGCCATCACGCACCCCGAGATCCAGAAGGAGATGCTCAAGCAGGTCTTGAAGTACTTCGTGCTCGGTAAGCGGCCACGGCGCGCGGGACGGGGCAGTGGGAAGGGCTGCTTGGCCCTCGTGCCCCTCGGTGGCCGTGCTCCGGGGATGCGCCGCCCGCGCCGCTGCCCCTCGCGGCTCCAGCTCCATCCACAGGGCCTGAGCCCTTCCGAGATCGCCATCCGGGTAATGTCAGGCCTCTGGAAGCAGCCAGTATTCTGGCCCGCGGCCCCCCAGCCTCTGCGGGGCTCCGGCGAAGCTGCCGAGCGCTCTTAGCCCCGAGAAGGTGAGAACGGGGCTGACAGCTGAGCCTCCCGAGTCCCGCTCTCCCCCCTGATAAATAGAACAAATACAGCTGTCAAACTCGGTCTAGTCAAATGCCAGATAAGATCACCAGCTGTTTCCCAGCTCCGCGTGTAGACAGAAGGATGTCTTCGTAGCCAGCGCGGCCGGCGGGGCCTGTCGGAGCCGAGCTGCGTGACGGCCCCAGAGCCCCGTGCCGGGGGCTGTGGCCGCCACGGGCGCGCGGACGACGGCCACGATGGGAGGGAAGGGCCGAGGAGGCGACGCGCCAGCAGCCCGAGGTCCCATCCCGCCCCCGGCGCCCGCGCTGCGCCCGCTGCTTTGTCCTCATTAGTCCCAGTTTAATGATTCGGGGTGGCTGGATGTCGTCTCCGCGGGGCCGGCGCGCTGAGGACGCTCCATTGATCCAGCTACGAGGCAGCGAGGACGCGCTCGGGGCGGGGATGCTGGTGCAAGGAAGGCTCCCTGGCCCGTCGTGTCTTCGTTAAAGCTCTAATTGCTGCGGCCAGCTCAGGGCACGTTAGTTCAGTTTAAAATAAAATCACGTAAATGCACCGACCAAAGCGGAGGCCTCCGCGAGCCGGCTGCGCCCCGGTGTCCGCACGGCGAGGACAGAGGGATCCCTGCCGCGGGGCTCTTCCCGCACCCGGGTTTCTGCGGAGTCCCCGGGAGCTGCCGGGGCAGGTTGTAGCACATGGAGGACACGAGGGTGCCCAGGGCCACCGCGGGCATGGGTGTGGATTCTCCTCCACCGAGTGCTCCAGAGGTGGGAGGCACCAGGAACAAAACCCTGGTTTGTCCCAGTGGGAGGGAGGCTCCATTTCCTCTCCGTGCTTCTGTTCCTGCTGTCCCCATCGGTCCCTGTGGCTCCATTGCAGGGGATGCAGCCCTTGGCAGCAAGGGGAGAAGCAGGAGAAGGACTCAGAGGGGCTTCACTCCTCTCCGGGGACGTGGTCGAGGGCCTGGCACAAGAGGAGCCTCTCACCCTAGGGGCATCCGTGCGCATTTGTGGCCTTGGGCACGTGTCTCGTGGGTGCTCGTGTCTCGGTGGTGGGGTCAGGAGCGGGGTGGCAGGGATTTACTCCCTGAAAACATGGAACTGTTGAGCCAAAGCTTTCCAGAAAGCAAAGGAAACGAAGCTGGAAACAGAGCTGGGAAACATCAGCTCGAATCACCGTAGCCTGGCAAAGCTGTAGTAGGTGAAAGAGGAGGAGAGGAAAGGCAATTCTGTGTTTTCTGCAGCTTCCCCCCGGGCAGAGAGCGTCAAGGTAGCCGATAGTGTGGATTTGTGGCTTTGTGTCTTTTTTCTTTTTTTCCCCATGGAAACGAAACCATTTTGCTCCCTGCACGAGGGAGGAGGTGGCCTGTGCCCTGCTCTGATCCCAGAGCATCCGCAGAGCCCTCCCTGCTCGGCACGGCCGGGGCGGCTGCGGCCGGGGCGCCTCTCGGGGCGCTCGGAGAGCCCGGCCACGCTGACGTTTGTCCGGGGTGTCATTTCCACAGGCTACCGCTACGTGATCCTCGACATCCCCCTGCTCTTCGAGACCAAGCGGCTGACCAAGTTCATGAAATACACGGTGCTGGTGTACTGGTGAGTGTGGGGAGCCTCAGGATGCTGCAGCCTCACCTGGCTGCAAGGGGCTTTGTCACCTCCCGGCCTCTCCAGAGGGAATAGCCAGGGCGAAGCCTTTGGATGCGGTGCCTCTTTTCCATAGAAGGGAGAAACGCCACCACCCTTTATCCCAGCTAATGAGTGTGGGGCTGCTCAGGGAGACCTGGCACCATCCCGAGGAGAAAATCGCTGTCCTTGAGCTTTGCCCAGCCTGGCTGCTGGTGCCTGGGGGCATTGGGGACGCCCAGGCCTCCTCCTTGGGGACCATGGGGCTGGCAGGGTGGTGATGCAGCAGGGAGATGCTCCCCCTGCACCCCCGTGGAGCCCAGCGCCGGGCTGGCCCCGTTGCACTGAGCGCGCGCTGTCCCGCAGCGACCCGCGCACGCAGCTGGAGCGGCTCATGCGGCGGGACGGGCTGCAGCGCGCCGAGGCGCAGGCCCGCGTCGCCTGCCAGCTGCCGCTGCACGAGAAGCGCCGCCTGGCCACCCACGTCCTGGACAACTCAGGCGAGCTCGCCAGCACGCGGCGGCACGTGCTGCGCCTGCACGGCCAGCTCGCCGCCTCGCGCGCCTTCCTGTGGGCACGGCTGGCGGCCGCCGCCGGCCTCGCCGGCCTCGCCGCGCTCCTCTACTGCCTCCTCCGGCCCTAATTCACATTCTGAGGGTTTGGGTTTGTTTTTTGAAATGGATTTCCAACACGGATTTCCAGGTTGGGAAAGGCCGTCTGCTTTGATGAGTGTGGCTGGCTGAATGCAGGCACTGAGAGGAGGCCTCTCCTTGAAGCCTTCCCAAGGTGAGGGTGGGTTTTTGGCAGCACCGTCTCCTGTCTCCCTGCTTTAACATCTTGCCCGGGTACTTATGGATCAGCTGTATCCAGGGGATGGGATTGCTGCAGCTGCACCACTGCTGCTGCCAGGGACAACCTGTGTTATCCCTGGGCTGATCTCAGCCTGGAATGAGTTGAGGCACTTTGGAGCCTTCCAGGAGCATCTCTTCAGCAGGGCAAAACGTGAATTCTCGAGTGTTTGCTCTGCTAGAGGCCAGCTCCGGGTTGCTCTTCTCCAGCCCCTTGGCACTGGCTAATCTCAGCTCAGGTGGGAGATACCCTCTGCTTTCTTGGAGACTGAGCGGAAAGCCTCAGATCTCTCCCTGGGGAACAGACAGTAAATGACCTCACAGGGAAGAGATGTCCGGCCAGGGCTGCAGCCCTGTGATCAGGATCCGTTTGGGTTGGAGCAAGCGCTGCCGGTGGAGATCTCATCCTTGTGCTTCCCTGGGCTGCCTCCCCCTCACCGCAGGTTTAATAAAGTGCTGAGCGGCGCCGGCTCCCCCCCGCTTCCCAACCTGCCGCTGCTCTTTTCCCAGCCCGTTCCCGCGTGGCTCCCACGCCGAGCGCCGCGGCCGCTCTGTAAAGTTCACTGCTCACAGCCAAGCTGAGGAGCTTCTCAGCCCGGTCCGGAGCTCCGGCCCCGCTCCGGCCACCCGGGAACGCCGGAGCCGCCCCTAGCCCTGGCTGCTCTCCTCCGCTTGCTTCATTTCTTTCCTAATGCACCTTTAATTGCGGGGGCAGCGCGGGGAGGCCCTCGCAGCGAGCCATAAATCAGGGCCGCGGTGAAGCCGGAGCTGAGGCCGGGTTGTCTCCCAGCTCCACGACAAATGAGACCGCGACGCGGCCGGCGGGAGCGGCGCCGTAATCACATTTGCCGCTCGCTCCCGGCCGGCCCGCATTTCCCAGGCGCTAATGAATTTAGCGGGGCCGCGGGTGGGATTTTGCGGGGGGAAACAGTCACATTTGGTGCTCTGCCTGCATGGGAAGGGGCTGCGGAGCCGGCGCTGCCCCAGGGCTGGGATTTGGGGATGCAGGTGGGCACAGGGGTGCTCAGCAGTGCCTGGAACCAAGTGGCCTTCCCTTCCTCTGCCCCTGCTGCTCCAGGTCTGTTTGAGCAGGGGGCACCGACGTTTGGTGCTGCAGGTTGGTGGTGGGGTGGGCGCTCGGGGGGTGGTTTCCTGTGCGGAAGGGGTTTTGCCGATGCTGCCGACGAGTCGGGAGCCCCCCCATGCCGGGATGTGGCCTCCTCATGCAGATAACAGGAGCTGGGCACGGTCTGCCCGGGAGCTGCTGTGCAGCAATGTCACCACATGGCCCTGGGGTGGCCCTGCTGTGTCACCCATGGGCTCACCCAGTGTCCCAGTCACTGCCCAGACCATGGGATGTCACCCAGGGCCGCTACCCCTGCACGTGGCACAGTGTCATGGTGTCATCACGTGGCCCTTGGCTCCTCACCCAGCGTCCTCATCCCACCCTTCGGTGCCCCCAAACCAGCACCCAGTGTCCTCATCCCCCTGCAGCATCCCTGCCCCGTCACCCAGCAGTCCTCCACCATTCCTATCCTCTTATTTGATCTTCCTATCATTCGATATCCGCGTCCCATCACCCAGTGTCTCCATCCCCTTAACCATCATCTCCATCTCATCATGCAGTGTCCCCATCCCATTGCCCAACATCATCATCCCAGCATCCCTATCCCATCACCCTGTACACTCATCCCATCATTCATTATCCCCATCCTGCCACCCACCCACCTCCCAACAGTCACATTTTCTGTCCCATTACCTAACAGCCCATCCCATCGCCCAGCATCCCCATCCCAGCACCCAACATCAGCACCCCATCACCCGGTGTCCCCATCCCATCACTCAACGCCCCCATCCCGCCACCCCACGTCCCCGTCCCGCCCCCGCGTGGCAGATGCTGCAGGAGCCCGGTCCGCGCCGCCTCCGAGCAACCGGCGAAGGAGGCACCAGCGAAAATAAATCAATGTGTGACTTTAATATATGTGCTCTCGGCGTCTCTGTGTGCCACAGGATTATGAGTAACCTTGATTCGGACGCGGTGTCCGCGCGCCGGGGCCCCCGGGGAAGGCAGCGAGATTAGGCAGCGGCCGCCCCGCGCCTGCCTGATTGACGGCGGGTAAACACGGTGCCCATCGCCCACACGCTCGGGTATCAGTGCCAGGAACCATTGCTCTCCAACGAGCCCAATGGGCAGCAGCTCGAGGGCCCCGGCGTCCTGGGGCCCGCGGTGCCCAGGCTGGCCCGTCCCCCCTGGCTCTGCTCCCCGGTCCCTGCTCGCCCTGCCCGGCAGAGCGGTGATTTTCCGTCAGGCAGCGCCCGGCCCCGTCAGGCAGCCTCTAATTAAGCCGCGGTGTTGCCAGCCCTTAATTGCAACCCGGCGGGATGGTGCGCGGGCCCCGCTGGGCGCAAGGCAGCGTTAATTAGCGGCCGGTGACGCGGGGGGACGGTGCGGAGGATGCGCCGGCCCTGCCGTGCGGGAGCCGGGAGCGTCCCAGCGGCCGTGGCCTGGGATGGGGCGCCCGTCCCGCGCCATGGGGCGGCCCCCGGCCACCCGTGGGGACCCAGGGACAGTGGTGGGGACGTGTGGGTGGCCCTTGGCACGTGATGGGGCACTCAACCCACACGGAGGCCAAATGCCCCATGGCCAAGGGAGCAGAGAGCTGCTCGCCTGGGCAAGCAGCCTGTGGGCAAGCGAGTCGAGCGGGCAGCGGGCCAGCCTGGCCTGCCCGTCAGCCAACAGGGCAGACACCAGGACAGGCAGCCAGGTAGCCGCCCTGGTAGCCAACTGACCAGCTGAACAGGCAGCCACTGAGCAGTCATCCCAGCTAGCCAACCAACCAGCCAACCAGCGGAGTGACTAGCCAGTCAACCAATTAACTAGCCAAGCAGCCAAATAGCTAGTCAACTAACTAGCCAGTCAATCAGTCAGCTAGCCAACCAGTAAAGCAATCAGGGAATTGACCGGCCAGTCAAGCAGCTAGCCAACTAACCAGCCAGCTAGCCAAGCAGCTTGCAAACCTACCATCCTCCAGCCAGCCAACCGCCCAGCTAGCCAGGTGGCCAGAGGCTGAGAGCACTGGGCCTGTTCAGCCTGGAGAAGAGAAGGTTGAGGGGGAACCCAATCAGTGTCTATAGACACCTCAAGGGAGGCAGTGAGGAGGATGGGGTGGCCTCTTTGCAGTGGTGGACAGTGATAGCACTAGAGGAAATGGCCACAAGTTGAGGCACCAAAAGTTCCACAGGAACTTAAGGAAACATTTCCTAACGGTGAGGGTGCCAGGAACGGATATATGCATGGATGAGGTGGAAGAAGGCAGGCATGGACAGAAGGAAAGACGGCTGGATGGACAGAAGGATGGATTTGTGAGTGGATGGACATCCCCACCAGTCAATGACAACCAGCACAGTGATCCCAGATTCCAGAGTGATCCCAGGGCTCTTCCCAGCCCCTACAGCACGTGGCACCCAGGGGGTCCCGTGCCCACCCCTGCCCTCCCACCACCTCCTGCCACAGCCTGGCACTTGTGCGGCGCCCATGCAGCGTCGTTGGCGCGCGGCTCCTCCTGGCACATTCCTCTCCATTCCAAGTGCGCGCATTCCCGTGCATGCGGGTGTGCACACATCTGTGCAGGCACGCTTATGTGCGGGTGCATGCATGTGCGTGCAAGAACCTGCATGCGTGCATGCACCTACGTGCACAGGAGTGCATGCACATGTGCACCAGCACACCTACCTGTGTGTGTAGATGCACACGGGCACCCCTGGCATGCTCATGCACTCGCACCCTGCACCTCTAAACACGCGTGTGCAAGCACGAGCACGCTTGTGCACGCACCCTCTGCACGCCCAGGCTCCCTTGCACTTGTGCATGTGCAGCCTTTCCCACTCATATGCACAAACACAGGCAGTGGGCACCGCGCTGCACTCCTCCATGCACGCATGCAGCCATGCACCAACACACATGTGCAAACACATGCACGAACACTCCCTCTGCACTAATGGGCACGTGCACAGGGTTGCACATCGGCACTCCCAGTGCGCAGCCTTTCCCACTCGCATGCACAAGCGCATTGCACTCACCGGTGCAGCATTGCACTTACCTGTGCATGCACACAAGCACGTGCACGCACCTCTCCGCACACCTGCACTTGCATCGCTGTGCAAGTGCCCCTTGTGCCCCTGCACACACCCCTGTGCACACCCACCATTCCCTCGCACAAACGCACACACCAGCTTCACCCACGCAGGGGGAAACCGAGGCACGGAGCAACGTCCACCCCATGCCCATCCCCAAATCCACCTCCATCAGCTCTGCGGCACAGAGGGTCCTGAGCCCCCTCGTCCTGCTCCCTGCACGCTCGCCCTGGCCTCTCCCGCCGCCCACCTCCCCGCGCAATTATGCAAAGCAAACAGCCGGGGGCTCGCGCCGCGCATCGATTGCGGCAGGAGCTCTTGTTAGCTTAACCTTTCCGCTGGCGCGCGGCTGCTCGCGTCACCGGGAGCCTCCTGATGGAGCGGCGGCCGCGGCGCTTCGTGCTTTTCCACCTGCCCTTTTCCTTGCAAACTCGGTGCTTGGGAGATTTGCTGCTTGTTTGCTCCGTTCCGGGCACCTCTGCTGCGGGGACGTTGGATTGGGGACATAGTGGCCTTGGAGAGGGATGGGTTAGGGGTTAGAGGATGGTCCTCTATGGAGTGTGTACAGGCTCACGTGTGTACAGGCTCAAGGTGCATGCATGCGACTGCACATACATGACTGCATGCAGCTGTGCACGCGTGCACGGTCAGGTGCACGTGTGTGCATGACTGTAGGCGCCTTCACGGCCTTGCATGCAAGTCTAGGTGTGCCTGTGGACACAGGTGTGCACATGCAAAGCTCTGCACATGCACATGCCTGTGCATGCAGGTGTGTGCACATGCAGGTGTGTGCATGCAGGTGTGTGCACACCTGTTTGTGCAGGCACGCTTATGTGCAGGTACAGGCATGTGCATGCAAGCACCTGCACGTGTGCATGCCCGTATATGCAGACAGGAGCACGTATGTGCACACCTACGTGTGTGCATAGATGCACACGTATGTCCCCTACCCCGTGTGCATTGCACGGGGGGGCAGATGCACCCTGCACACGTGCAGCCGCTGAACGGATGTATATGCTGGGCTATCTGCATGCATGTGTGTGCCCGTGGGCCCGGCTCAGCACGCGGGCGCTCACCAGCTCCGGCTTTGCAACGCCGAGCCCCTCTGCACCGAGGGGACATTGGTGACCAGCACCCCGGGGCACCCCTGTGCTGCCGGGGGTGACTCAGCCCGGCGCCTCCGCAAGGCGGCAGGGCGTATTTTTAGGAGCTCATTAAAAAAGCAAAAGGAGGGGGGAGAAGAGAAAAGAATCGGGGAAGGAGGAGCAGATTCCGAGCTGTTTGTCATGACGGTGGCAGCGTGGAGGGAGCTGCCAGCGGGGAGGCCACGGCGGGTGCATCCGTGGGTGCAAGGGGCAGCACCCACCACCCTGCTGCACATGCAGCAGGAAGCGAGCGCGCAAAGTGCTGTGCCCGCCAGGCTCCGGCGTTTTGGAAAGAAAGCAAAAAGAAGCAAAAAAAAAAAGAGAGAAAAAAAAAAAGCCTCGTTAAGATAATAGGAATAATTGCCTCCCACTTCGGGAGCTTCTTATGAAACACGATTTTTTTTTCTCGGTGGCATCTTTATCTCGCTCTCCAGTAAGCGGAGCGGCGGGTCATAAGTGGCTAATTGATTTCTGCACGCTGATTAAACGGGAAGCGCTTTGCCCGCACACAGGGGAGGAGAAGGAGGTCAGCGCGGGCCCCGCGCCGCAGCGCGGCAGAGCCATCGATTCGCAAATCGATGCTCGGAGAAATGATTAAATGTCCCCCCGTCCCCCGTCCCCATCCCTTAGCGGAGCGGAGCTTGCAAAGGGCGCCCTAATGAGCGCCCACGCGCTCGGCATCTCCGAATGCGCCCGGGTGCCCCAGGGTGTCCCCGTCCCCGGTGCCTGCGGTGGCAAAGGGCAGTGGCAGAGGCCGCGTGTTGGCTGGGATGCAGCTGGGATGTTTTCCGCTGGGTTTGGGGTGTGCATGAGTGTTTGCATGGGTGCTTGTGCGCATATTGGTGTGCATGATGCATGGACATGGATGTGTGGCTGTGCACACACGTGTGCGCTTGTGCATGTGTGTGCACGTGCACTTGTGTGTGTTGCATGGGCTCATACACAGCAATGCACTTGTGTGTACACACGTTTGCACAACTGCATTTACACACGCACTTGTGTGCACGTTGCATCACCAGCTGCACACATCTGTTGCACGTTTGTGCTTGCGCATGTGTTTGCATGCATGTTATGTTGGCACGTACAGGACAATATGCGAGAGTGTCTGTGCACACGTGTGTGGGTCTACATATGTGTGCACACGTATCCATGCGCATGTTGCATTGCTATGTGCACACGCATGTCCCTGCACACACGCACACACGTCCTGCACCAGCAGAGCTGTGCAGCTTTGCACACGCGTGCCCCTCGTGCACACACCCGTGCTGACCCGTGCGGGTGCCTCCACGCACCCCAACCCACCCCTGCCCACGCTGCCCGGCCCCCGCAGCCCACGCAGCCCCCGTGACCCGCCGAGCCGCAGATGCTGCCGCGGCCTCCGCTTAATTCCAGCGCTGGAGGCGGCTGTCACTGCCCGAGCCGCCCGGCGGCCCCGGCGCCGCTGATTGAGATGCCAGACGACGGCCCCGGCGCCGCGGGGCCGCGGCCGCCCCCCCCCC
>JAUBOD010000296.1:155966-169301 GCA_032353885.1 Nothura maculosa
GCAGGAACCGGGGGGCACAAAGGAGCGGGGCGGGTGGAGGGGCCGCGTCGAGGCCACGGGAGAAGCCGCTGCGTGGGCAGGAGGGCCCGGGAACAGCAGAGCCCAGGGAAGGCCGCGCGGCGGGAGCCGGTGGAGGCCGGCGGGGCAACTGCTGGTGCGGGGCGGGGCCCGTGGGGGCAGTCCGGGCTGTGGGGCAGAAGCCTCTGTGTGCGGAGGGGCACATGGGGATACGGGGGGCGTAGGGAGATACGGGGGACACGGGGAACGCGGGGGGCACAGGGGAGTAGGGGGGATACAGAGGGATATGGGGGGCACGGGGGACATGGAGAACACTGGGGAGCCCCCGGGGGAGCACAGGGAGCCGCCTCCACTGAGCGCCGCCCCGCAGAGCCATGGAGGCGGTGGACGCGGTGGCCGTGGTGGTGCGCGTGCGGCCGCCCGGCGCCGGCGAGCGCCCCGCGCTGCGCGTGCTCGACCAGCACGTGCTGGTGGTGGAGCCCGAGGCGGCGGGCGCCCCGCCGCCCGCCCGCGCGCCCCGCCAGCGCCCCCGCGACCTCGCCTTCGCCTTCGACCGCGTCTTCGGCGAGGCGGCCACGCAGGAGGAGGTTTTCCAGCACACCACGCGCGACCTCCTGGACGGCGTCCTCAGCGGCTACAACTGCTCCGGTGAGGGCGCACGGGGGTTATCCCGCGGGATTATCCCACTGCCCAGGGCTCAGCACCTATGGTGAGGGCTGCGGAGAGCCCGGCACTCGTGATTCCCTGTGGAAAGGCAGGCAGAGCAGGCGCTTCCCGGGTGGCCATGATCACTGCCCGCCCGGGGTGGGCAAAGCCCCGAAGGATCCGGGTGGGCTCCAGTCCAGCAGCCCTGGACTGGAGCCCAGGGCTTTCCCTGTCCTTGCCGACCCGGATCGTTGCGTCAGGCGAGCGGCTCCGTGGGCCCTCGCGGGATGTCGGGAGAAGGGCAGAGGCCGCGCGCAGCTCGTGCGAGGCGGCCGGGTGCCGATGCTATTCCTGGCTCCGCGGCGCGCGCCGAGGGCTGCCGCTGTCGCCGTGCCCACCTGGCAGGCCTGGCTCGTGTCTCTGTCTGCATAAAATAACTGCAGGAGCCGCAAATGAGACACTCGCCGAGCACAAAGTGTTGCTAATGGGGAGAAGGGCTGAGAGTCTCCAGATTAGTGTGTCCTGCTCTGATGTTAATGCTTCAAAGAGAGTGTTGAAAGATGGAGGGAGGGAAATGAGATGAGTTACAAGGTCTGGGAGAGGAAAAACACTTTCTAGTGAGAGACGAGGGCAACGGGGCCGCTCGGCTTGTTAACGGAGGCTTAAAGGGTGACTGGAGAACGGCCTCCAAGTGCCTAGGCAGGTGGTGGCTGGGGGACTCGTGCTGCCGTCAACTGCCAAATTAGAGATCCTGCCGCTGAAAGACGAAGCCAGACAGAAATTGCATGGAGGAGAGTGCAGCTTCTTCACACTGAGAGCAATTAACTGCCAGGCCAATTTGCCTGATCCCTGTCCTCCCCCGCGGAGGCTCGTGCGGCCCTGGCCCCACGTTGGCTGCTCCTGGTCGTGGTGGCTGCAGAAACCCCCTCTTCCCCTCGCAGTGTTTGCGTACGGTGCGACTGGAGCGGGGAAAACCTACACCATGCTGGGCTCCGAGAAGAGCCCGGGCATCATGTACCTCACCATGGCAGAGCTCTACAGGAGGATCGAGGCCAGGAAGGACGAGAAGAGCTGCGAGGTGCTCGTCTCCTACCAGGAGGTACCTGCTGTGTCCCACCTGGGTCCCCTCCTTCCACTAGGAGCTGGGATTGACACAGCTCCCATGGCATCACCCGGTGCCTCCCAGCTGCATCCGGATGTATAAAGCTCCTTTCTGTGCTCACTGCCCCTTGTTGCTGGGCGAGCAACTCGCGTCTTGCTGTGCCTTGCAGGTGTACAACGAGCAAATCCATGACCTCCTGGAACCCAAGGGCCCCTTGGCAATCCGTGAGGATCCAGAGAAAGGCGTCGTGGTTCAGGGGCTCTCCTTGCACCAGGTAGGTGTGAAAGGCGGGCGCGAGATCAGGACCACGCGGCACCTAAAGCCGCTCTGGAAGCAGCTGCGTGTCCCGAGGACACTGCGCAGCAGATGTGACCCCGAGCTGACACCTGGCCAAGCAGCAGGACGTCTGTCGCTGCTGCTGCTTCCACTTGGCGCCCGGGTCGCTGATCCCCGTCTCCGTGCATTCCCTGCCAGCCCAAGTCGGCGGAGCAGCTCCTGGAGATGTTGGCCAACGGCAACAGGAACCGCACGCAGCACCCCACCGACGCCAACGCCGCCTCGTCCCGCTCGCACGCCATCTTCCAGGTGAGCGGCGGCACCGCAGGAGGGGCCCTTGGGATTTGTGCCGAAAGCAAGGCTGGGCAGAGAGGGCAGAAATTTCACCTTAGCCTTTAATTCTAGCAGATTTGGCAGCTGGGAACTGTAGAGTATTCCCTGGCTTAGAACAAAGGGGCATCGGTTGTCACAGGCTCTTTCCTGAATGCCTCTGGGCAGCCTCTTTGCTGCCGCTTGGTGCTGCGCCAAGAGCTGCCTCGGCAGCCCTGTGGGATTGGCTCCCGTGCCTTGGCGCTCTCCTGTGGAAGCCTCCTGGTTGATTTGGATTCCGGGCAGGCGGCTCCCCGGGATCGCAGGGCCCTCGCGACAGCTTTGACACAGCCCTGGTGCCTGTCGCTGCTCGCAG
Source organism: Nothura maculosa (assembly GCA_032353885.1). Lineage (NCBI taxonomy): Eukaryota > Metazoa > Chordata > Aves > Tinamiformes > Tinamidae > Nothura > Nothura maculosa. Next base: position 158,693 of record JAUBOD010000296.1, read on the forward strand.
GGCACGCGCAGGTGTCTGGGCGACTTCCCAGCCTTCCTGCCTGCCGTGGGTCCCTTAGCCCCACTGGGAACTGCCCGGCCCCACTGGGGAGCCTGGCCCTGCGGGAGGAGCGGGACCGGAGCAAAGGCCTCAGCCCACGGGAGGAGGCAGCATGTCCTGCCCGGGGAGCTCCCTGGGATGAGCAAGATGCAGAGGGCGTTTCGTGTCGGTAGGAGGAGTGTTTCCTTCTGCTGGAAGGTCTCTAGGGCTGCAGGGAGGGCAGAGGATCCTCGGCAGTGCTGCCGTTCCTCCCCAGAGCGGCTGTGGAGCGTCCTCGGCACCAGGGAGCTCTGGTCAAACCCTCCTTGGGGACGTCTCCAGGCTGTGCCGGCTGCTCCAGGGTGCCTCAGTTTGCTCCCGCATCGTCATCTCCCAGCCCCGTTCCTGAGGCAAGACCCTGAGCCGGCCTCGGAGCTCGAGGCTGACGCTGCACGAGCCCTTCCCAGGTGCTGGGGGTCTTGGCGAGCGCGGAGCCCTGCAGAGACCCTGCTCACTGGGTGCTGCCCGTGGAACAGCATGGGGGATCCTCACTGCTTTCCCAAATGCTTTGTGTGAGGTCACTCCAGGGCTTTGCCACTCGTCTCGTCACAGTTTGGGCTTGTCAATGTGCAAGGGCTCATTCCATTCACCTGCCATGCTAGTGCCTGTGACCCACGTCGCTCACTGGCCTTTTACAAAGAGCAGCACCTCAGCCTGCCGGCGCCGCAGCCTCCAGCGTCGCCCCATTCAGCCGTGGCCTCACACATCTCTGTGCTCGCAGATCTACGTGAAGCAGCAGGACCGGGTGGTCGGCCTCACTCAGGATCTGCAAGTGGCCAAGATGAGTTTGATCGACCTGGCGGGCTCCGAGCGAGCTTCGGTCACCAAGGCCAGAGGAGAGCGGCTCCGGGAGGGCGCCAACATCAACCGCTCGCTGCTGGCCCTCATCAACGTCATCAACGCTCTGGCCGACGCCAAGGTAAAGCTGCTTCCCTGGGGTAGGGGAACATGAGGGGACCCTCGTGCACCAGCCCTGGGCATCTCTCCGTTGTGGCGTGGGTGGTGGTTTGACTTGGGGACAGCAGGAGAGATGGCTTTGATAGGCAGTTTGGGATGTGCGTAACCATCCCTCATGGCACGGGACTCGGGGCTGAGCAGAGCCTGGCTCTCTCGGTGCAGAGCAAGAAGACCCACATCCCGTACCGGGACAGCAAGCTGACGCGCCTGCTCAAGGACTCCATCGGCGGCAACTGCCGCACCGTCATGATCGCGGCCGTGAGCCCCTCGGCGCTGGCCTATGAGGACACCTACAACACGCTCAAGTACGCCAACCGCGCCAAGGACATCAAGCTGGCGGTAAGGGCCGCGGGGCGGCTCTGCTCTTGGGACTGCCTGGGCGTGGGGAGGAAGGAGCTGTGTTCCACGGGCTGCCGTGGTGCCTGTGGGATAGCTCCTTGTGTGAATCTGCCTCAGCTTCAGTTTTCTAGACTGGGAGTGAACCCTCTAACCACAAAGCTACCCCTCTGCCCAGAGTCTAGAACGGTTCATGAGTGGGATATCAAGTCCCTGGGTGTAGATGATGTCTGTTCTAGCCACCCTGTGGATTCCTGAGCGCAGAAGTTGAGGGGCTGCCTTCCTCTGCAGCCAGGAGAAGGGGGTATCCACTCCCTCTGTGCTTTTTTAACCTCTAGCTCATCCCTGTTTCCACAGCTGAAGAGCAACGTGCTCAGCCTCGACTGCCACATCAGTAAATACGCTGTGATCTGCGAGCAGCTGAAAGCGGAGGTGAGATGTTGCTGAGGAAGGGGGGCTCGCAGCGACGAGGCGCCCGCCCTGATGTTGCACGAGCTGCACGAGGCTGCGTGGCCTCCCCGCGGCAGGCGGCTCCGCTCTGCCATGGCAGAGCCGGCCACAAGAGGTGCCCTTCCCGCCCAGGTGGCCGCGCTGCGGGAGAAGCTCCGTGCCTACGAGGACAGGACGCAGGACACAGGACAGCAGCCGCTGGCTCCCCACGGCTCGAGCCCCGCGGGGCTGCCCAGGTGAGGCTGAGAGCTCCCCGTGCCCAGCGGAGCTCTGTGCCGCTCGCAGCCCCGGTGTCAGTGCGAAGCAGCTGCGCTTGTCTGCCCGTCTGTGCCATCCTCTTGGCTGCGTGCAGACCTAACGAGGCCGGACAGACCGCGATGTGCGAGCGTCACGGGAAGTTGGGCTGCAAGGACCGATTCTTGTTCTGTCTCATTCATCCCCAAAGTTCTTAGACAAATGCGACAGCTTTCCCGGCAGATCTTCTTTGGCTCAGTGACTTTCCCTCTGGAGATTTCTCTTCCCCAGGGTTGTTTCTGCTTTATGTAGGTTGGAGGAAGCTGTCCCAAACACATGCTCAGACCCCCCAGTTTCCTGGGAGAGAGACCAAGACGCAGATGCAGCGCAGGCAGAATTGGAAGCTGAGCAGCTTTTCCAGCCAGAGGAGCTGGAACAGGAGGAAGAGGTGAGAGGAGGAGCAGGCAGCAAGGGGCAGCTTCCCAGGCCTCTCACGAGGCACCTCTGGCTCTGCTTGACCTGCTGAGAGGGCAGGAGCTCATCAGGCCTGAGGGTCCCCAGGCGCCTGGCTCAGCGTATGCCAGACTGTGTGCTACTAACAAAACCCATTAACTTCCCTGATAACGGCACGTTCAGGGCAGCAAACTCAGCTCGGATACGGGCTAATCCTGGGCTGGATGGCTAAGCACTTTTTGGATGATTGTTGCAGGCTCAAGAGGAGGTGTCCCCTAGAAACCCCGGAGCATCCCAACACGCAGATCTCCAGCTGTGCACGAAGACAGCAGAGCTGCAGGGGTTGTCCAGCAGCCGGCTGGAGACGTGAGTGTCCTTGTGCCGTCCCCATGTGCCCCTTCCTCCTGGCTGGTGGCAGCTGCTGCTGCCCGGAGAGGACAACTGTGTGCATTCCTGCTGCACACAGTGGTCTGAGGGACATTCTGCATGGATTTGGGAACAGGTCTTTGCTTGTAGACAACTGCCTTGTTGTAAAAAGAGCAGATTGGCTCCTGGGGCTTTAATACCATGGGATAACCTTCCTCAGGCATGAAGCAGAGAGAGCTACATGATCCCTGGGGATTCACCTGGGAAAGGTCTTCATTTTATACCTGTCCTCATCGGTTGTCGTGCCTGGTAACAAGAAGACATTAGCTTGGGAAGCAGATAGTGCAAGGAGTAGTCAGACAGGTCTTTCCGTCCTGGAAATGCTGCTTCCACCAGCAGACAGAGGCTTCCAGGCACAGCAAAAGCAGGAGCCTTAAGTACAAATCATAAGTCCCAAAATTGCCTCTGCAGCTGCTCCTGCTGCCTTGGCTCCTGCAGGCCCTGCCCTGGCAGAGCTCCTGTGCCACCATCGACTGGAGTCTGCCCAGGCATCCTGGCTGAGGGAGCTGCTTTGGTAAGGTCTCCTGAAGGAGGCTGGTCCTCATGTGTCCTGGATCTCCATCTGGCTATTTTCCAACACTCAGACACTCTAATGAAGTTAAAATAAGTCTGTGGGTGCCGTTTCCCCCACCAGGGAGCCAACAAATGAACACCAAGTTAGCAGCTCATGCTGTGTGGGTGGGGATTTGCAGCTCAGGTATCTTATGGCTGGGAAGTTTACTTCTCTGCTCCTCCTAAACAACACTAAAGAGCTCTGTCCCAAGGGAGCAGCTACCTAGAGGTGACACTGGTGGTCCTGAGCCTCTGCTGCTGGTTACAGTGACCCAAGATCACTGGCTAACTGGTTCTTGGCCCTGAATGCAGATGGGCTGCTTTATACCAGATCAGAGGGAGGCCACGTCCCCTCATCTGACACTGTGTCCCTCTTCATCCCAGGCTCGTAGCTGCTGTCCTCAGTGTTGCCCGGAGGCAGTACTCCCTGCTCAGGGCTGCCAGCCTCTTAACTCCTGACATGGTCTCGGAATTTGAGGAACTGGAGCGCACGGTCCAACAGGAGGCTGGTGCCAGCCTGGAGCAGGTCGGGCAGCCGAAGGGGCCCGCAGAGACCACCGAGGCTGCTGCAGGAGGGACACGGCAGGACCGACACGGTGAGGACGTGGGCAGGTGCTGTGGCCCCCTCTGCTCTTTGGTGCATAAGGGTGGCTCGAGGAGTGCACTGAGGGGCACGGGGTGGCCGTGGGCACAGGGCTGTGAGCTGAGTTTCCTCCTGCTGTGGTCCCTCGTGGGCTGTGCCTAGAGCAGCTCCCAGCCCCGTTATTCTGTAGAGCTTTTTGGGCTAACGAGCATCCCTGGCAGCCCGGGGCCCCAAGGAGCAGCGCGCAGCCCTTGTCTCGGCGGATTCAGCCTGTGCTTGTGCAAGTCGGCTTAAACTGAGCACTGCTTGCGGCCCGGGGGAGCGAGGTGGCAGTTGTGCCCCTCACTCTTCCAGCCAGATTGACTCTTCCTCGGAACCTTTTCCCGAGTCAGTCCAGCTCCAGGTTGCTGCATCTCAAGCTCTTCCTCCACCTCCCCAGCATCAGGGCACAAGCCCAATAGTGAAGTCTCCTGCGCACCCTCCTTCCCAGGGGCAGACCAGGCACTTGCTTTGGGGCTCATCCAATGCCTTTAGCTTAAAGAAGCATCGGGATTTGTCCCTGTGGGTTTCCTGTGAACACGGTCTGAGGGAAATGCTGAAGCTCGTACCAGGGCTGGCCAGGGAGGTGACTCTTTTGCTTTTTCTCTAGCTGAGGCAGCCGAGTGCCGCATTCCTGCAGCCAGAGCCACCCTGCAGCAGCCGCTCCTGCCCAGCAGCCCCAAACTGCCCGCCGTGCCCAAGAAGAGGAGGAGGTCGGAGATGGGAAATGCCTCTGGCCCAGGGACACCCCCCAGCCTCACAACAAGGGCCAAACGGCAGCGGAAATCCAGCCCACTGGAGCTGCGCGAGGGCTCCGGGAAGGGAGCGGAGGCTCCCGGGACCACGGGCACCCCCTGTGCCAAAGAGGCCGGGTCCTCCCCGCTCCTCCCGTCTTGCGCCCCCGAAATCTGCCCACTGACGGTCACCAAGAGGCGCCTGCCCCTGGCCACGTCGGCCGTGCAGAACGGCTGCGCGCCGGCCGCCCTGGCCCTCCGCGACCTCAACATGACGTTTGACCTGTCTGAGGACGGTGCCTCTCCCAACGGGGCCAAGCCGGGGACCTTCAGCGTGTCCCGCTTCTCCGGCTGGGAGAATGTGCAGTGCCTCCTGAGCCAGCAGGACGGTCCCTTCGCAGGCAGGTCAGTGCTGTCACCCTGGGATCTTGACGTTCCCATGTGGGTTGCCCTGTGGCGGGTGCAGGGCTGCACCTTGTGGGGATTCTCCTCGATAGGCAGTTTCTACCCGAGCAGGCAGTGGGCTAAGTTTGAGCACAAATTGTTGCAGAGATAGGGAAAATGTTCTGAAATATCAAGTGCTCTTGCTCCCTTCCCACTGGGGCCTTGGAGGAGAATCCTTCAGGGAGTTTGGAGAGCCCCTTGTGCGTGTTGGAGCCAGTGGGACTCTGCCCTTCCCTGGGAGAAGCTGCACCAGGGAAGCTGTGTTGCCTTCACTGCGGGTGCTGCAGAGCTGCTCTGGCCGGTGCAGAGCTGGGCAGCCCTCTGGAAATGGTGACGGTGACGCCCTTGGGGACCTGGGAGATCCTCAAGGCCATGTCCCCTGCTAAGGGTACCTGGGGAAACGGAGGCGAGGAGGAGTGGTCATAGAGCAGGAATGACCAGGTTCCTGTTGCCTTGTGCACATCCCTCCCCTCCATGCAGGGTTCCCTGCCCGTGCGTGGCACTGCCCCTGCCTCGCGGGCACAGGAGGATGGCTCGGGATGCGGCCTGCATGGTGCAGGTACCCACTGATCCTCCTTTCCTTGGCAGCGGCGCCTCCGTCCCGGTGTTCACCATGAGGGGCTCCTCCATCCCCAAGCCCTGCTCCAGCTCCAGGATGTCAGCCCAGAAGCGAAGGCGAGCGACAAGGTGAGAGCGGAGCCGCGCGGGGCCGTGTCCGCCCCGCTGCCAGGCAGGGCCGGGTGCCGCGCTCTGGCCCGGCCCTTCCCAGCCCCGTGCTTCCCTCGGCAGCGCCGCTTCCCGCTCGCTCGGAGCGCCGCAGAGCCGCGTCGCCCGCCCGTCGCGCGGCAGCCGCGGGGCCGCGCAGCCCCCGGCCGGCGCAGGTGAGTCCCGGCCTCATCTCAGCTGTGGCCCTGGTGGCTGCTCCTTCCCTGCCATGCGTGGCAGCTGCTATGGGAATCACCCAGTGGATGCCCAGGCAGTGGGTGCTTGGGGGGCATTGTAGTGCAGACTGGCACAGGCAGTGCCGGGGTCCCCCAGCACCCATGGGGTTGGTTGGTTTTATCCAGTCCTCATCCTCGTCTCTCTGTTTCCACTCTCAGAGCGTCCTGTGAGCAGCCTGGGCCCGAAGGGCGGCAGGACGAGCACGAAGGAGCTCCTGGCTGCTCCCAAACCGCAGCTCGTGAAGTTCCTCTACTGACCGTCCCCAAGGGCCAGGACTCCTCGCTGGAGCAGCCCACGCTGAGGTGCTGAAATCTGCCCTTCTCCCTGAGCTCTGTCATGTCCTGCCAGCTCCTTCCTCGAGGTTTGGTGACCGATCTGCCCCTTGTGCTCCGAGCTTGTTCCCAGCCACCTCCTCTCCCTGCCCGGCTTGGGGTCCTGGCCCCAACACCTTGCAGCTCCATGTGCCGGCAGTGCCCAGCATCCTGCTGGCCCCTGCATCCCGCTGCCTCCCGTTCCATGGGTGGGTTATTGCGAGCACAGCGCCAATGGGAGAGCACTGCTACAAACAACCCCATGTGCTTAATAAATCCCGCAGCTCGAGAAGCAGCAGGGCCGGAGCAGCCGTGGGGCTCTCACTTGCCGCCTCCTTGCGCGCGGAGCCGGAGCAGGACAGGGCAGGCACTGTGGGATCCACGCAGTGCTGTTGGTCCCAGTGGTTCTGCACGGTGAGGGGCCCCATGTCCCGCTCTGCGGCTCCGGGGCTGCCAGGAGAGCGGCTCTGCCCCCACACTGCGTCACCCCTCGTGCCCAGGGCCTTGGGGTGGGAGCGGGGCCCAGTGACCTGTGCTCCTGCCTGGCAGATCCTGCTCCTGAGGGAGCACTGGGCCCCCAGCCCTGACCTACTTCACTTGCCCGACATCGCAGCCTTTTGTCTCCTCGGCAGCTGCTAACGAAAATGAGGTTGGTCCCGTTACGGGGCAGGGGGAGCCGCAAGCGGCAGCCGTGCTTTGATCCAGCTGCTGAGGAGCCGGCAGGAACTTCAGCGTCAGGGGCAGCAGCAGAGCTGCCCTCGCTGCCCCCAGTGCCGGGGAGGGTCGCAGTGCCCTGGGCTCTGCGTCATCGGTGGCATCATGGGGGCTCTGGCCCCGAAACCCGTGTGCTTCAACACCCTGCGTGAGCCAGGGCCCAGGCGTCCTGCAGGATGGGCTGCTACCCCCCCAGCACCCTGCATCCCCCGTCCTGGTGAGCGAGGGTCCCAGAATCAGAACTCTGGAATAGCTGAGGTTGGCAGGGACCTCTAGGGATCTCCTAGTGCAGCCCCTGTGCCAGCAGGGACACCCGGAGCACGGGGCACCCGGGCGCATCCCGGCGGATTTGGGAGGTCTCCAGAGCAGGAGCCTCCGCAGCCTCCCTGGGCAGCCTGGGCCAGGGCTGGGCACCCTCGCCGTCCCCTTGTTCCTCCTCACATGCACATGGAGCTGCCGGGGGTTCCACTTGTCCCCATTGCCCCTGTCCTGTCACTGGCCGCCACGGAGAAGAGCTTGGTCCCTTCCTCCATCCATCCTCCCCTCAGATATTTGATCAGATCCCCTCCCAGGCCTCTCTTCTCCAGGCTGACCAGGTCCTGCTCGCTCCATCTCCTCACACAAGAGCTGCTCCAGGCCCTTCCTCATCTTGGTTGCTCCCAGCACCGTCCCCGCTGGCCTCGGTGCTCTTAGGCTCAGGTTGTCCCCTCTGTCCCTGGCGGCGGCCCCAACGCTGCTGGTCCCGCGTGGTGCCATGGAGCCTTTCCCGGCCAGCGGCTGCCCTCTAGCTGCCACTTGTCACCGCAGGGTCCCCGTGGTCCCCATGGCTGCGCACAGGGTCCTCGTATGGCTCTGCCTTGGCCACCGCTGGCTGTTGCTCCCATGAAGCTGCTGCGTGTTTCCCGCGTCCCCAAGGTGCCCTCGACCCTGCTCTGCTCCCCACCAGCCTGGAGGTGCCGGCTGCCACCGGCACTGGGGGAAGGGGACCAGGGTGGCCACCGGGAGCAGAGCTGTGACAGGGACCGGGGTTGTCCCAGGGACCAGCGTGGTAATGGGGACCAGGCAGCTCCTGGGATGGGAATCTAGGTGGCTCTAGGGACCAGCGTGATGATGGGAACCAGCGTGACCCTGAGGACCATGGTGGTGGTAAGGCTGCTCCTGGGGAAGACCATGGTGCCCACCAAGGGACATGGGAAGGGACTTGTGTCCGCGTCCATGTGTGTCCGTGTCTGGGTCTGTGCTGCTGGGGTCTTTGCTGTGGCCACGTCTGTGTCTGCATCCCTGTGTGCACGGCCATGCCCGTGCCCATGGCCATGTCTGTGCCCGCATGGCCACACTCGACTCGAGGCCTCATGAGACAGCCCAGAGTGGCCGAAACCTCCCTGGAAACCCCAGAGGAAGCTCTGGGGGACATTTGTGCCCCTTGTCCCCATGTGTCCCTGGCTGCTCTAGCAGCCTCGGCACCCCATGTGAGGCCGTGTGTGCCAGGGACCCTCATGCAAGGGACACACGTGACACAGTGAGCGCGATCCCCACAGGCCAAGGCAGGAACTCCGTGGGTGCCACCAAGTGCAGGGGGACGTGCAGCTCGTGGGTGTCACGGAGGGCACACGGGAGCCACGTGGGTGACATCAGGAGACCCGTGCGGGTGGCACGGGGGACACGTGGGTGCCGGGCCGCGGTGACGAGCAGCGGTGCCTAATGAGGAGCGGCGCCTGGCGAGTGACGAGTGACGGTGCCTAACGAGGCACAAGGCGTCACAAGTGACAGCAGCAGCTGGGCCAGCGCTTAATGAGCTCCGGCGGCGCCTAACGAGCTGCAGCCGCCTGGACGTGGTGCGGGGAGACGCGGGAGGGTGCGGGGGGAACGCGGAGGGGCTGGTGGGACACCCAGCAGCCCCATGCTGTGTGGGGAGGAGACAGGAATCCCGGGACAGAGGCGAGTGGTCCTCGGGCAGATCCAAGCGCTCCTTTCCTGAGATGCTGCTCCAGGGGAGCAGGGTTTCCAAGGGGCTGGATCCAGCTGGGGACACCCGGCTCAGCCGACATTCAGGATCTTGTGCTGTTTCCTTCTCTGCCCATTCCTTGGGAAGAGGACAAGGCTGGGAGTGTCTGTCCCTGCAGCAAGGTGGGTGCTCTGGATGCACCCTCTGCCCAGGAGGCCGCCCTCATTGTCCCCACCATGTCCGGGTTCTGAGCGCCAAGGGCACTCGAGGGGACGAGGTACCGGCTCTGGGGACCTTTCCCCATCACTGAGCATTGGGCTCAGCCAGGAGCAGGAAGGGAGAGGAGGGAACCGGGGAAGGGAAACGTGGTGCTGTCACTATGCTGCGAAGCGGTGACGAAATCGGGATAACGAAGAGTGTCGGGGGCTGCGGGTTGTCAGGGGCGGTTCGAGGGGCCGCAGTGACGGTGGGCACAGCACGAAGACACAAATGAAAAAGGAGTTTTCTGCAGCCAAACGTTCCAATGAACACCAGGAGTCTTGAAACTCGGACATTCAAAGTTTTCAGCAAAGGAAAAACGTTAGGAAAAAAGGTGAGGGAAGCAAGAAAGAAAAAGTCAGAGGAAAAAATTTCAGTTTATCTTTTTCGAGCAGCCCATGAATGAACAAAGCAGCTCTGCAGAGTCACTTGTGCGGGTCAGCAGCTCGGCAGCGCTCGGCCAGAAAAAGGCTGGACGGAGGCTGAGGCAATGGGAGCGGATCCAGCGCTGCCAGGGCCGGCTCGTTGCTCCGGAGCGGCACCTGGATGCGCTCCCAGCCCTCAACCCCTTCCCCAGCACCAGGCAGCGCGAGCTGGCGGCCTTTCACCCACGCTCATCTCCCACTCGGCTAAGGATGGAGCCGGGGAGACGGCCCCGCAGCGGCACCATTAGCCCTGCGGCGGGCACCAGAAGAGGCGCCGGCAGCAGCGGCACACGTGGATGGCGACGAAGACGAGGGTGACCAGGATGTAGCTCGTGAGGATGACCTTGACGGCGAACTTGGTCTCGGGGTCGTCGAGCGTGCGCGTGCGCCGGCTCTCGTGGGTGACGCTGAGGCGGAAGGCGGCCGCCAGCCGGCCCTGGCGCCAGCAGTAGTAGGTGCCCCTGTCTGCGAGGCGCGCGCGGAGGATGTGCAGGTGGTTGCCGTGGTCGATGAAGACCCGCATGCTCCTGTTGACGCCGATGAGGTAGCGGGAGCGGTAGAGGCGCACGGAGCCCTTGTCCCAGGCCACGGCGTGCTCGGGCCGGGCGCCGGGGCAGGCGATGACGAGCGCGCGCCCCGCGGGGTGCGTGTGCAGCTGGGTGGGCACGGCGGGCAGCGCGGGCCGCTGCCCCAGCTTGGCGACCACGTCGGCCACGGCCCGCTCGCCC
>JAUBOD010000296.1:177115-196204 GCA_032353885.1 Nothura maculosa
CGGTCACCGTGTATGAGATGGAGTAAGTAACGGGCAGCGCTGGGAGCTCGTGCTTTGCCTCGATCCATCTGTAAACAGCAGGCAGAGGCTGGAGGCAGAGAGGGCAGAGAGCTGAGGGGCAGCTTTGGGTTTCTGTCTCCTGACCCAGCAGTTCAGCTGTGCGTGCGGCTGCCGCCTCCGCCTGGATCCAGAGCCAAGAGGAAGGCGGCACAGGAGTCAGGAGGCCCTACGGATATTTTCCCTGCACGGCGTAGAGCACTTCTTTCCCTGCTGCTTAAATCATTTATCATCTCGACAGCTGATGGAAAGTCTGGCAGCTGGAAACGCTCCCGGGCTGCGTTTGCTGCAAGCAACTTTTTTCGATAGACTCAGGAAATATTTATACGGCCGCTTCCTTCTGATACAGCCAGGAGGGACGTTTTGCTTTGATCTCAGTGAACAGCAGCCTGTGGCTGCATCAGATCCGTTCCTGTCTACGGGAGGAGTTTCCAGGCGGGATTGGTCTCTCACCCCCATGCTGTGTGGGGTGGATACGGGGCTGGAGCTAAGCTGCACCTGCAGGTGTCTGCTTGTTGCACCCCACCAAGCAGTGTCTGGGAGCAAACCTCTCAAATCCAGACATTTTTAAAAATTGAACTATTCTATGTCATTTTTTTATCTAAAAGCATTTTTTAACCTTTTCTATTAAAACTATTTTGCTGATGGGTAGAGGGGCTCTTGATCATCACATTTAAGATTCTTTTTTTTTGTTTTCTCTGTTTTGTTCTGTTTGAAGAGGAGCAGTTGGAGCTGTGTGAGTCCCCTGCACCGTTTCATGGCCAAGCTCAGCCTTTTCCAGTGTTTCGTAGTCTCTGAGTGTAAATCTCGGCACCTGAGGCAGGTTCCATTTCTCAGGAGTTCCTTCCCTCTTCCTGGAGCTCTCCAGGACCTTTTGGAAGCAGCTGCTGCCGGGCTCTGTCCCCCGGGTTCCTTGTTAAGAGATATTTTCAATGAAGGCAGCTATAAAGCAGTGAGCAGGCTTGATCTTATTTATCTAAATGATCCACTTTGCTCTTTGTCGGTGACCTGTGTTCTTTGTTCTGTGCCACTTCTGCGCTCCTTGTTCTCTGCTCATTCCATTGAATGGATTTTTCTTCTTCCCGTTCATTGATATAAATGACTAACAAGGGGCCTAGAGGAAGCCCCTTAACAGCAGCGTGCAAGCTTGCTATTGATTTCCCACTTAGCCTTACTTTGAGACCAATTGGCAAGCTTTTAATCTACATCGCCATTGATTTTTGTGTTTTTATCTTCTAATGAAAACGTTGCATGTTAAATGGCTAACAGCAAAAGTCCGCCGTGTGACTAAAATACAGAATCTTTTCAAACAGGGATTATTGGGCAGGGTTTCTTTTCCACAGTCCTGTGGTACCTGATGCTTGTAGTGCAGCCTCCCGTTCTCCTTAGAGGGTTGGCAAGTTGAGGATCTCAGTTACGTTCCCCCAGGATTTGCTTCGAAGTGACCAGCCCGTCATTACCTGCTCAGTTGTGGCCGTAGGGAGATTTAAGAGATTTAAGCTCCAACGTTGTTTCCTTAAGCCCTCAGGAACTTTATTACAGCCTGCTACAAACCAGATCTAGGGAGCCCTCTGGCTGCCTTTGAAAGCCGCCTGGGGTGCCCCTTCTCCAACTCTTTTTACTAGCGGCTGCTGCTTGAGTGGAAGTGTTTCATCGCCTGAGTACACGGATGTGACTTTTCCTGTGATATTGACTGCAAGAGAAGGAAGATATTTAATCATATTTCACCAGGAGCAGTTTTACCAACTCTCCTCCCACCCACTGCCATCTGGCTAGGGCTCCAACTCTCTTACCCGCCCCATCTGCAAAGTGAGATTCTTCCTCCGCAGGGCACTGGCGGAATGAAAGCTCGGAGTGGGTTCAGCTGGAGACCTTGGAGAGAAAGCGGGATGGAAACGGCCTCTGCTTTTCGGTAGAACCCTCTAACAGTCTTTTGTGTTTCGTTCCTCCAGTTTCCTGGCAGATCTGATGGATAACTCGGAGCTAATTCGCAATGTGACACTGTGTGGGCACCTCCATCACGGCAAGGTAGTACAGACACCCAGCAGGACCCCAGGGTGTATTGAGTAGTAGTAACGACCTCTCCTTGCTTAATTTTACCACTGCTTTCTTGACCCCTGCTCTGCGCAGCAGTGATCTCTTCCTGCTGCTATCGCTATGCAATTATTTGTAGTTTTTCTTTTTCTTTTCATCCTGTGGAAATAATGTGCCTCCCACCCTTCCCTGTGCAACCTAGCGGAGATGTGATGGATAACTTGTATTTTTTTCTGTTTGAACATAGTTATCTGCTTTCTCTTGTGCTCTGACGTTTTTCAGACTTGTTTTGTTGACTGCCTCATAGAACAGACGCACCCAGAAATCCGGAAACGCTACGACCAGGATGTGAGTGAGTTCTTGGCTTATTCCTACTGCTAGGAGTGATGGCATTAGATGGCTTCTGGGCTTTGCAGGAGCAAGACTATGGGTGGCAAATGTTTAATAATGAGACTATAGGACTGCAAAGCCAGAACTTGGTCCTAGTTCCAGCTCTGTCACTTATTTACCTCACTAACTATGTGTAAAGAGTTACCATTTCCCATTTAAAACAGTGTTTGATACCAAAAATGTGGTGTTCTGACGTGAGGATTTTGCTGTCTTTGCAGCTCTGCTACACTGACATACTGTTCACCGAGCAGGAGGTGAGTGCAGTGACTGCAGCCTGTTGGTTGTCTCGTTCATTCACAGTTAGTGCGCTGTAATCAGTGTCTTCCATTGTCACATCTTTCCGTGCCTCGCACATTTAGACTGTGCTCCTTACAAATAAAATGATCTGCTCATCTTCGCAGCTGAAAGATCCTCGCTCCAACTCCCCTTTCCTTCAGCACTTAGATCTGCTTATGTTTTTATTCACCCACAATGATAACCTGCGTGGAGAATCTGCACCACAGTTACGGCCTCCCTTATCTTTCAAGGAAAGACGTGGCAGATGTTGATCACAGCAGTGGTGGGTGAGAAGAATTCGCCCCTCAGAATAGGCAGGAATTTTTCTAGGCTTCCCAGGCCGGGAGCTGGGAGCTCTGGCTCTGTGTGGTTGGGCATAGATGGGAACCTCGTCTCGCCCTCCTTGCTGGATGGCGTTGCAGCGTCGTGTCCAGAGCAATCCTGTCAACTGTTTCTCTTTCTCCTCATTTTAATGCTGTACTTCACACTCCGTATGATCCAATCTTATGCATGGAGGCATAACTTAATAGCAACAGAAGGACAAAAGCACAGAAAGGAGAGGAAAAAAAAGGGGGGCTTCTATCCCTGGTATAATTGTGTATTTTTCCATGGCCTTTGCTGTGTTAGAGCAGTAGCTCACTAGGCTGAGCCCGGATGGATGGAGCAGCAGGGCTGGACACTGCAGTGATCCGGGGTTGTTATTTCCTCCCCAAGCACAGCAGGTTGAGCTGGGTGGTTATTTTCCTCTTTCCATCTTTTTAATTAGCTTTTCCTGATGATCTTCTGCATCTTCACACTGTGATTTTTGTTTTTCCTGTAATCAATAATCCGTGTTTCCTCTCTTTCAGAGGGGCGTAGGGATCAAGAGCACTCCCGTGACTATTGTTCTGCCAGACACCAAAGGAAAATCTTTTCTCTTCAACATCATTGACACGCCAGGTGATTTTAGCATTCTGAAAATCCTTTTTTTGGAAGCTTCATAGGAGAAGGCAGCTTAATCACAGAATGGTTGAGGTTGGATGGGACCTCTGGAGATGATCTAGTGCAAACTCCCTGCTCAAGCAGGGACAATGTGTGAAATAGAAATATGTGAATAAAGGTTTTTATTAGTATCAAAGGTCTGATCCTCTCAGCAGTGCTACTGAGAGAAGCAGAGCAATAAAAATCTGTACAGGTTAAATGAGGACAATTGAAGAGCTTTTGTGTTAGGTCATGGTGGGACTGTGTGACATTGGCTCTCAGAAGAACAGAATGAAAATCTCCATCCTTAAAGTTCATTCATCCATTATTTGGTCTGGAGGTGCCACTTAAGTGCAGTGACACCCTGGGAAGTTTCCTTTCCCAAATGGAAAACCTAGGTTTGGCTTTGCATTTTTGTAGGTGATTCTAGCCAGGCCTTGAAACCGGAGCCTTTAGCTGGGTTCATTCTCCTGAAATCCCTGTGGCTGATTTTTAGTTAAAATCGTTTCCAATTTTCAGGCAAAATGAGGGTTAATGCAGCTGATTGACTTCAGTGTAGGGGCTTTTCCAGGTTTTCTCAAATGTCATTGCCCCAGAGTGAGGCTTTCAGTGCCTTCCGTTGGGTCTCTGACAAGCTCCTCTGTGCAGGTGTCATCCCAGATGAGCCTGCTGCAGGAAACTGAGGCAGAGCTTTGGGAAGAGGCTCTCTGGACACCTCTGAGGGGTTACAGCTGCAGGTGGAGGAGATTGAAGTACAGGAGGATGGTAGTAGGAGAAGCACCTGTTCTTCCAAGAGAATTGCCCTCTTTTTCCTGAAGTATTTGCACTGAACTTTGTGAAACACAGTGACAAATGTAAGAAAAAAGGGGCCCGTTAGAGGAGTTGTGTTTGCTCCTGACGAGACAGAATTAACACTGAAGTGAACCCCTCGGGATTCCTGAAGGGAATCCCTCGGGAGCCCTGGCAGCTGCTCCGAGTCGCTGCAGGAGGAGCAGCGCAGTCCGTGCCCTGCCCTGCTGGGTGGCAGGGAGCAGGGGGAGCCCCAGAGCAGAGGGCTCTTCTCCCTGGGTGCTGCGGGCCTTGGGGTGCTGCTCACTCCCATCCTCTCTCCTGGTTTATCTTGGAAGGCCACGTCAACTTCTCGGATGAGGTCACGGCCGGCCTTCGCATTTCGGATGGCGTTGTGCTTTTCATCGATGCAGCTGAAGGGGTGAGTCAGTGTCAGGGTTAATTCCCAAGTGTCTTATGTTCAATTCTGTGGTGCTGCCGTGTGGGGAAGGCATGGGCTGGGTTCAGCTTTCTGTGAAGGGTTTTTGGAGGACAGTGTGACAAGGGAGAGCGCTTCCCGAGCAAAGCAGGGACTCGGGCGCCTGGATTCTGCTTGCCGATCTGACACGATGCATGCGAACTGTAGGCTGGTTATCTAACTCCTTTGCCTCTCCATCTCCTAAAAGCGAGCAGATTATTTATATCAGAAATGTCCGAGGGGTAGAATTCAAGGAACTGGGTTGGATTAGCACCTAGTGCTGCGTTTGACAGGACCAGCTGACGGCCGGGGGCTGCGCTGAGGCGCTGCTAGGGGCTCGAGCCCTGTGCGCTGGGGTCACTGCTTCCCGTCACGGCCCACGGAGCAATCGGGGCAGGGCCGTGGCTGGAGGTGCTGTGCTCGCCCCGCAGGTGATGCTCAACACGGAGCGCCTCATCAAGCACGCGGTGCAGGAGCGGCTCGCCGTCACCGTGTGCATCAACAAGATCGACCGCCTCATCCTGGAGCTCAAGCTGCCCCCCACCGATGCCTATTACAAACTGCGGCATATCGTGGACGAAGTCAACGGTCTCATCAGGTACAGGGCTCGCCTTGTGTCTTGGTTTGGCCTCCTTCCATCACAGACGCTGCTCTTTGCGGCTGCTAAAATCACACGTTTATCCCTTGATGTCTTCGGTCATAGAAAATGGAGAAGGAAGAATCATTGGAAATTGATCTCAGATTTTTTATCGTATTAGAAAGTCCTGATTCTTCCCTTGTGACTTCTGACTGGAGTAATTTTCTTTTTCATATAGACAATAGAGAGGGGCCACAGGACTTGGCCACAGCAAATTTGTCCTCCCTTTTGTCTATGGCCCACGTCATAAGCTGAGATTTCTCAAACCTCCTAAAATGTCTTAACAAAAGTAATGGGAATTGTCTGTGCCAGCCCCTAAATATCTCCCACAACATTGTTTTGGTGAAATCTCCCTGCAAGGCTACCCTCCAAAAATGAGGGAAATCTGCTCTAACCTTGACACTAAAATACAACCACTGTTTCACTGTCCTTGATTCCGGGGTGCCTTTGCCAACCGGATCATGTTTTAATAGCAGTCTTCCCTTCAGTCTATGTCTGCATCGTAACCTGTATAACCCCAGATCTGAATTTGCACACGACTTCCCTTGCATGTCTGTTCAGTTGCTGCTGGCATCACGGAGTTCAGAGCATGATAATTTATCCTGTCTAGCGTGCTTGTGAACTCATTACCATCACTCCCATGCCATTCTGTCTGTGCCTTACTTGCCTTGGATTATCT
Organism: Nothura maculosa; assembly: GCA_032353885.1. Taxonomy (NCBI): domain Eukaryota; kingdom Metazoa; phylum Chordata; class Aves; order Tinamiformes; family Tinamidae; genus Nothura; species Nothura maculosa. The sequence continues at coordinate 183,395 of JAUBOD010000296.1, forward strand.
TCTCCCTTAGTTGACTTTGTTCCTGGTTTTTCAGAGGGAAAACAACCCCTATTGAACAAACAATACAAAGCACTTGTGCTGGTGGCCTGTTAGTTCTAAATTTCTGAGTATTTCTTTGTGATTTGTGGTAACAAAATTGATCCTGATCCTGAAATTCTGACAGTATTGCAATCATTTTTCAGCCGCTGTTCGGCAGTGCAGAATCATCACGTATCACACGCTAGTGTTTGGTGTGGGGAGGAGATTTAAGTGTCTTTCTTGGTTCATAACATTGATGTTTTTTCCTATATCTAAAATCTGTCTTCCCTCAGCATGTATTCCACGGATGAAAACCTGGTCCTGTCGCCCCTTCTGGGAAACGTGTGTTTCTCCAGTTCACAGTACAGCATCTGCTTCACGCTGGGATCTTTCGCAAAGATTTATGCAGACACATATGGTGAGGATTATCCAGAAACCTTGCACAGTTTTTAACATTTCATTTTCCAACTCTTTTTAATTTTTGTTGAGACTTTCTAAGCCATTCTGCTTCTGCTTTTCACTCCTCATATGGCCAATATGTGCATTCCTGAACTTCTGGGAGTTGAGAGCTACTGCAAATCTCAGTCCAGATGACTTTATTGCAGTTTTGCTGTGCCAGTAGAAAGCAGGGATCCAATTCTAGCTTGTTTTTAGCTAGATACTTTCTCCTGATAAATATTTCCTGAGTCAAAAGCCAGTGTCTTGTATGTATCCTATGCGGACAAAATGAACCCTGCGATAGCAAAGGAAGGCAGATTTATGGATCATGCTCTGCCTCCATATCAACCATCTCAGAAGTGAAGCAGTTAAGTTCCTTTTCATAAAAGTCTCCAGAGTCTGAGGCTCAGCTGCAGCCAGGCACAAGCTTGGCCCACGAGGATTTGCACTCTTGCCCTTCAATCTTTTTTAAGAAACTGTCTTTTTCTGGCTTGGATTTAATTCTCTCCTCCCAGCTGCCAACCCAGGGCAACTTGCCACTTGTAAAAGTGGGCATCTTGCTTCTGTTACCCAGCTGGGCAGCTAAGATGCTGAAGAATTTTCTCACACTGGGAATTTTGGATGAACTCTAGGAGCAGAGAAGAAGGATATTTTAAGGCAGCTGGCCTAGCTCTTGCAAAGCAGTTGGCCTCAGGGTGGAAGAAGCTGGAGAGGTCAGGACCTAGTGTGCCACAGTATCGTGTGTCCTCATGATTTTGGAGGAATAAATGACTTCCTTGGCATCATAGAATTCACTGGCTGCCTCCTGAGACGATGCTCCTTTCAGGGAGTGCACATGGGCACAGTCAATAGGAGATTTGATCATTTTTGGAAGTCATGGGCAGAATGAGTACTTCAAAACAGCGATATTTGGCTGTAGCCACCAGGGATTTTTATAAGAAGCTCGAGCTAACATAAGTTATACTCATTTAACTGTCAAAACCACAGCTGCCATGAAATGTCTAAGATGTATCCCCACAGCAAAAGCTTGTTTGCAAACTGCTGTAGATTATCACTGCTGTCTTACTGTGAATCCACTGTGACAGTCCAGTAGCTGTCCCTGTTCCTTTGGCACTTGGGTGTTTGGCTGTGGCCTTTGTGCAGCAGCTGAAAAAGAGGAGAGAACCCAGAGAGGTTCAGCAGAGAGGGCAGAAAATGCCCGTGCTAGAGCTGGGGGGCAGAGAGGCAGCCCAGCACCTTGGCATCGATGTCTGCAAGTGTTAATGTTTGGAGTGGTTAGTGCTTGGAAGAGGAAGCAGCTGCAGCAGGAGCCCTGCACTGTGGAGCCAGGCCAAGCAGCTTTTCTCATCCGTGACATTCTGTGTAGCCAAGGTGGCTGAAATGCTCCTGAGAAGCAAATTTGCAAGCCCACGTTGGCATGGGGTGGCATCTTCACTGGGCTGTCTTCTAGCCACCTCCCTGGATGGTCTTCTGTTTGTTCAGGCCTGGCACAGAGAACCCTCTGTAGCTGCCTTGTTCTGCCCACCAGCATTGGTTCATTGCATGAATCCTTGTGGTTGTTTTATTGGAAACTCTTACTTTTTCATTTTATGGGAGAAGAAACTCTTGCTTTTTCATTTTAAGGGAGAAATGCATTTTATTAATGATGTCAGAGATCTTTTTTCTTTGCTTTTTCTAGGTGATATAAATTACCAGGAGTTTGCAAAGCGGCTTTGGGGTGACATCTACTTCAACCCGAAGACGTAAGAAGCTCCTTTAAATGTTTGTTAGCTTATTGTAGGGTTTTGCTTCTCTGCTCTCTGAACATGGGCTGGATGAGGTCCCAAGACCCCTTCCAGCATGGATTATCCTGTGATCCTATGATACAGGAGTAGCTGGGAAGGGTTGACATAAGAAGCTCCTTTAAATGTTTGTTAGCTTATTGTAGGGGTTTCCCTTCCCTGCTTTCTGAACATGGGCTGGATGAGCTCCCAAGATGGATTATCCTGTGATCCTATGATATAGGAGTAGCTGGGAAGGGTTGAGTGAGGCTTCCTGCTCGGTCAGATTCCGGTTGTTCTGAACCCATAAGCAGGAGCAGAAAGTCTCTCTTGGCCTTCATTTGAAGTGAGGGCCACTCCTGTGTGCAGGAGTCTTTCCCAGGGAGATTGGGAGGGAGAACAAGAGAAGCTGAGGAGAGCAGGGGCTGTGCAAGGGTGTTGACAGCTGGGGTGCCCGAGGCTTGTCCCCCAAGGCTCTGCCTTTACCTCCCAACAGTCGGAAGTTCACTAAGAAGGCCCCGACCAGCAGTTCCCAGCGCAGCTTTGTGGAGTTCATCCTTGAGCCCCTCTACAAGATCCTGGCTCAGGTATGTGCTGGCTCCTTCTCCTCGCGGCACTTCTGGCTCTCTGAGCTTTCAGGACCTGAACGCTAGATGGTGATGGCGTCTGCAGGACTCTCCCTTATCCACTGTCTTCTTCACGTGTTTCTCCTATTGAGGGTACAGAGAATCCTTGGGCAACTCCTCACAGTGGTTCCTTACACTTTCCTGCCTGTGTTTGCACAGCTAATAAATACAGCTTCCTTTGCTCTGGTTTTGTAGCGTGCTCTGGGATCAGCCAAGGGATAATTTTATCCTCCTTGTAAGCAGAGCGAGTCAAGAGCCAGGCGGGTGCATGGAGCTGCCCTGGGAGCCGACGTCTCGGGTGGCCTCTGGAAGCCACCAGCGGTGCTTGCTCTCTTGCAGGTGGTTGGGGATGTGGACACGACCCTGCCCAGGACTCTCGATGAACTTGGCATCCACCTGACCAAAGAGGAGCTGAAACTGAACATTCGACCCCTGCTGCGGCTTGTCTGCAAGAAGTTCTTTGGGGAATTCACAGGTAAAGGCTGCTCCTCCTCTCTTCCACAGTCTTCCTGATAGCTGAGACAGTCAAGGGCTGTACTGCAGCCATGGAGTGCCTGCTTGTGCTTGCAAAGAGCTTGTCTCAACTCTTGTTTTTCTAACCATGTCCTGCAAACTGTGTCCCCAGAGGAGACCTGGAGACGCTGGTTGCATCTCCCCGTGGCCACACATGCACTACCAGAAAGGCCTGGGCTGTCTATGTTGGAGCCTCTTGTGCACCCTGCAGTTTTGTGCCTAACCACGTTCTCCCAAACGCTCCTTTTGCAGGCTTTGTGGACATGTGTGTGCAGCACATCCCCTCCCCAAAAGTGGGGGCCAAGACCAAAATCGAGCACACCTACACCGGTGGCGTCGACTCCGACCTAGGGGAGGCCATGAGTGACTGCGACCCTGATGTAAGGAAGCATTTATTTCTTTGCTTTAAATCCTGCAAAGTGTAGCAAATGCACCCTCCTTTCAGAGCGTGGTCGGGCAGCTGCCTCTTGGGCAGGCGTCTGTCCGGATTTGAGCTCCAGCATTTGGAAATCTCTCATCCGATACTGAAACAAATCTCTTCGCTCTGCCTGCCAGGGCAGCCCCTGGGAGAGAAGTGTGTGACTGCTCAGTGAAGAGCAGAGACTAGGTCAGGCCTGCAGAGCACATGGGAACTGCAGGGCGATTTTGTGTCCTTTTGCTGCCTTTTCCTGTCCTTTTCCTGCCCTTTATCATGAAGTTGGGGTCTCTGAGAAAACTGATCTGAACTCTACTGACAAAAATACCCTCAAGAATTAGCAGCCTCTTTCCTATTAAAGCAACCTCACTAAACTATCCTCTTCCACCATGCCTTGCATGGGGTTGGCATTCAGCGTCACCCAGAGCCACCCATAGCCACTATCTGCTTAATGAAGAACCTGTCCGTGAGTTGGGAGTATCTCCAGGAAACCTTGCGTTGTCACTGCATCACTAGCTAGAGAGTGGCCTTTGAGGGCTGAAAGGTGCCTCCTGCAGCAGCTCGGCTGTTGTGCCCTGCAGAGGGGTCGACGGTGCTGGTTTGCAGACCAGCAGATCACGCTTTGCCTCGTAGTCCGCCTGCGCCGTGGCCTCGTCCCCATTGCTGCTTATTGTCCCACAGGAGTAGGGGTAGAGCACCAGCAAAGTGTACCAAGACCCTTGCATGGGGTTCTATATAAAGCAAGAGGAGATAAAGCTTGTCACCAAAGAAAATTAAGGGCTAAGAGATGCTTGTTCTGATGTTTCAGTCCATTAATCACTTTCTCTCCATGAGTCCTCCCAGGTCTGTGCCAGCTTCTTGTCTGTTTGTGTTAGAAAAGGCCTGTTTCTCTGTCTCTCCCATGGGAAGGGTCCACTGATGTGTCACACCACAAAAATGTACAGCACGGATGATGGTGTCCAGTTCCACGCCTTCGGCAGAGTGCTCAGCGGCACTATCCATGCTGGGCAGCCTGTGAAGGTCCTGGGAGAAAACTACACCCTGGAGGACGAGGAGGATTCCCAGATCTGCACCGTCGGACGTCTCTGGATCTCGGTCGCGAGGTAGGGAAAGCTCCGGGAGAGGAGCGGCCTGGGGGCAGTTCTGCAGGGCACGGGCAGGAGGACAGGCGGTGGTGACGGCCGCGAGCCCCGCGCTGACGCCCCTGCCCTGCAGGTACCACATTGAGGTGAACCGCGTTCCTGCCGGCAACTGGGTGCTCATAGAAGGAGTGGACCAGCCCATCGTGAAGACGGCCACCGTGACGGAGCCGCGAGGCAACGAGGAGGTACCGGGCAGCGGGGCTCGCTTGGCGGGGCGGGAGGCAAGGCGTGGAGCCCTGAACAGTCCTGGTGGCAGGGTTCAAAACAAGCAAAAAAGGGTTTGACAGGAGGCCAGGGCACAAGTACCACTCATAGGAGATTATCCAAGTGCTCTGTCCAACTGCAGCATCCATCTCATGATGCAGAGATTCAGGTCTCTGTCCTTGTCTGGTTTCAGGCTCAGATCTTCCGTCCTCTGAAGTTCAATACCACGTCTGTCATCAAAATAGCTGTGGAGCCAGTGAACCCCTCTGAGCTGCCCAAAATGTTAGATGGTCTCCGCAAAGTCAACAAGAGTTACCCGTCGCTTACTACTAAGGTACTCCTGGTCTTTTGGCTGTTTCCAAGCTGTGCTTTGTAGGCTGATCTAGAAAAACAAACTATTTTTTCCCCTGTGGGTCGTTTTGCTCTTGTTTCTCATGCTGCTGCAGCTGGTCTCATAAACCAGGTGGAAACAGCAGAACGCTCTAAGCCAAACAAAAATGCACGTGCCTTGCTGTGCCACGGAGGCAGCTTTCTGCAGAGCACGTGAGCCTTTCCTGCTGGAAAAGGCTGGTGGTCGACTCAGCATGAGATGGCTGCAAGTTAAACCCTGCTCCTGTTTTTCAGGTGGAAGAGTCTGGGGAACATGTGATTTTGGGAACGGGGGAGCTCTATCTGGACTGTGTGATGCATGATCTACGCAAGATGTATTCAGAGATTGATATCAAGGTGAGGAAACGAAAGAGGGAGATCATTCCCTGTGGTTTTGTCCCCATAAGTCAGAAGAGTGAAAAGATAAACCTAGCAAAATGTAGAGTTTCTGTCTTCTGAGGTCTCTCTGCAGTTCAGGAAGAGGGAGCTTGAGGGCGTCGTTGCAATAAGCTCCCTGTAGCTGCTCGTGAGTTGCTAGAGGCTTCTGTGGCCGTAGCTTCAGGTGCGTTCTCCTGCCTTGGCCATGCCTTGCTCCGTGCTGAGGTGGCAGCCAGTTTGGCTTATGCAGGAGGTTGGTTAGTTTAACATTGTAGGACGAGCCTGCAAAGGCAAGAGACAGCTCCAGGTACTGAAGCGTTTGCACCACTGCCAGGTCTGCCGGTGTCCCTAGCTCCTTAGCATGGCCTTTGTCAGCTGTTCTTTGAAAACAAAAGCTCTGTCCAGCTGCAGAAGTTACTCTTACAGCCCCGTTGTATTGGACCATGCAGCAGAGAGCCTGAAATTGCCATGGAGAGCAGTTGGTGAGCGTGTTGCAGCCCTCTCTTTACTCCAGCCATCGCATGGCCAACATCAATTGACATCAATGTGTTTCCAGATCTGGAAGGAAGAGCTATCTCTGCTGAGCGGTGTCAGTGGATTGACAGCCCTGTTTGCTCGGTTCTAATGTTTCTCTCTCGTGTTTGGATGAAGGAGTTGCTGCAGTGCCTGTGCAGGCTTCAGCGGTGCCGATGAAACCCCAATTAAAACGCTGGCAGATGAGACAGGTTTCTCTTGCAGGTGTTCAGAGGTTTCAGCTGGTCTCTCTGGGCCAGCAAGATATTGCTGGAACCTGGGTAGCGCAACCCCCTCGCCATCCTGTTCTCTCTTCCAGGTTGCTGATCCAGTTGTGACGTTCTGCGAGACCGTGGTAGAAACCTCCTCCCTGAAGTGCTTTGCTGAGACACCGAATAAGAAGTAAGAATTCTTGGCAACCCGGGCGAGCTGAGACGAGGCAGATGGAGGGGGCGACTGGAGATGAGATTTTGCTGCCTGCAAGGGGTCTGCTCGCAGCAGCTGTTGCCATGAACGTGGCCGGGGTCCAAGGCTTGCAGCCTTCCACTGCAGCAGCTCTGTTAAACCCTTCTGTAACACACTCAGTCCCAGGGATGTTTTCACTTTGCAGTATATCCCAAAACGGAGGAAACCGAGAGATTTGCCTCTCTGTGTCTCCTCTCTTAACTAAATTTTGCAGTAAATTATGACCTCAGCACCTGTCTGGTGTTTCTGAGACTAAGAAGCATATCCTAGAGCCAGGAGAGGTGCCACGGAGCCAAGTGCTGCCTTCATTGTTCCCCAAATCCACCGTGAAAAATTTCTCTTACTCATTCTTAGTCTTGAAGTGGACTTGCTCCTTTCTGACCTTGCTACTTGGTCGTGTCTTTCTTCTCCATCGGTGCATTATGGGATGGGCATATTGAAGGAGGGAGATCTGGGAGATAATACAGGAAATATTCACAGAGTATCATCTGTGAGCCCAGGGTTGTTTTCATGCCCGAATTTTCATGGCACTCGTGGTCTGCCATGTTATCTTGAACAGAGCTTTCCTGTTTTCCACTGCTGTTTTGGGGTTTTCTTGCCCTCCTTTACTGTGCTGCACTCTCCCCGTGGCCAGAAACTTTACTTTTGGGAAGAGGAGAAGTTTGCACTGTTGGGCTTGCAGAGGTGACCTGCTTTGGGGGCACTTCCCGTGTGCTGGAGGGGTTGTTGGAGGCAATGTCTGACCCGCCTGGTCCTGCTGGTGACAGGGGACACCGACCTGGTCCTCCTGCCTGCTCGGGGCTGGCTCCATTCCCTCCTGCAGCTGGGTGTGTGGCAGGAGGCAGGGAGCAGCCCTGGCCCTTAGGGATCCACTTTGGAGATGAGTGGATTTTGGAGAGCAGTCACTAGGCGCAGGGCTGCGAACACGCGGGTTCTGTTTTTACAGCCTGATGCCAACACCAGAGGGCACAAATCTCCCTAGCCGCGTCCTAGGCAGCGAGCAATCCCAGAGGCCCTGCCAGTTATCCCGTTTCCATAGTTCTGTGCCCTACTTGTGCCCCTTTCATGTCCCAGGAACAAGATCACGATGATTGCGGAGCCTCTGGAGAAGGGACTCGCTGAGGACATTGAGAATGAAGTGGTGCAGATAACATGGAACAGGTAGGACTAATTAGGGCAAAATGGGAATCCTTCTCGGAGCAAACAATGGGAAAATAGGCAACTCTGGAGATCTGAGGCACATGGTACTGAACAGCAGCCTCTGGGCAGAGAGTTTTGTCCCAGTATTGACACCAGCTAATCCATGAGCATCCTTGCCTCCACAAACAAGGTGCTCAGGGAAAAAAGCTGAGTCCACCTTATGTCTGCAGGGAACAGGGTCATAAACATGTTAGTAGAGGTGGAATATTTATTTTCTAAAATTTCTTCCCTGTTCTATCAGAAAGAAGCTGGGTGAATTCTTCCAGACCAAATACGATTGGGATTTGCTGGCTGCTCGTTCCATCTGGGCGTTCGGGCCCGACGCGACCGGCCCGAACATCCTGGTCGACGACACGCTGCCCTCGGAGGTGAGCGACGCGGGCTCGTGCTGCACTGAAACACGGCAGCGCTGCGGAGCCTGGAGCTCCTTTCTGGACCTGCTCGCACGGTCCCGCTGTGGATGGAGCGTTTATTGATTTGCCAGCTCTGCTTCGTTGTGTTTTCTATGAGGCAGTGGTGCCCTGGCGAGTAAATTGCTTGTATTTTTACGGGTTCCTGCTCTTTGACTCAAAGTCTTCAAACCTGGCAACGAAATGGCCTTGAGCATTCACGAAATAGACTCTTCATATATAGCTCTAGACACCAAACTGAAGATGGTGCTTCTGAGCTGCGACGGGGAATTACAGTGTAGGGAATGGGGGGACAGAGCTGCTCTCTGGGAAGCAGCTCTGAAACACTGGGGTCTGTCTTAATTCCTTGCAATCCACGTTCAGTCTCAGAAGGCCCCTGTCTGTCTGTCTGTAGGTGGACAAGTCGCTGCTGGGCTCCGTGAAGGACAGCATCGTCCAAGGATTTCAGTGGGGAACCAGAGAGGGGCCCCTCTGTGATGAATGTAAGTAGGGCCTGTAGGAGTGAAGAGTGAAAATGGTGAATTTTGCCCTCCATGAGAACATAAAGGATTTTGCTGGGGCAGGGCCAGCTCCAAGCGCCCCGTCCCTCAGCCAGCAGCTCTCCTTGCACAGCAGAGAGCTGGGGACAGGGTTTGGACCTGGTCACCCTTGTCCTTTCGGGCCTCGGTTTAGGAGAAGCTCTGCTGGTGGCTCTCAGGCTTTGCTGTGTGCTCGGGTCGTGGGAGATGCCCGGCTGGTGCTAATATGGTGGAGAACGTCCCCCTGAGGTCACCCTGTCATTTCTTCCCTTCCGCAGTGATCCGCAATGTGAAGTTCAAGATCCTGGATGCGGTGATTGCTCAGGAGCCCTTGCACCGGGGCGGAGGGCAGATCATCCCCACGGCCCGCAGGGTGGTGTACTCGGCTTTCCTCATGGTGAGGACGGGGCGGACACCGAGGCCCCGCAGCCTCTGGGAGGGCACAGGAGCCCGGGCAGCACCATTGCTGCAATTCCTGCCCCCAGGATGCCGGACTCGCCCATCTCATTCACCCGTTAGCGCTCGCAGCGCCCTGGCAGGCAGCAGACAGGTTTTAAAGCAGTCACATTCCCTGGAAACCTGCCGGCATCTCCTGCCAGGAGCGCTCGCCTTGCCAGGAGCGTGTGGCTGAGGGCCACGGGAGGGAAGCTCTGCTCGAGCTTGGGGTTTCCTTGGGCTCCCACGGAGGCGGATGGGGACTGCTCCGCGCAGCGCGGCCCTGTGCTCGAGGCGAGCGCGCCGCTCGCTGGCACTCGCGCTCGGGCCGCGCTGCGTTGGCACCGCTGCCATCTCAGTGTCCCCTCCTGCCCGCAGGCCACCCCCCGCCTCATGGAGCCCTACTACTTCGTGGAGGTGCAGGCCCCCGCTGACTGCGTGTCCGCTGTCTACACGGTGCTGGCCCGGCGCAGGTGAGTCCGTGCTGCCCACGGCTGTCGCTCCAGGGTTGCGACGCTGTCCCAGTGCCGCTGGATCGCTGGAGAGGGTCCAGCGTGGGGTTCTGGAGCGTAGGGAGAGGGCAGTCCCTGCCATGGAAGGGACTGGCTGGAGGGTTGTGGAGGCTGGAGGGTTTCTAGGCTGATCCTGCCATCGTGGCGTATGGGGAGAGGGTGTCCAAGGTCATGGGAAGCTTCTAGATGGTGTCCGTGTTTCCCTGAGCGTCAGGGAGCAGGAAGGAACAAGGAGAGGACTAATCTGCTCTTCCTCTGGCAGGGGCCACGTGACACAAGATGCTCCGATCCCGGGCTCCCCTCTCTACACCATCAAAGCCTTCATCCCAGCCATTGATTCGTTCGGCTTTGAGACAGACCTGAGGACCCACACCCAAGGCCAGGCCTTCTCGCTCTCCGTCTTCCACCACTGGCAGGTGAGTGCGAGCAGCACTGAGCCAGGCAAGAGGGACACAGCTTAGGCTGAGGCCGGTGCCCTCTGCAGAGCTCCGGGCCACAGAACAAGCCCCTTCTGAGGGCGACCTCCCTGAATGCAGAGGCTGAGGGAGCTGGTGGAGACTTCGTGCGTTAGCTGTAAAGTGTCTGCCAGAAGCCAGTGGCTTCGTTCCAAGCTACGTCACCATTTGCCTTAGCGAGGGAGCGCTCGACGCTGCTGCTCGCTGAGCGTAAGGGTCCTTCAGCGCCTGGAGAAAGGGCATCCTCGTGCAGGGGGAGCTGTCGGTGCAGCGAGCGCGGCTCGCGGAGCAGAAAGCTTGGAGCAGGGCTCAGAGTCCATCTGCTGCAAGATGCCCTAATGGAGCAGGCAGGAGGCTGCGCTCGAGCTGTGCGGCTCGAGAGGCCGTGGCGGAGCTGGGCGCGCGGCCGGCACGGAGGACGGCTCTGCGGCCGCTTCCCTGTGGGATCAGCGGGACGGAGCCGCTGGGGTGTCAGGAGGGGAGGGCCTGGCCTGGGCACCTCAATGAACCTGCCTCATCCTTTGATGCAGCCGCTCTGGTCAGGGCACTCGTGGCCCTTGTGGTCACCATGAGATCCCAGTGTAAGTGACGAGTGGGGAAGGTGGGATGTGCTCTTGGCTCTGATTCACTTTACCCTAGCAGTAAAGACTAAGGCAGGGGGTCGTGAGGTGACAGGTTTTCTGTGCCAGGAAAGCAGATGTGGTCGGGGCTGTGAGGACAGGACCAAGGGTGTCTGCAGGGCGTCCCCAATGCGCTGCAGTTCAGGCCCAGAGCCTGGAGCAGCCCCCAGCGTCACGCCGTGAATGTTGTCACGTCCCGGGCTTGTGTTTCAGATCGTGCCTGGTGACCCCTTGGACAAGAGCATCGTCATCCGGCCCCTGGAGCCCCAGCCGGCCCCGCATCTGGCCCGGGAGTTCATGATCAAGACGAGGCGCAGGAAGGTACGTCGGGGAGCAGCCCCGCTCGCATCCCTCTCCGTGCTGGCAGCTCCGAGGTTGCAATGTTCTCCCTGGAGCACACTGTGTCCTCTCGTGTTCCCAGAGTTGAATAATGTCCTTTGGGCCTCGGGGACTTCCCTTTTTTTGACGGTCCCCCACGCTGCTCATTTGGTGGCTACAACGGTCCCATGAGGATGTTAATCTGGCAGTGACTGCAGCCAAGAGCCGAGTCCTGTTCCTCTTCCCGCTCCCCTCTCCTCCCCAGGGCCCGTTTCACACCTTGGGGGCCTCGCTGAGCTCATCAGCCCTGTGAAAAACCGAGTGTCTCTCTTCTGTACTGGCTTAGGGAGCTGGACCAAGGGATTGGGGCTTGTGCCAGGGCTTGGGAGGTGGGAATGGACCAGGAACAGAGGGCAGCAGGTTTTCTCTGGCAGGGCAGTGAGCTGGTAGAGCCCCTTGGCTGCAGAGCCCCTGGGTTTGCAGCTTCCTGGCGGGCTCTGGGATGTCTTCAAGCTGCCAGGCAGAGTTTCCTGCTTTTCCTGGAGCCCAAGAGTTGCCCTTATCCCCCCAGGACACCAGGGCTTCTTCCTGGGGTTTCCGCAGGGGCTTTATTCCGCTTTGGTGCTTGCTCCGCAGGGCCTGAGCGAGGACGTGAGCATCAGCAAGTTCTTCGACGACCCCATGTTGCTGGAGCTGGCCAAGCAGGACGTTGTGCTCAACTACCCCATGTGAAGGCGCTCGAGGGGCCGCCCCAGCCCTGCTCCCACCCCAGCCCAGCCCTGGCTGCTCGGGCTCCATAGGGACCCTGCTCCTAGCAGGGCTGCTCTCCCGACCTGCACAGGCACCAGCCCTTCCAGAGCAGCCCCGATGCTTCCCCTGGTCCTTGGAGGCCTCCATGGAGGAGGTTTTTCCCTGTAGCCCCAGGGCTTGTCCCTGTGCGGGGCCAGGGTGAATAGCAGGGTGAGATGCCCAGGGCATTCGCTGCAGCAGGAGCAGCTCTGGCTCTCTCCTTTTTGTACCAGTTGTTTTCTGAGCCCTCATAAACAGAGCCGTGTTGCCCGAGTGGCTCTGTGTGATGGCTGCAAGGCGCCCGGGCGGGGGGGCTCCACCGGCCGCCCCCCAACGCTCTGCCCGCTCCCCTGCTCCGCTTTCCTTCCTTTCCCGACGCTGCTTCCCGCTGCTGGCTGCTCTTGGAGCTCCTCTGGACCATGCATCCAGGCCCTGCTCCCGCTCGGCCCACGTTGTCCCGGAGCCCTGGGAGCGGGGCCTGGGACCGACCCCGGCGCTGCCCCGTGCCTCGTGCTCCAGGGCAGGAAGCAGCTCTTGGAAAGGGAGCAGCGGGGCCGGGGAAGGGCCTGGGAAGCCCCTCGCGCGGCCCCCGCGGCCGCCCCTGGCCCCACGGCCGTGGGAAGGAGCCGCTTCCGACTGACCCGAGCCGGGAGCAGCGGCCGCAGGGGGCGCGTTCCGTGGGGGCGGCCACGCGCGTGGGGGGCGGCCCGAG